>OZ034802.1:34206551-34806551 GCA_964028335.1 Altica lythri | reverse complement strand
ATTAATTGAGAGAGGTTTTTGTAATGAATTTATAAATATGTATCACTTTTTTAAATAAAATTTATATTATTAAAAGAACACATAACCTTTTTTGACAGATATCATAATAAATTATATACAATGTTGTCAGATTTCAAATTTCGAAATTATACATTTTTGTAACTATAATTTAATTCAAAATTTTGTTAAATATTTATAAATCTCTTAACTACCGTTGTGTAACTGAAGTATATTTTTTGAATCTAATTAATATGACAAACATTCTAAATGCTTAATTTTTTTAGATCAGTGTATCGAAAATACGGAAGATTATTAAAGAAGGATTGAAAAATAATGAGAAAGTCGCAGATAAAGGATGTAAAACTGATACATTTGAGAAGTTTATTTTAAAAAAAGACTTACAGCGACAGATTTGGATGTACCATGCTAAAACTGAACATTTTACTTTAGACAAACTTTTGACTGATGCTAAACAAAATTTTGATTTTAAAGGGGGACGTACGACACTATACAAACTTATAAAATTAATGGGATACAAATTTAAAAAAGTAAATGGACGACATATTTTATGTGAACAACGACACGTTAAAATTAGAAAGATCGCTTTCATTCGGAAATATAAACAACTAAAAAGTCTTGCTGAGAGAGTTAGATTCGTGTACCTAGATGAAACATGGATCTATCAAAATGGTAGTTCAGTGCGTCAGTGGGTGCACGATTCTGACCTAAAAAGTAATCCAGCTCGTGTAAAATCCGAAGGAAAGCGATTTACTATTTTACACGCAGGGACTGATACTGGATTTTTGGAAGGATGTGACTTGTTACTAGACTCTTCGAATACAGACCTTGACTATCACAAAAGTATGAATGGTGACCTTTTTAAAAACTGGGTTGTTAATCAACTCATTCCTGCTCTATCTGTATTTCAAGAAAAATGTGTGGTGGTCATGGACAACGCGCCATACCATTCAGTTCAAATTAACAAACCACCCTCTTTTTCAGCGAAAAAAGCAATAATGCAGGAATGGTTGATTAACAATAACATTAGGTTTGACACAAAAATGACAAAGAAACAACTGTACTCTATAATCTTACCTTATAAAACTGACGAAAAGACATATGTAGTGGATGAAATTTTAAAACAACGAGGACATGAAGTACTTCGACTACCACCATACCATTGTCACTACAATCCAATAGAACTAGCATATCTCTTTCTCTTTTTTTATTAAATGAATATGTCCTTCAATAACCTTTTGGAAAATTATTGTATTATTACTTTTATGTTGTTGTACCTACTACATACAAATAGTAAAAAAAAGATTATTTTGCATAAAAATAGAGATTTTTAAAATGTTTGTTCTTAAAAAAATCATAATTTATTAAAACACCTCTGTAAACGTTACTCAAAGCAACAACAAACTTTAATTGTCACAAATTAAAATTTTGTTACATTGTTAGGAGTTGAAAATAAAATTTAAAAAATGAATAAAGTATCTTTTTTATGCTTGTAGAAAAAATATTGATCCTAACTCTTGCGGGAAAATATAACTTTCCGCACTTGATAGGATAATAACTATTTTCGTTCTAGATCAATAATATAATATGATAATTGACTATAAACAGGGATCTGTTCTGTGCAAAGGAATGTGTTATTTTGAATATCAGTCAAAATTCATGTGAATTTAAATAGACCATTCTTGGATATTAATAGTACCTACTGGCAGCGAAAACTGACGTATCTACTTTAGTACCTATTCAATTTAATATTAAATACATTGACTTATTTTCGGCAAGTTTTAAATTTGGTTTGCAGATTTAATTACTTAAGATATTTGTAATGAATACACATATTTTTATTGAAGACGTGACAACATCGTATTTACAATTAATAAGACCACAGAACAATATGAACAGACGTGTATTATACTGGGCGAATTTCATGTAACTAACAGAGCCTACTGAGATGGAAATAAAAAGTGAATGGCTTATAGGTACTAATATTATAAAGAGGAAAGGTTTGATTGTTTGTTTGTTTGAAATGAATAGACTCCGAAACTACTGGACCGATTTCAAAAATTCTTTCACCGTTGGCAAGCTACACTATTCCCGAGTGACATAGGCTATGTTTCATTTAAAAAAAATAGGGATCCTTCCTAAAATGCCATTAATGTAACCAAAAATGACCTTAAAATCTTTACATCGCGTGCGCTGAGAATACTATTGATTATAGAATAATATAATGTACTACGATTTTGAAGAATATATAAATATTGAAACACTTATGGGGGCTTTTTACACAATTTTATTTACAAAATTGTTAAGATACACTGAACTCTGCTGGATAACGTCTAACTACTTGACAATACAATGAACTCTTGTGAATACTTGAACTTGAACTGACGTTAACTGCCCATGCATCCCCTTATATACAACATTATTTAATCTAGTCAGTGTGTTTAGAAGTTTCTAGAATTTTCTAGAAACATTATTTAAAATGGTCAGTTGATTTTTAGAAACTTCTAAAAATCAACTGTCAATAACAATCTTTTAAATTAATGTCCCTTCCTTTACGGTTATCCCGTTACACTGCCCCCTCCTTAGATTCATTCCTCCTGGAATGTTATTTCCTACATCGGAATCCCGCACACTCCCTGAGCCAGCCAAACCATCTTCTTGGAGTTGCTGCGCATCTCCACTGTGGTTTCCCTGGTAAGGCGCCAAACGATCATGATGGACCACGACGGGTTTCCCTCTGGGAATTTTCACGATCCGATAAATGACATCGTTAATCTTCTTCTTGATGGTGTAAGGACCTTCCCAGTTCTTTTGTAATTTGGGACAAATACCTCGACGCCGTCGGGGGTTATAGAGCCAGACTAAATCTCCAACTTGGTAACTCTTTTCCATTGTCCGTGTGTCATAGTACCTCTTCATCTGATCACTAGATAATTGTAGTTTTCCACGCACCAGGTTGTGTATATTTTCCATTCGATTCTGAAGGTCGGCGACATATTGTTCACGTGCCATTTCTTCACCAGGTTTACAACCAAACACCAAGTCACATGGTAGCCTCATTTCTCTACCGAACAGGACCTTCGCAGGCGTTTGGCCAGTTGATTCGTTGATGGCCGATCGAATTGCCATTAGAAATAGTGGAATATGTCGATCCCAATCCCTCTGACAATCTGACACCACTTTTGACAGATAGTTGGTTATAGTGCGGTTCATTCGTTCCACCATTCCATCAGACTGAGGATGCATCGCTGTGGTTCTCGTTTTGCGGATGCCTAATCTTTGGCAAACTTCTTGAAACAGCTTGCTCTTAAAATTTCTCCCTTGGTCTGAGTGTAATTCTAGTGGTACCCCAAATCGCCTTACGAATTCTTCAACCAATATATCTGCTAAAGTGGTAGCTTCCTGATTGGCAACTGCATATGCTTCAACCCATTTAGTGAAGTAGTCCATTACAACAAAGATGTACTTGTTTCCTACATCGGTCTGTGGAAGTGGCCCTAATACTCTACTGCGATTCTTTCAAAAGGACTTCCAACCAGGTATTGCTGCATTTCCGCCTTCGGTTTTCGGTGCGGACCGTTACTGGCAGCACATGTAGTGCATTTACGACACCAATCTTTAACATCATTAGTGCAATTTACCCAGTAAAATCTATCTCGGATCTTTTGCAGCGTTTTCGTGATACCCAGATGTCCTCCAGAACTATCATTATGCATCTGTTTTAAAATTTTCGGTACAGCATTTCTTGGGACCACTATTTGTTTCCTTGTTTCTGTGCCCTCGGAATTTTCTACAAGTCTTTTAACGAGCCCTCCGTCCTAAATTAAAGAGTTCCATTGGGACCAGTATGCTTTTAAAGCAGGAGAGGATGAGGATATCTCTTTCCACAACGGACGAAGGTCCATTCTCTTCCACTCCCTAATCTTTCTCAGAACGGGATCGTTTTCTTGTTGCTCCTCCAGCATAGAGCTCTCGTCTTCTGGCACAACCTTAACTAAGGCAAGTTTTTCCTCGTTCTGCTCCATACGGGTACAATGGGGGCAAGTATTTTTTATGTGGCCTAGTTCTCCGCAGTTCCAGCACCTCACTGGGCGCCTTCTTTTTGAAGAAAACTTCATTACCCTCTCCACTACCGCTTCGACGTCGCTGACGGCATAAACGGCATGGTCGAAGTTACCAGTGTTTTCCATTAGTCGAGCAGTTGCATGTGAGGCCTCCGTCGCCGTATCGAACTCCAGGGCAATGGTCAAGGCGTTTACAAGAGATCTTGGCCTCGTCAACCGTACAGCCCGTTGCAACTCGGCGTCTCGAAGACCATCGGTAAAGGTTTGGATCGCCAGGCATTCCAGAAAATCTTCCGCTGCATTTGGATACGCAAACCGTACCATTTTTTCCACTTCTGCCTCGAAGTCCTGGATAGTTTCTCCATTTTTCTGCTTCCGGCTTTTCAACTGCACTCGGTATACCGGTTGTAGATGACTTTGACCATAACGCATCTCTAGACGATTCACCAATAGCTTAAAATTGTCAACCTCATCCAGTGTCAATACATGCAGGACGTCTAAAGCCTCGCCTCGCAGAGCAATGGTTAGGAACAATGCCTTCTCCTGGGGTGACCATCCATTCGCTCTGGCCACTGCGTCAAATTGTTTCAGGTAATTTGACCAGGAAGTCATTCCGTCGAATGTCGGGGGTTTTATCGTCATTTGTACTTGGGCCGCCGCTCCGTTTCCTCGTCGTTCGACGTCTATGTGGCCGGTTTCTCTCCTTTCTGCATTTCCGCCGCCGTGGTGGATGATTTGGTTTCGGCGACAAGCTTTCAGTTCTTGTTGAAGCTTTCTTATCTCGGACTGCATTTGCTGGTTGATCTGGTTTTGCTCGTCTCGCAAGTTGGACACTTGCTGATTTTGTTCGTCTCGCAAGCTGGACACTTGCTGATTTTGTTCGTCACGAAGAGTGTACATTTCGGAGCGCAAATGCAATATTTGCTGGGAGAAGGAACTGGATAACTCTTCTGGTAGGGTAGGCATCCGTTGTGATAGCTGGGACATATCTTCGCGCTGGCTCTTTATCTGACTGGAAAGCTCCTCTTGTTGGCTCTTCATCTGACTGGATAGCTCCTCTTGCTGGCTCGTCATTCGTCCTGATATCTCCTCTTGCAGCCGGGAGAATTGTTGAGTTTGATCTTCTTGTTGGCTCGTCATTCGTTGGGACAGCTGGGACATATCTTCGCGCTGGCTCTTCATCTGACTGGATAGCTCCTCTTTCAGCCGGGAAAGTTGTTGAGTTTGTTCTTCCTGTTGGCTCGTCATTCGTCCTGATAGCTCTTCTTGCAGCCGGGAAAGTTGTTGAGTTCAAAATTTGCTTTTTGAACTGGGTCTTTGAACTCCACAGCGTCAGGGTCCAAATTATTATTTACGTAGTATTCACGGAGCCTACTCAACAATACGGATTTGGTCCCAGTAGTTTCCAACTCCAATTCTTCGAGCTCTTTTCTGAGCTCAGCCACCAATAGTTCATGTATTTTCTTTCCAGGCATTCTTGTATCTTCACCCCACACCTGACACCAATTTGAAACACTTATGGGGGCTTTTTACACAATTTATTTACAAAATTGTTAAGATACACTGAACTCTGCTGGATAACGTCTAACTACTTGACAATACAATGAACTCTTGTGAACACTTGACTCGAACTGACGTTAACTGCCCATGCATCCCCTTATATACAACATTATTTAATCTAGTCAGTGTGTTTAGAAGTTTCTAGAATTTTCTAGAAACATTATTTAAAATGGTCAGTTGATTTTTTTTACAAACTTCTAAAAATCAACTGTCAACAACAATCTTTTAAATTAAGGTCCCTTCCTTTACGGTTATCCCGTTACACTATTATAGATGTTATTTTTATTTATACCCACCAAGATTATTTGAATAACTGGGCTTTTTTTAAAATAATATTTTGTTGGGTTTTTAACTTCAAATATTGTTATAGTAGATATTTGAAAAAATAAACAAGTCGTAAATGATTAAACAGCCAAACCTACAATTTTTTTGTAACGGCCAAGTTTTAAAATTGAGCGCGATATGTTTCACATATTAAGGTTTGTGCTGAAGTTATTTTCTAAATCAATATTCTTTTAAAAAAGTAATATACGTGATATTTTATAGAAGATTATTCTGTAATTAATATATTTTTTATCCGTTAATTGCTATAATCACTCTTAATAACAGAAAATTTATTTGTTTTCATATATTGTTATCATATATTTATTTTTAAGTTTTAAATCATTATATCTATTACCTGTCAGTTTTTCCAATATAATTGTTTTCTATAAAATATATCTGTGTTGATATAGATTTTCGTCGGGCGCACATTCTTTCGGAAACTTTCCGGGAATGTAAGTTACCTTAAGCAAATCGGTTGCTAGTTTTAATTAGATAGTTTTTTGTTTGTATTGTCATGAGAAGTTTGTTATATTGTCATTAATTAATTGAATACGGTGTCAAATAAATGTAATAGTTATTTATGTATCAAGGGCGTAAAACAGGCGTTTATGGACCGCAACGTGAAAATAAGAGCCCGAGCCGCAGGCGAGGGCTATTAACACGTAAGGTCCATAAACGCTGTTTACGCCCGAAATACATACAAAGTTTTATGCACGACCGTTTTAATAATCATTTATTAAAAAAAATGCACGATTGTTTTAATAATAAAACTTAGAAAGGATATTTTTTCTTTCTATTTTTTGTGAACCTCGATATTATTAACAACTTAGCCTGTATAACTATTCACCGAATAATTTGTATTCATTCGTTACTTAAAATAAATAACTTGATTAAAACTAATATGCACAGAGGCTAGAAATAATATTCTAAAACAATAATCTATATATGTACCTATGTTCTCGTTACCCTAGCAACAAAGTCAAAATAGGTGGTGGCCATTTTTATTTAGACTGATTGTCAGTTTAGATGATTGCAAGTATTTTAATATTTAAGATAAAAAATTTTTTACCGCCCGCCATTTACACTTTACCGCCCGGCGGGCGATAAAGTAGTCCACGGGCGCTAAAGTGGCACTTTACGCCCGCTAAATATATATAATAATTTGTACTTTACCACCCGATCGTGCATAAAAAATATAATGGGATTAAATGAAATGAAATTTAAAAAAAGTATTTTAAAATTAAATAAAACAAAGTATACAAAGATTTGATCAAAAGAAATAATAAAAACACAAAAAAGCAGAAGCAAATAGAAGAAGCTGCCAGAGCTGGAAAGTAGAGGAACAAAGAGAAGGAGACAGTAAGTTAAGCAGCAAAGAGAAGTAGTTAACAAGAAAGAAGACTGACCATAGGAAAAAAAAAGATAAAAGTCATCGATTTCCTTGAGTACAGAATCCACAACCCCGGAAATTTTATTGATTGGTATATTTTTTATCAATAATATTATTATTATATTATTTTAATATATCATATTTTAGTGAAATTTAATTCTCTACAAAAACTTTCCTACGAACTATGTAAAAATTTTGCCTCGAGATGTATTTTTTTAGCCCTTTTTTTTCACCCCTTTTAATTAATTTCGCTTCGCGGATTTTTTTATATAAAATGACCATTAAAACGATTTGTAAAATAAAAACCCTTGAACAGCTTAGTTCCTTTTAATTATTTTCAATAGCTTACAAACGTTGTTACTAGATTTCGTAAAGTTTAAATTCTGATTTCATAAATTATGAAACCTTCTGTTTTAAAAATGTTTTATTAGAAATATTTATTTTTATTTAATATTATGACTTTTAGGTAATTGTTTATTTGAAATCAATAAAAAAGAAACATTTATAAACGTACATATGTCTTAGATGCAACGGAAGGCTTCGTTTTAATCAAAAATGAAGATTTTTAAAATAGATAAAGAATATTTGAAATTTCAAATTTTATAAATTTAAATTAAATGATTAAACGAGACCAATGATTACACATGCCAACAAAATTTGTTCCCAAAAACAATACTGAAAGCACAATTAAGAAGGTTTTCGGTGAGCTGAATCCAAATCTAAAAAAGATTTGCTGCACTATCTCAGGATTTTAAAATATCCTAAATTGCATGTTACGATTCAAGCCCGTTTTTACCAGTACGAGAAAGAAAAAAGATCGAAGCAGTTAATGATTCTCTTTCCAAAATTTTAAGTGTATTACGGATGCCATGTGGTTTGAAAGGGAAGCAACACTGCTTTGATTTTTTCGCTTTCTGGAATAAGCAGCATAGGTATTATCTTGGTATGCTTTTCGTAAAATTTAAGGTTATGTAGCGTTAAGAATTTTTACAATAAAAAAGCAATTTTATTAACAAATATTAATTTTAGCAACATTAAAAAATTGTCTTTTATATAGTTTGTTTGAGTTCAAAATGGACAATTTTGAGTAGATACATATTTTAAAATCTTTTACCTATTAACTTAAACAAAAGTTATTAAACGTTGCCAAAACATTTTCTGCCTACATAAAAATTAACTAGCGCGAAAATTATTTCTACGAGATGTTAAAAAAAACGTTTAAACAATTTCTAACCTTCTTTCGCTATTAAGGCTATTAAATCTCATTAAGAGGGCAGGACTGGACAAGGTGCTCTAATCCTATTCTAGAGATAAATGGGTGTTCACAATGGATCTGCAAAGTTCGTAGTGATAGAGGCTAGCCAACCAAATAAACATCTATTTAACCTACTTTCGTGTCTGAAAATATACAAATTTGGTTTTTTTGTATCCATTGGTTGATGGCAACTATTTCAGTATTGTAATTGTTGTACAAGTATGTAAAGGTCTAAGTGTTTAGTGCCATATGTTTGCGGAGTCACTTTACAGAATTTAATAATTAATTTTATCCTGAGATCCAGCACTTCGCAATAGCATTCTTAGCTGATTCGTTCTACACAGTTCTTAAGCTCTTTTAGCGCACGTCTGTTTAATATACCTTTTGTATGCAGAAATATTGCAGGAAAAAATTGGCGTTGTAAACCAATGACATTGCAATAGATAAACACCGCAATAGTGAGACCAATCATCACTTATGGGGCAGTAGCTTGGGACACGAGAGCTAATCCGACAAACCTCTCGAAAATTTAAAGACTAGCCTGTGCATTGTGCATGCATCACAGGAGTAACAGGAACTTGCCCACTGCTGCAATATATATATATATATATATATATATATATATATATATATATATATATATATATATATATATATTTGAGATGATATCAGTTACTATGCTATATTAAATAAGAATGTAGAAGGAAAATCTAATGGAAAATAGAGAAAGGAGATTTTCTTATTTCGGGTCAGAGCGCAAATTTAGTAACATTGGAATTGATTGTCATCATCTTCTTCATAATTCCTAAAAAAGGAAAAAAGGAAATAGAATAAGAAAAAAAAAATTACAAATACATTTCAAAGGTTTTTTATTTAAAGATTCAAAAATGATTAATCTACATTATATAAAGTTTTGATAATTATGTAATTGATAAATGGGTAAAGTAGATAATTAAAAGTTTATAAAATTGCCAATACGTTAGTAATCAAACATTAATTTTAAATGAATTAGGGGTGTAAGTAAATGAGAAAATTAAATTATAAAAAAACATCACAAATAGTTAAAATAAATGTTAAAACTTCTACTTACTTTTAAATTATACAAATTTACCAACCATATTCTAATTTATTAATAGTTCAAATGCCAAATGAAATATTCTGAAAAAGAGAAAATTATTAGTTTGTAATGCTAGTAAATTTTATAAGAATAAAAAAGAATGATCATTGTTTTAAAATTGTAATACTGAATCAAGAATTAGATTTTGTTAATAATTTTATTTAAATAAGAAATTAGTAGGCGATTAGATGGAAAAGATGTATAGATTTAAGTTTTGTTGAATTTTTCAATTGTTTCTTTGTTGATTTGATAGAATGGCTCTTGTTTTCTGGTTGTTGAAATAGAAGTTGTATTAAAAATTTGCTCCGTAGAAATTTTGAGTTTTTTTTGAAATTATTGATAATAGAAAGTATTAAAACAGTTTAAAGTATAAAGAATATCTCAAGGTAACCAGAGAAAGCAATTGGTAAGAGAAATTTATATGATTTTATGAAAAAATAAATGGTTAAAATTGTTGCTGAGTAGTTAATCGTTATAAATGCTTCCTGAATTGATTTAAAGAAAGATACTCTAGTTTCTAACAAGAAAGAATAGCATTATTGTACTTACCTTTGGATGTAAAAGCTGATTGTGCAGTGATTAGAAGAAATCTTATTAGTAAAATTTCCAAAGTTCGTGATATCATTGCTGTGCTGGGTAACATAGGCCTGTTATTGAAAAGGGGATCCTAAGGCTTAGCAGACCGAAGAGAAAACAAGATCTTCATAAAACGGTATCACTCTTCCATTATTATCAATAAAGAACTTTTCTGTTGTTTGATTTTTGTAATTTTCATGAACATTTTTATTTCACTGTTTTATGTATTTAACTAAATTATTTTTATTCACTTTTTGATAAGTCTATTCCAAATTGTTTCATAACTCAAGACAGAATATTTCATTTTTATATATTTGATGCATGTTTTGGTTTATTAACGGTATTTTTGAAGTTTGACACATTTTGAATTAGAAAGGTTAGAACGTTATATACAATTCATGCCTAGAAAACATTGTTGGTCTAGGATAGTGCGGTTTTACAGTCATTTTATTGCAAATTTGTGTATTAACTGATTTTGAATCTAGTTTGGTTGAATATTTGAACTCTGACCTTGACATAAGGGAATAGCCGGTAGCATATTTAATTAATCATATTGGAAAATAATTACATTGAGTTAATTCTTACCTATTCACTATTTATATTTAAAATTCAAAATTAATTAAAGGTAAGGAATATTTTATAACATAGTGATTGATATTATCAAAACATATTATTATTATTCATACACTCATCATATATGTTATAAATTTTGGCGCCCAACGTGGGGCTCTAAACAATCAAAATTAGAGCCTATTCTAAGAATTAAAACTTGAGAATTTTGTTAAAATTGTTGTTTCAGTATTTGGCTCTAAACAATCAAAATTAGAGCCTATTCAAATAATTAAAACTTGAGAATTTTGTTAAAATTTTTTTTTGTTTCATTATTTCGCTCTAAATAATCAAAATTAGAGTCTTTTTAAAGAATAGAAACTTTAGGATTTTCAGATATTAAAAACACTAGTCAAGAAAACTTTGTTTGGTAATTTTTTTTTGAGATTTATTTGTGATTCTGATTAATCAAAATGAAAAATAATTAAAAGGTATTTGCTTGGTAAATTTTTATTTGATAAAGGTATTTTTATTAAAAAAATTGGATATTATTTGTATATATCTCTGGAAAATTTAAATTATAACTATGGATAATAACGTAAGAGGAAATGCATGGGGATTTCTTCCTAATATTATGTCACACTACAACAATACCGGAATTAAATTTGATGGAAACATTAATCATATACATCCAAAAGTATTCGTAAATATAATAAAAAGTAAAACAAAGTATATTAGTGACTTCTCAGAGAAAAAACTGTTGATCCGGGATATGTTAACAGGACATCCTTTACTATGGTTCGGCAATAAAGAAAATCAAATGTCGTCAATAAAAGATTTTGAAGAGCAATTTTGTAGATATTTCTGGGGGGAAATTCAACAAGCTACCTTTAGAGAAAAACTGTATTTTGGAAAATATGACTATAATAAAGAGAAAAATTTCAATGCATATGCAATGCAACTATATAATAATGCACAATATTTGGAACCTGCGATGAGGGAAGAGGAAATAGTTTTGTACATTGCGAGACAATTTAATCATAAAGTAGCAGAAACAGTAGCTTTACAGAACATTAAAACTATGGAAAATCTATCAAATTATCTGCAGAGATTAGAGAGAATTTTGATGAGTGAGAACAGATATAGTGGGAATGAAAGAGGTAATGAAAGGAATAGATTTAATTATAGAAATAGGGATGAAAATAGGAATTATGGTAATGACAGATTCAATGATAGGAATAGGGAATTTAATAGGGGATATAGTAATTTTAATAGGAGAGAAGTTAGAGGAAATGGTTATAGGAATGACAATAGGGAATTTGATAATAGGAATAGTAGAAATTGGCAGAATCGGAATTTTGATAGGAGAAATAGGGATAATATAAACAATAATAATTTTGATAGATATAGAGGCACAGGAGATAGGTGGAATAGAAATAATGATAATAATGGTAGAAGTGAAATTAACAATATTCAAGAAGACAATTTGAAGACAAGAGAAGAAGTTAAAATTATAAAAAAGGAATGTGACAAGAAGAGTGAACAACTAAACATGAAATTAAGAACAGAAATACAGGACACAGGAATGAAAATTAGGGGGGAAATTGAAAAAGTTGTGGCAATTGGAATAACAGAAGTAGAAAAATCAAGGAAAGAAAATTTACCGGAGCAAATTGAACGTGAAGTCAACAAACAAACAGAAATTATAAAAAAGGAAATAAGACAAATACGGATACAAGAGCAAATTAATGAAGGATTAGATAAAGTAAAAGAAGATATGAATAATAAACCAGAAGAGAACAATAAGAAATTGAATGAGACTAACGAAATATTGGAGAAAATAGAAGATGATAGTAAGAAATTTGAAGAGAATAACGAAATATTGGATGAAATAAAAGAAGATATGAGAGAAGATATAAATAAGGAATTTGAAGAGAAACTGGAAGGGAATAATGAAAAATTGGATGAAAGGAAAGAGGATTTTATGAAAGACTTAGATAAGAAGTTTGATGAAATGATTAAAAATATTAAAATGATTATGGATAAAAATATTATGAATATAAATAAAACTATGGAAAAGAAATTTGAAGAGAATAATAAGAAAGTGGATCAGACTAATAAAAGAGTGGAGGAAGGAAAAGAAGATACTAAGATATTTAGAAGAGAAATTAATAATGTAAAACAAGAGGATTTGAAGAGCACGGAGGAAGGGACAAATCAAATAGATAAAGAAAAGGAGAAGATTGTTAAGAAATTCGTAGGTGAATATAAAGCAAAACAAGTAGAAAAGTGTGAAAATAAAATAACGCAGAAAGATGAGTGCAGTGATATACTGCTAAGGAATACGGATAGAATGAATAAGTCAAAACAAGTAGAAGAAATTCAAACAATAATCCACCATGAAACGATAAACAACAGACAAGTACAAGTTAATGAAACTAGTGATAATAAAGAAAATGTTGAAGAAAATAAAACTGCTTTTAGGGAAGCTATTGTAGCAATAAACCAACCTGAACCGCTTATAACATGTAATGTAGAAATTAATATTACAAAAATAGATAATATGAATATTAGAAAAGAGATTATTGAACCTCGATTTGAAACTTTCTCAAAAACAGAGAAAGTTGAAAGACACAGTATTATACAAACTATTAAAGAAGATATAAAAAAGCAAAATGAAGAAACAACAGAAAAGTCAGATTGTGAAATGAGAGAAGCAAAGTTACAATTAGTAAAGAAGATAATTAGGAATATGTTAACAGAACATTCATTATTATGGTTCAGTAACAAAAAAAATCAAATTTTGTATGTGGATTATAAGCAGTTCTGTAGTGATTTCTTGGAGGAGATAAAACAAGCACTTCGAGAAAAATTGTCTATTTGCAAATATCATGAAAGGGGGAAGAAGTGTAAATTTAAAGAAAGTTTTGGGTATATAGAGAAATATCAAGAAAGGGGGAAGCAATTTAAATCTATAATAGGTATTAGGTATATTTGGAATTATCAGGAAAGGGGTAAGGTATTTAGATTTATTAAAAGGTTAGATGTATAGGAAAATTTATTAAAAAAGGGGAAATAATTCGAAAACTAGAAAAACAAATTATATTTAAATGAATGTTTAGAATGAATGTCATATAAAAAAATATAGAAATGAAAAATTTATAAAAAATGTTAGGGTAGATGATATTAATAGCAAAGTTTTTGTAAATAATAGTATTAAGATGTAAATATCAAATTAAGATTGAATGGTTTTATTAAAAAAAAAGGTTTATACAATCTGTGCAAATAATTTTAATTGAGGCTAAAGTTTTTGTAAAATGAGTGTTTATTTAAAAAAAAAAATAGATTAAAATTATAATTTTTAATCCAACATCAATGAAATGTTTGATGTAAAAATTTTAATTGGGGGATTTGAGATGATATCAGTTACTATGCTATATTAAATAAGAATGTAGAAGGAAAATCTAATGGAAAATAGAGAAAGGAGATTTTCTTATTTCGGGTCAGAGCGCAAATTTAGTAACATTGGAATTGATTGTCATCATCTTCTTCATAATTCCTAAAAAAGGAAAAAAGGAAATAGAATAAGAAAAAAAAAATTACAAATACATTTCAAAGGTTTTTTATTTAAAGATTCAAAAATGATTAATCTACATTATATAAAGTTTTGATAATTATGTAATTGATAAATGGGTAAAGTAATTGATAAATGGGTAAAGTAGATAATTAAAAGTTTATAAAATTGCCAATACGTTAGTAATCAAACATTAATTTTAAATGAATTAGGGGTGTAAGTAAATGAGAAAATTAAATTATAAAAAAACATCACAAATAGTTAAAATAAATGTTAAAACTTCTACTTACTTTTAAATTATACAAATTTACCAACCATATTCTAATTTATTAATAGTTCAAATGCCAAATGAAATATTCTGAAAAAGAGAAAATTATTAGTTTGTAATGCTAGTAAATTTTATAAGAATAAAAAAGAATGATCATTGTTTTAAAATTGTAATACTGAATCAAGAATTAGATTTTGTTAATAATTTTATTTAAATAAGAAATTAGTAGGCGATTAGATGGAAAAGATGTATAGATTTAAGTTTTGTTGAATTTTTCAATTGTTTCTTTGTTGATTTGATAGAATGGCTCTTGTTTTCTGGTTGTTGAAATAGAAGTTGTATTAAAAATTTGCTCCGTAGAAATTTTGAGTTTTTTTTGAAATTATTGATAATAGAAAGTATTAAAACAGTTTAAAGTATAAAGAATATCTCAAGGTAACCAGAGAAAGCAATTGGTAAGAGAAATTTATATGATTTTATGAAAAAATAAATGGTTAAAATTGTTGCTGAGTAGTTAATCGTTATAAATGCTTCCTGAATTGATTTAAAGAAAGATACTCTAGTTTCTAACAAGAAAGAATAGCATTATTGTACTTACCTTTGGATGTAAAAGCTGATTGTGCAGTGATTAGAAGAAATCTTATTAGTAAAATTTCCAAAGTTCGTGATATCATTGCTGTGCTGGGTAACATAGGCCTGTTATTGAAAAGGGGATCCTAAGGCTTAGCAGACCGAAGAGAAAACAAGATCTTCATAAAACGGTATCACTCTTCCATTATTATCAATAAAGAACTTTTCTGTTGTTTGATTTTTGTAATTTTCATGAACATTTTTATTTCACTGTTTTATGTATTTAACTAAATTATTTTTATTCACTTTTTGATAAGTCTAATCCAAATTGTTTCATAACTCAAGACAGAATATTTCATTTTTATATATTTGATGCATGTTTTGGTTTATTAACGGTATTTTTGAAGTTTGACACATTTTGAATTAGAAAGGTTAGAAATTTATATACAATTCATGCCTAGAAAACATTGTTGGTCTAGGATAGTGCGGTTTTACAGTCATTTTATTGCAAATTTGTGTATTAACTGATTTTGAATCTAGTTTGGTTGAATATTTGAACTCTGACCTTGACATAAGGGAATAGCCGGTAGCATATTTAATTAATCATATTGGAAAATAATTACATTGAGTTAATTCTTACCTATTCACTATTTATATTTAAAATTCAAAATTAATTAAAGGTAAGGAATATTTTATAACATAGTGATTGATATTATCAAAACATATTATTATTATTAATACACACTCATATATGTTATAATATATATATATATATTGAAATGGATCCTCCTTCCGGAACACCCTCTTTCAATAAATTTATCGGTCGTGGATTCAAGAATTTTTAAATGGATTGTCCTAAAACATAAAAATTATAAATAAAAAAAATCTATCGCTTCTTTCTAAATCTTTCTTCTTCCGTTTTTCCACTCTTTCTCTATATCTTCCTCTTCCTACTACTTTCCAACTCCTCCTTGCTGCTGCCTTTCCATTTATCTAATACCTTTCTGCTGCTCAGCTCTATTTCTATACCTTCCTCTTCCTACAATTTTCCAACTCTCTGCTTTTCTGTATCTTTCAAGTTCTGGTTTCTTTGTATTTTATTATTCTTTTAATTATTTATTATTATGTTTTTATTTTAATTTAAATTCAAATTCTTTCATTTACAATCATTTTATTTTATGACATTTTTCAAAATTAACTCAATGACAATCTATCATCATAATAATAATCCCCATCCAACAAACAATCTCTAAACTAAACAAAAACAAATACCATATAAAAAAAAATACTTAATCAAGACAACCGATTTAAAAATCATGACCACGTTCCAACACTTCATTGAAAGAACGTGCACCATTGAAGAAAAATCCATATCTATATATATATATATATATATATATATATATATATATATATATATTATATATTAGAGATGAAACGGATAGTGATTTGGCCGGATACCGGATATTCGGCTAGCTACGAGGCCGGAGCGCCGGCTAACCGGCTACCGGATATTCGGCCGCTTACAGCGTTACAATTTGATTTGAATATGCACGCGCGATTAAGATCGGTAATATTCGGACGTGATCGGCACGACTCGGGGGCGTTCGAGTGTAATCGCTCATGCCAGGTTGTGTGCATTTGTTTCTCAGTTTGTTCGTTGATTATTCCATTGTCCGTCCATAACCTATTGTTGTATTATTTTAATTTCATATTTGCTTTGTGTAAAATAATCCATTACTAATATTATAAATTCGAAAGTAACTCTGTCTGTCTGTCAGTCTGCTACGCTTTCACGCCTAAACTACTGAACCGATTTTGATGAAATTTGATGTAGAGACAGTTTAGACAATGAGAAAGGATATAGGCATAGAGAAAAATTTGTATTTCCACGGAACAGCGCGATATAGACGAGTTTAGAACGTAAAGAATTCAACATCTAGTGATATATATTTATTTATTTTATTATTCAGTATTCGGCCAGATAGTGCGCTACTATCCGGTATCCGGCCGGGTAGTGAAAATAGGCCGGATAGTCTGGATACCGGATAGTTACCGGATATCCGTTTCATCTCTAATAAATATATATATATATATATATATATATATACAAAAGGGGAAAATTATTCTTTACACATGTTTCCCCAACATCCTTTGCTCCCAAGTACCCAACACTGTTGCTAGCCAAGTGCAATACCCTACTTGGTTATGCCGCACTGATGACGGCTAATGAGCCAGAAACATGCATGTCTACTCGTGGCCTTATTGATCCTTTTTGCGTACATGCCCAATAATTTTCCCCTTTTGTTTATATTAATACGCGTTTTCTTGGCACTTTGTTTATATATATATATATATATATATATATATATATATATATATATATATATATATATATATATATATATATATATATATATATACAGATGTCAAATATTTAGAATTGAAATTAAAATATTGAGTCATAGATAAAGCATAGTACGTAACTCGAGTGGTAAGAGGTATTACGTACGTAATGTCCTACTTACCACTCTTGTTACGTAATATACTATTAAACGATCTTTACACCACATGGTCTTTAATGACAGAAAAAAATTATTAGGTTAGGTACTACCTGTCAGTCTTGTCAGCTGTTCTTGGCATTTCTAGAAGAATTTATTCTTCTTTTATGGAAGACCTGACACATACTGGTCACCATTTTCAAAAAAAGACATAAGAAGGGTTGCCTAACCAAATAATTCTTTTTTTTAAATTATTTAATAAAAGCACAAAATTGACTAGTTGAACACATTTATAATTACTTTTGTCGTTTTTCAAAATTTAGAACAAATGTACTCCGATTGAAATAGAGATAACAGGAGTGTTGTGAAGCTGAGGAGACAAGCTCAGTGATGCTATCACCTCTCTGAGCTTGGCTCTCCATCCCACACAGCCCTTATAAGGAGGTGTCATGAGAAAAAACATTAATATTAATTTTATCGATTATGGAGGGTAGAGGTAAGGAGAACGATCTTAAATGGGAAATGATTAAAAATGTGTCCACTTTTTAGAGGTACATAACACTTCTCAAACTTGCCACTACAATGGCGCTAAAGTAGATGTAGGGTACAGAATGAATGTAGCAGTTTTTGACAAATTGATTGAAATGTCGTATGATTTCCTAATATAAGTCACAAATTATATAAGTGCTATAAAAAAACGTGGTCAGCGAATTCAGTTTAGTGTATTTTAAATTCGTTTTAAACTTTATGATTATTTTATGTATCTTATGATTATTTTAAAAATGGTGTCATAATAAAGCGGAAATGTGTCTTTCCTTGTTTATTTATTTATCCTACTCTAAGAAATTATGGCGCTTTTTTTAAAATTTACCCTACTACGATCGTAGCGCCACCCTTATTTACCACATTTTGACGGACACATTCAATACACGGAGACAGTTCTCCTTACCTCTACCCTCCATATTATCGATGTACAGGAGATAAGAATACAAAGTACTAAGTTGATTTATGTCACTTCTCTTGTTCATAGAATTGTTTTCTTGTGATATGTACGCTATCTCCAAAAAGAATCTTTTTTTATAATTGTGTTCCGTGGCTAAAATCTTGACACCATCATACTTCATATTATGCCCTTCACTGTGTGCATGTTCTGCTAGAGCTGACCTCTGAGGGTACAAATTACAATCACTCTTGTGGGAGTATATTCTACTAGAAAGAGTTCTTGATGTTTGACCAATATAAGTTTTATATATATTGATATGGATTACTAAAAGGAAATTTGATTTGGCAAGGTGAAGTGATTCACCAAATCAAATCAAATTTGGGGGAAATTGATATGGATTTTTCTTCAATGGTGCACGTTCTTTCAAAGAAGTGTTGGAACGTGGTCATGATTTTTAAATCGGTTGTCTTGATTAAGTATTTTTTTTGATATTATATTTGTTTTTGTTTGAAGTAGGAGATTGTTTTTAAGTTGTTATGTTGTTAAGATGTTATTATTGATTGATTTGTCATGAGAATTATAAAACCGTTGTCATTATCAGAAAGTAATAAAACATATTGAATTGATTAAATGGATTAGAATTTATAAATACTAAAAGTAAAGAAAAGTAAAAAGTAAACAAAATAAATATTAGAAGAATTGATAGAAATATTTAGGTAGCAGATATTAAACAGAAAGAGCAGAAGGAAGTTAACAATTACAGAAAAGCAGTGTGGTCAGGGCTGGAAAGTGGTAGGAGAAGATAAAAAGCAAGAAATAGAAAGTAGCAGAAAGAAGCAGTGAATAGGAAGAAATCAGAAATTTGAAGGTATACGCCTCTCAGGCACCTCTAGTGGCGCCACCAAGCGGACTGCCGCGACATGCGGTTGGGTCAATCGGCTGTCATAAGTGTCATATGCTATGTAATTCCAGCGGAGTGTGTACTTTTTTAAATTTAAAATTTTAATCGATTGTCGTGAAATATCCGCGAAAAAAGTTAGTGGTCACACTTGTTGTGTTGTTGGGTGCAATTTCTGGGGTTATACTATCCCAGAAATAAGTTATTATAGATTTCCCTCGAAATCGTGGGAAGTAGCTCGTCGCAAGGATTGGATTGTCGCAGTCCGTCGAGTCGAGTATGTATCAATAATGTTTATCAAATAAAATGTTATGGAGTGACAAAGTTTTTTTATTTCTTGATCGTAATGTTCATTTTTACAATCGAGAATTAGCGGTTTTTCAACTAAAGTTTTTAAATAACGCTTATTACAGAAGAGTGATTTTGCATGATAAACAATAGGCAATACACAGCACCTGACTCAAGCTAACGCGGCCTTGCGCCACGAGGTAGCGCTGGCGTCGCAAAGTCGAGATGCCTGAGAAGCGTATAGAGAAAGGGTTGAAGAACAGAAAAAGGAAGTAGAGTAGAAAGAAGAGGAAGAAAATAAAAATTTTTATATTTATATTTTTGTTGTAATTTATTTTAGGACAATCAATTTAGAAATTTTGGAATCCACGACCGATAACTTCATTGAGAGAGGGTGTTCCGGAAGGAGGATCCATTTCAATACATATATATATATATATATATATATATATATATATATATATATATATATATATATATACTAGATGACCCTGTGGACTTCGTACCGCAAATCATTTACGTCATTCTTCCATTTTTCGTTTTTTCAATTTATTTTGATTTTATGGTCTTCATCATATTTTCTCGTTAGTTATCAGGTTTATACAATTTTTTTTTGTTATATTTTGTAGTATCGCGATAAAATATATTAGATGCATCACAATACTTAATTTAGTAACAATTTCTCGTTTAAATATAAGTGATATTAACTGCGCCACCTTCCGGTGGCGTGATATAAAGTAATCAAATAAACAGTGGTTGCTCGTTTGATGGAAGCGCCATCTAGTGGTAACTTCCATTAATACGAATATCATATTTATCTTACCGATTAAAAATACATGATCATACTGATTTTCATGACAATCGGTTAAACAGGGCAGAAGTTGCTACTCTGCAGCGCCACCTGGTGGTGAGTGGCATCAATGAGCATCATATCATATAAACCTTCTCCGTGAAAGATACATATACATACCAATTTTCATGACAATCGGTTTAACGGGGTAGAAGTTGCTAGTTTGCAGCGCCACCTGGTGGCGAGTAGTATCAATTAGCATAGCATATTCGTTTTCTCAGTGAAAAAATACATACACATACCAATTTTCATGACAATCGGTTAAACGGGGCAGTAGTTGTTACTCTGCAGCGCCACCTGGTGGCGAGTGGCATCAATAAGCATAGCATATTCGTTTTCTCCGTGAAATAATACATATACATACCAATTTTCATGACAATCGATTAAACGGGGCAGAAGTTGCTACTTTGCAGTGCCACCTGGTGGCAAATGGCATCAATGAGCATATCATATAAACCTTCTCCGTAGAAAAATACATATATATACCAATTTTCATAATAATCGGTCCAGTAGTGTTTGAGTTCATCGATTTCGTACATAAAAACACATCCTTTTATATATATATATATATATATATATAGATATATTTATCAAGGAAAATCCACTTCAATTTGATCAAACTTGGGAAATACCCCAAGATGACGTGCCAAAAAAGTTTAATTTTGTGAGAAAATTCCGGCGGGTCCAAACTCATCCGATTCTTAGAGCTACCTGAAAAGGTACAACCAAATTCATCCGATACCATAGGTAAATTCATCCGATGTCATTAAGGAGGATTATCATGAGTTGGGTTGAAAACATGGGCATTTATTCTGACCACTAGTCAGTCATTGACTAAAAATATTATCTACATTTTGTGGGGTTAATACCGAAATGAAAAACGAAAATGAATTTCAATTTCTTTTATATCTATTAGAAATATTACATACAAATTCGAATTTATAATTGTTCTCAAATTCTTAGCAGTAATCATATTTTCAACAAATTTTAGGGATTCTAGCATATGGGAACGTACAATTTTATTTGTTTTAACACTTTGTATTTTAATATATGTATCTACCTGAAATTCTATTAATTTTTTAACAAAAATGAAAACTAATGGATGGCAGTTATAAAAGCTACTGTTAAATGGCGAGTGGAACGATTCGCAACAATTTGTTGTATTTTTTATCGTCGCTATGCATTCTGCCCACATTTTTGGAGGAAACTTCGCATTCTCTTCTATGCAATTGTCTACAATATAATCACAAAATTCAGAAATTTTTTCAACATGTGGTTGGTCACTACAAAAATCAAACACAAAACTTTCTCCAACTTCTTCTGGCTTTAAAAAAGGGAGGCCAAAGATGTGGGACAGCCATTTCCCTGTTTCTTAATTTTTATCTTTGTAGATTAAAGTCAGCCCTAACTCTTGTATTTTTCTAAACCATGATTGCGCCAAGTGAAATCAACATCCTTTAATTATAATTTGGGGCCAGCGTTTTTGTATAGCATTATGTGCTGCTATTTCGAAATCTACTAGAACAATTGTAGGCTTAAAAGAGACTTGCACGATTTTAAGTATTTTTTTACAAACTTCACTCCATAATTTTTCATAAGTTATTTGTTTTTTATCCGGCAACAAACAATAAACCAGTGGAATATAATGTCCATTTTGCAGTCCATGAATTGTGTACACCTGGGTGAAATGTTGACAACAGTAATTAAATGTTCTGTCCACATAAATCTTTTCCATATTACTAAGAAACTCTAGATTTGTTTTACATGAAAAAATCACAATCTTGGATTCTATATCATTGGAAAGTAGGAAATCTTCTCCCCTATGCGTTTTAATTTCAGCAGCCTTTAAATAAGTTTGAACTTCTTCTTGATTTTTTGGTAAAGCAGGAAATTTTCGTCGTCGGGCATTGTACAAATTTTTTCTTACTTGCTTAATATCTTGAACGTCAATATGGTCGTCTTTGCCAGAAGCCATTATTTCGTGGCGAATAATTTTCGAAGGTCTTTCTGTAATGTCTTCCAAAGCTTTTCGTTTACATGCACTAGTCAAAAATTGTCTATTAAGGCTTTTCAAGTTTTTTTCGTGATTGTGCACGACACTCACTATATCTGATGTTATAATATTTTGATCACCTGATGTAAAAAATTTTGCACTACACTTAGGTTTACAACAAATCCATTTTTCGATACCGTTTTTCAGAACTGACTTCTCCGAAAATTTGAATCCGTTCAGAACCAGCATGGTTCTACCTCGTTCACTTATGACACTTTCAAGAGACATATCGCACGTAATCAGAAAATAAGACTGAAGTTTTTCACGATGAACATTCATTTTATATACCTACTACCTCTCTATAAGCAAATATATTTTTGTCAATCATAAAATAAGGGCTTAAGTATCAGGTAGTTAGTAAATCATTAGATAATGACCTCGATAAAATTTGACCAGGTAGACAGATTAAAGAATCGGATGAATTTGGCTATGACCCTTTTTTACTTACAGGTATAATATTTCTAAATCGGATGAGTTTGGATGCGCCCAAAAATTCACCACAAAACTGGGTAGTAAATCTGAATGAGACAAAGACACCATAAAACGGTATACCGACGACTTCAAGACAGATGAAGGCAAGGGTTTTTGGACCTAGAGCCAAATACTTAGCCTAGGTGTATATCCAAGCATTTTTAAGCGGAAATCCGCATTATAAAGGGAGTATAAACCGGAGACTGTTGATTAAGAGGACACATGGAGAAACTAGGATTGGTAGATTAAGTAAAGTGCAGATTCTATGAGGAAGAGTATTAATTCTCAATACAAATACCCTCAGAATACATTGCATTACGTAAATCTGGGGTTAGATACCTAGGATAATACGAAATAGAAGAGAAAGATCTACCTAATTTGAAACCCAACGATATCTTAAACTTTCTAAGAAAGATAGGACTAGAAGAGGTGCTATAAGTCTAAGGAAATATCAGAATTATAGCAAAAAAAAGAGAGACACAATAAACCAGGGTCGCAGGTGTATTTGTCACCCCTAATTATACTCATACGCTCATACCTTTTTATATTTTTTACACAGGAAAGTAGCGATAGCTGGTATAAACTTTGAGTTCTAGTAAAGGTACAATTGAAGACGACACACAACGCAAAATAAACTTTTTGGAATTTGAAACTTTAAGGTTTAGCTCGTTTTGTTGGCAAATTCGTTAAAATTAAAATTTAATATTACGGAAAAATACTACTAGAAGATTACAAGAAATTTTATTCCTTAGTCTTTTGCCTTACTTGCAGTACAAATATTTCCATCATTTTTTAAGCAAATTAAGAAATCATTTTGTATTCTTTTTTTACTTTACTTTTTTAAGATAGTGTATATTATACAAAATACATGCATGCTTACCTTAATAAAAAAAATAATAGTTTGTGTTTGTTATAGCATAAAGGTAATTCACACAGAATAATTGAAATAATATGTTATTATCAAGTCTCTTGTGTATACATTTGTCTGTTTTTTAAATGTTAACAATTTATTCAATTATTTAATATTCCCAACAAATTTCAAAATTTAGTGAAATTAATTTAAATTTTTCTCATATTTACTTGTATGTATGTACAGAACAAGTGTTTATACGATTTGTGCGACTAATTTACATAAGCAAATTACTTGGTCGTGCGTCTGTTCAAAGTCATTTAATTTGTCACATTTTATTGAATTTTAACATTATTATGTTAATAAATAATGTCTTGTGATAAGTAAGTATCATGTAGACGTATGCTTGGTTAATCTATTATCACTAGGTATCACTTACCTAATTTGCATTTCATATCAGGAATATTAACGATTTTAACTGTCAATATTTTCTTGTGTCCATAACAAATTCTAATTATGAGCTTCATAATTGTTATATTTATACATTTTGCGCTTCAATGATAAAGTTAAGAGTCCAATGAAAAACAATTTTATTTTTTTTCTTAGTAATATACAAGATAAATAACCTAAATGTTTGAAAATAAAATGTAGGGAAAAATTGGAAAATGTACATTGTCCGAAAATCAAACCCGGAATTCCCTACATTCTACATAAAAGGTCTATTCTCAGAAATACCCTGGTATGTCAAAGTTCAATTAATACAGCTCTTGATTTCACAGTATTGGTTTGATTCTACAGTATATATCCTGGCGGACCTGAAAAAAAATATTTCTACGAGAGCTACCAACGTCGGAAAAACAAAAATTTTCATAGCCAATTTTTAGATATGCTATCTCTCCCACATTCCCGGACATCATACGGAGCATCTGGCTGGTGGCAGACGTTGCGTTCATTAGCACTCATCGTACCTGTACAGGTAAAAAATTAATTTTTCAAATAATTAAATTTTTTTTTATTATAATTATTTTTATTGCCTTTTTTCAAACATGAATCTATTATTGCCAGACATTTTTATTGTTGTTTATACTGTACCAAACAAAAATATCAAAATATTTTGGTATGGCTAAAATTTTATTAAGATGTTATAAGTATCTAAAAACCCAAAATTAATTTTCCATGCAATAATTCCATTGTTAAACTTTTAGCCAGACTGATATAAAAGTAAAACATGATTGGGCAGGTTGAAATAGTACAGACAATCACGTGTTATAGGTACATCATTCCAAGTTAAAAAAAATTAAAGTAGGCCTTGTTAGGATGGTGAATTTTGCACTGTTCATTTAATCTTATAAATACACTGTTGTCACGTCCTAAACAAAATAATAATAATAATAAATAATATAATAGATAGATAGATAGATAGATATTTTTGGGTTGGCTGTTAGCCTATATCACTGCGACCTTTGCAGATCTATTGTGAACACCCATTATCTGTGGAATAGGATTAGAGCACCTTGTCCAGCTCTGCCCTCTTAATGAGACTTAATAGCCTTGACAGTGGCCACTCCGCATAACTTGTAGCAGCCGGTTTCTCCTCTCCCAGTACTAGATACCGCGTCCTTGCAAGGCCTTCACATTGGCATAGGACATGAAATGCGGTTTCCTCTTCCTCTTGGCAGTATCGACAAATGTCTTCATCTGCCAAGTTTAGCTGACTCATGTGTTTTCTGAGCCTACAATGTCCTGTCAAGAGACTGACAATCATTCTGACATCATTTCGCCTTTGTGATAGCAGCTCTGCAGTAAACTTCGCCGAGTATCCCTTTATGAAGAGTTTGGCTTGTCGCTTGCCCGGTGATGTTTCCCACCAATCCTGGGCCTTTTCTAGCCTCCATTTCTCAATGGCTGCCTTTCTGAATGTATTAGCAACTCAGCCGAATGGTTCCGGGCCAATCATTGGAGTAAAAAATAATATAATATTATAATATAATATAATAAGTAATATTAAATGTACAGGGCGAAGTGCATCACCCAAACAAGTCCTACTTTAATATCTTTAAACGTTCCCTATCACTTTTCACTTTTAGATTGGTCTGGCTGAAGGTTTAACAATGAAATTATTGCTGGAAAAATTAGATTCGGTTTTAAGATACATACTTAAATAACATCCTATATAAATTTTAGTCATAATAAAATATATTGTTTTTTTTTTCTAAACTCAAAATTAGTGTTTGGCACAGTGTAAACAACAATAAAAATGTCAGACAATAATGGATTCATGTTAAAAAAAAGTCAATAAAAATACTAATAATAAAAAAAAAATTTAAATGATTGAAAAAATTAATTTTTTACCTGTACAGGGCGCTACTAAACGCAACGTTTGTCGCCAGTTATTTAAACACATTAAAATTAATGAAACTAAACTTATAAATATTCTATAACAAAAAACTAGTAGGTATATAATATTAACATGTATCGAAGGATGTATAAAATAAAATGGTAAATTAAAACTAATCAACTGACGTACATTTGTGGTTCTTACTGCAGATCATTTATAAATTATAAGTGGGGTCGATTGGCCTATGTGATCTTACCACATTGTAACCTAAAAGTTTTTTGTGTATACCCTATTTCTAATTATGAGCCAATATATTCTAGTTTTTTCAGGATATACGTTTGTAAGCTGGTTGGCGAAAAACTACTCTGCAGTTACAGGTAATATGTTGTCCTTTGAGAATTTCTGCGAGGTATCTGATGCTCGAAGAGTAATTTAGAGTAGTACAGTTAAGTTTAAATTGTCTTGAAATATACAAGGATTGAACTGCTATAGAAGCAAAATGCTCTCCTCTTAAATGCAACACATCTACACCTTTCAAAATAATTATGAATCTTGCTCTGCGAGCTAAACCTCCACAGTATTTACCATGATTAGTCATTGGCAAACCCAAAATAGTAAAGCAACAACTTTTCTAACAGATGTTAAATCCAAAATTTCTTATGGTCTGGAAAACAAGAGTGTCTCCGCGACCTCGATTGCTGCTTTGTTTCTGGGTTGTAGAAATGTAGTAATAAATACGATCACGATACTTCTCTCTTCTCTTTTGGATCAACATTTAGTGATCCATTCTACAGAAAATTTGGTCATGCCAAATTGATGTCAATAATGAAAACATCGTCTATATGAAATATTTAGTTGCTTCGATAATTGTATACAAAAACAAATATGATAAATTATAACAATGTTTGCGAGGGTTAATGGATACAGAAACTGGACTTTCCGGTCAGCCTTCATCTTAAGGGAAAAGTAACCTATCTTTACCTTTTTACGTAATGTATACTCCATAACCCAAATTCTAAACTATAGTCGGGCCGTTCAAAAGACGGAATGTTCACGAGACAAATGTACTCCTTCATTTCGGCCCACAGATTATATTATCTCTGGTATGAGTACAGTCTAAACTGTTCTTCGTTTATTGCAGTTTAGAAGGCGTTACATCGTAAGATTAAGTCGTCCAGATGCCCGTATTCACTGATCACGCGTTCTTGAATTCCATCTTTTGAACGGCCCCCGACTATAGTGTTTAACTATTCAAACTATTCAACCTGAAACTTTAACACTTTTCATAATTCTGCTGCTACTATATAACGCAATATTTTTTTTTCAAGACCGAAGAACCGTCTAACCTAAGAGTTAATAAATCCTCGTATTTTCAAAATTATTTTAAAGCAATATAAATGAATCATTTGTTGTTTAAATTTAAATTTTGGAGTCTTTCTCTGTTATTTGTTTAAACTAAAATAGTAAAATCTATCATTTATTTATTTTTTAGAGGTAGGTATTTGTACTTGTATGAGTCAATAGATAATTTATCTAAATGAGAGTGCAGTCAACTGTTTTTTTTAATAGACAATTTTCTGAATCGGTCGTCTCTTTGTTGATCATTTTATTGTTATTTGCTAGTGATCAACCTAGTTAATCTAAATGACACAATTCACACTAGATGGATAATTTAAATTTAACTTCATTATTTACTTTTATTATACGAAACATAAATATGTACATATAATAACATTTAAAACCAATAAATTTTAAATATAACAGACATACATAATGAACGTCAAGGTTTTTTTAATTTGGGCTAAGTCTGCTTTTTTATATTAAAATTCCTTAAATATTAGGTATTATCAACGGCATCGCTCTCTATTAAAGTGGAAAAAATCATTACCTACCTTACGTTACATATGTAATGGCATGAGTACGAGACAGACAGACATACATATAAAATTTAGTATTTTATATTAATAATATTAATAATAATATTCAATAATATTCAATTGTATTGTAGTCTATAGTACCGTCACCGGTTGCATTATATTCTGCACTATGCTTTTGAGGATGTTGGCTACATAAACATAGTTTTTAAGAATAGTCGAGGAAATAAAGCACTAGAATCAGCAAAACCTCTGAAATTTGTAACGTAAGATGGATCGGAATGCGTTTTTTTGCATTGGATTCGTTAGAGTATCAGGTAATTTGTCGCTATTTTTCATAATGTAAAAATGGAAAATTGCATTTCTGCATTTAAAAATTGCTGAAAATGGGTTCAGTTTATGTACTCGGCGTACTTACACCACAGACACACAATTTGTCAAGTGAAACTAAACTGAAACCATACAACTTAAACATGTCTGGGTCTAAGACCCGTTATTTAATATTGTGGTCGATAGAGTTAGAAATTATCTAAGCTTGGTTTTTGTTGGCTTAAGCTTGTTGACTATTCAGTTATTGAGCTAATATAATATACTAATAGTTCTTATCTCCTAGATAGGCCATAAGGGTTATTGGATTCAATGAACATTTCTGTATGTACCTAATTTAGGCTGTTTATATTGGCTGTTTGTAGTTTAACTGACATTGTTCTTGCCGGGTAGAGGTAAATTGGCTTCAGTTGAATTTTCTTTCAACAGTATCAAATTTTTTTTATTGAATTTTTGATTATTGCAAAAAAAAATATTTCGAATTTTGGGTCGATAAAGCATATTTAAATTATAAAATAAAAATAACTTCAAAATCTAAAATATTTGTTTTCATTTAAGGAATGTTTTTGTTTCATCCTTAAAATAGCTTAATATCAAAAAAAATATGTGCCAAATACTTTTGTAAATAAGCTTAATTGTCTTTGTTCCGATTTTAGTTTAATTTGTACCAAGTATATACTTCACAGCTCAGAAACTAATCTGGATACAACTGATTTATTGACAAAATAACAATTAAACCAATTTAACAAGGTTAAAAACGCCTCAACGTTAGTTTGGAAATTCAAAAAGTTAATTGGTTAAATCTCTTCAGAATACTTAACTTTAATTAGGTTCTTTATCACAAAGACAACGAAGGTTTGTCCTAAGGTAGTTCTAAATAACAGAATTTGTTGAATACAAATCGGAACTGGCCTGATCTGGTTCAAACCTTCTAATGTTTTAATTTGACTTGCAACGAATAGTATATTTCGCCATACGCGAAATACCAATAATTATTTGACGAGCTCCCCTACCGAATAGCCAAATATGTATGCAGGGCTTTACTTTAATTATTATCGACGTGTTTGTTTCGCGCTAAAGAAAATCTTATCTGTTTTAAATCTAAGCCAGTCTATTCACTTATTTTTAATGGATTGCTTGATACCAGAAAAACACAGTTGACATATATACATAAAAAAATGCAGTTTTAAAGGAAATAGATTTTTATTTAAGTATCTAATAATAATATATCACGTCAAGACAATCCGTATACATGATGGCAGCAAGAAAATACCTACCGAATATTTATTTTGATATATTCAGCTCGATATTTGGAGGGTTCCAAAAAGTTGATCCAAAATTGAAGTTAAGCAAACCACGTCGTCTTAAAGTAATCTTAGGTAGTCTAAACAGATCTAAGGAGATCTAAGCAGATTTAAGTATCTTTAAAAAGAGATCCGGATTTTTCCTTCGAGAGAAAGAACATAAATCAGCAGAATTAAATTCTATATAAAACTCTTGTGTAGTTGCATTACCAAAAACCAATTAGGTACTACGAAAGAACACAGGAATCATTATTCTTTAAACAAAATTGTAATATTCAGACGAATTTTCACAAGACTCACTTAAAAAACTGCTTCCATCGAACGACACATTTAAAAGGCACCCAACCACGTTTTACCCAATAAAAATGTTTCTTTGTGCAATACGTTAATTATAAAACCAACCGAAAAAGTATTGACATATAAATGACCTTAGAAGTTCCAATAGCTAGTTAATAAGTTAAATATTAAAATAAATAATATATTGTATATTAATAAATAACTTAAACAAATAAAAAAAGGTGTTTAAATCGTTACATGGGTCATTGACAAGGTGTAAAAATCATGCGAAAAATAACTTTCTTTTGAGTACCTAACTCTTTAACTCTATAGTATATTAGATTTTTTACGTACGTTAATCTTATAAAATAAAGCTAATTTAAAAACAAATAGATTTTTTTACAGCTCATATTATGGTAATCTTCACGTGTACAAAAAGTCTTCACGAACTTTTTGCTTCCTATATTTTTTCTACATCTTAATTTTAGAAAAAAATATATGCATAAAAAAGTTACTTTAATAATTATTTATGCGAAAACTATTTATTTTAACATTCAATTCGGTAGGAGGACCTCTGCTATAAACGTTAAACTCTTATATTCTATATCAGTTTTGCTCTTACTTATAGCATTCATTAAATTAGTAGAGCTATTAAATTATTCTACACTAGCTGACCCGGCGAACTTCGTACCGCCTAACAATCAATCATTTCTTCTTCTCAATTTTCGTTTTTTTGCAATTATTACAATTTTTTATATATTTTGTTATTATTTTCTGTAGTTTTTATTCTGTTTTTGTCGATTTTATCATATTTTCTCGTTTTTTTTTGTTTTTTTTGTATTTTAAATTTTTCCGGATTTTCATACAGATAAACAGACAGACAAACAGGCAGACAGACAAACAGACAGAAAGACAGATAAACAGACTGACAGACAAATAGACAAACCGACAAACAGACAAACAGACAATCAGACAAACAGACAAACAGAAAAACAGACAAACAGGCAAACAGACAATCAGACAATCAGACAAACAGAAAAACAGACAAATATACAAACGTACAAACAGACAATCAGACAAACAGAAAAACAGACAAACAGGCAAACAGACAATCAGACGAACAGAAAAACAGACAAACAGACAAATATACAAACGTACAAACAGGCAAACAGACAAACAGACAAACAGACAAACAGACAAACAGGCAAACAGACAAAGAGACAAATAGACCAACTGACAAACAGACAAACAGACAAAAAGACAAACAGACAACCAGACAAACAGACAAACAGACAGACATGACAGTGCTAAAGTTTTATTATATGTATACCTATAAGGATGTTTAATTTGTAATATACATTTTTTTTATTTTCGCTGACACATTAACATTTGGTTACTTACATTAAAAAAACCTCCAATTTAATTTTAAGTACTTCCTCTCGATCGTTGAGTTTTTGCCCATTAAAAATCATGATACTACTCAGCTTAATTTAATGATTTGTTATTGCGATTTGTCGCAATCTGTAGTCCAGTAGAGACTCTTCAAAAGCGTGCATTAATATATATTTTTTTAAGTTCAACCGTCATATTTTCTTCGTTTAAAGCAACAATAAAAATTTAAACACAAATAACAAATAATTAATATGAAAATTGATTTTTTATGAAAAAAGTCTTACTCAACGTTTTGCTGAAGTTCACACAATATATTCAAATAAGCGCTAACTCTCACCACCCGATACTTCGCACGGTGCCAATAGGCTTTGCTTTAAAAGGGTATTTAATTTGTGTTATAATAAATTGAATATATCATCTAATCCCGTATTTTTTTGTAGGAAAATTATTTTTTCTCTACATTTTTATTGTCACTTTAACTGTTTGGTTAATACAAAGAAAATATGATAATTTTTGTGAAAAGTAGACTTTTGAGGTTCAAAAGCCGAGCCGGTTCAACTAACAAAAAAATATTTTAAATAGTCTGTAGTAATAAGACTGCAGATTGCAACCAATCTCAATAAGAAATCATTAAATTGGACTGAGCAGTAACAATAAAAAACATGATTCACATGTTATTTAATTGTGAAAAATTCAATGTTCGAGAGAAAGTACTTAAAATTAAAATTAAGGGATCCTTATTAGAGGGAATTTGTTTTTTTATGTAAGTAACGAAATTTTTAAGTATCAGTAAAATGTTTATTTTAAATAAATCACTCTAATACATAATATATTGAGATGAAATATGATTCTATGATATATATAATATTTAAAATTAAATATAAAATGATTACAAAGCATTTTCTTGATCCCAGGGTAGAGTGCAAAGCTTTGGAATTTGCATAATTTAGTTTCATTTTTCAGTATATTAAAAATTATTCTCTTCATTCCTAAAAAAAAGGAAAAATAAAATAAGAAAGATGACTAAAACTTAAATATTAAAATACATGTGTTGGTTTAAAATAATTTAATTAGTCGAATAAATAATTGAATACTTACTTTTAATAGATTTTGTATAAATTTTCACTTCCATAATTTCCATATTTATTATTTTTATAATATTCATATTTGTCATTTATAAAATTAATAAGAAATGAGAAATTCTAAAAAATTAAATTTATATTAAAACACAATAGAAAATAAAATTTATAATTTTTGTTAGAAATCTAGTATATAGGGTTATAATACAAATTTGCAAAATAATGTTATAAATCTAGTATGTATGATGGTAGAAATTGTTAAAAAAATTAAGATAAGTAATCTAGGTGGGCTGATTTGTTTTATTTGTATAGAATCAAGTTTGTTTTTAAAAAATTTATATAGGATTTAGATTGTTAGTGATAGGCTTTTGTTAATTTGTTGATTTTAGAGATTGTCTCTCTTTCCTTTGGTCTTTTGAGGAGAATGGTTGTAATAAATGTTTTGCAGTATTAAAATTGAGTTTTTTTATAAAATAATAAGTTAAAAGAGATTTGAATAATATAATATTGGTACTAAAGTTGAATAGAAAAGATTGAAAAGGTCGAAGAGAAGAAATATTGTACTAGAAAGAATATGTATCATTGCTAAGAAGATTAAATTATCAGGTTAAGAAGAGAAGTAGTGAAATAAATACTTACCAGTTTAGAATATAGCAGTTTTTCTCAAGAATTGAAGAAAATTCTTCATTTATATGGTTAGAGCAGTTCTTATATGGTAGAAGACGTGGAGAATTGAATTAGCAGCAGTTATACGGTATTTTAGTATAAAAATAAATAATTGTGTTTTTAATTTCTTGTGTTGTATAAACTATATTCATTTTCACTTTTATTTAAAAAATAATTTTGTACATCACTAGACTTAAGAACATTTAGAATTTCTTATTTTCACTTAAGTATTTTATTAAAACAATTACTTTTCACCATTCACAGTCACTAAATATTAAATTAGAATTTTTAAGGTTAAGTATTCAGTTAAAAATCCAACAATCCATGCGTATGTCTTACCATTGGCGTCCCAAATACGGTGTTAAAATTAAAATTATATTTATAATAAAATTAAGAGTTAAATTTCAATAATTAATTTTCCTAAATTTTGAACTCTGTTCTGAGGTAAGAGTAGCACGGGCAATATAAAATTCATATTTAGAATCATACATAAAAGTCATTTACCTTAATTAAAATTTCTTATAAAAAGTTTAAATTTAATAAAAAAGAAAAATTTTGAATTATAGCATATATACTTATAAATAAAATACTGAGCAAGTTATATATGTTATAATATATATATATATATATATATATATATATATATATATATGAACAGTAGTGGTGTTCCGGGTTTCAATCCGTTGGTTGTTTGTGTCTTCACGACGTTTCGCCAACATCTCAGCTGGCATTTTCAAGTGATGCTTCCTTTGCGGCTGCTCAACTTGGGATTCCAAGTTGAGCAGGCAAAAATGTGGTTAGTTTTTTCTGTCTGTATGTTTGTGCCCGCATCACATAAAAACTACTGATTCGATTCGAATGCGGTTTTCAGAGATGTATTTGTCTTCTTTCAACTTAACATTAGGTGTATAAGAATTTCTTCCCCCCACTTCTTTAACGGGAAAATAGAGGGGTTTTAGATTTTGTATGAAAGTATCTTATTGATACATTTAAAAATACCACTGAAATAATATACAACATGCATACATACGTGCAAGAATTTAGTTTTGATATTCGAAACTAAAAGGCGCTATGAGGTTATTAAAACAAATAACTCACAAATTACTATATCATACAGAGATAATTCCGTCCAATGTAGATTGTAGAACTGTCATAGATCAATATTATAAAATAAAAAAAAAAATTAAAAGTAGTTATTCCAGACTTATAAGGATATACCTACAAAATGATTAAAATTAAAATTTTATATGTAAAACAGATAGTCATTAAATCATTTGTAAATATTCCAATCTCACTGTGCATAAAATGTTAATTTTATAACAATAGTGCCTAAAGAAAATTCTAAATAAATATATTGCATTTATACATTAAAAGTTGACTAAACTTCACACACGGAAGAAGAAAAATATTTTATTACGTCTGAATAATATTCAGGAAATCAGACACACTTTGTTCATTATTTCCGTCTAGCTATCACCACCTACACCTCCCACAATAATTTCTTCACATAGACTTTAAAGATTCTACCATTATCTAATCAAATTGAAGGTATTACATTAGTAGACAAATGTCACTTTGTATAACTAAACAACTATTTTTCGTTATATCGTGTACGTTCTTTAAAAGAAAAGATAAATAAACGTTTTAGTTAATAATGAAAATCACCCATTTGGTAAGTGTGAATTATGCTTAATAGACAATTAATCAATTTTACGGGACGCTAAACGTAAAGTTTTGAGTTCGTTTATTTTTTAATTTACAATCGTTTTGTTTTATTTGCAATGCGATAAAAAATGTAAATTTTCGATATAGTTCAATTTATCTATAGAATTCCATCGAATTTTTTTAATAAAATTTGTTCTTTAAAAATTTGGTATAGTTGTTATCGGGTTCTTATTAAATTTTAACAAAATTATTTAAAATAGTAAAAAAATACTTTATAACGTTGCTGTAAATAAGTGGTTGATAATGTAATCTAGTTTTTATTAAAACCTATTTTTTTGTGCAGATAGAGTTGTTTTGTTTTTATTAATATATGTATTAATATGTAGTTTAAGGAGGGGTTGTTTAACCTAAATCTTTTTTGTGTTAGAGATTACAAAAAAGTACTAAGCTCCTGATTGTGTTTGTAAATATTTGGTTCAATATTAAAGAGTGTAGAATAATGAAAGTCCTTTTAAATTTGGATTATTTACTATTTATCGAAAACCATAATAATAATTTTTGTAAAAAGGTGTTCAGTGTCCAGGGCCACATTCAACTTTTTAGTAACTAAAAGTATATTTGAAACTCTAACACAACAACTTATAGGACCAAATAATAATAATAATAATAATAATACGTATGCTTTATTGTCACTAAAAAAAATACAATTTTTATGGACAAAGCAGGATAAGATTAAAACACACTAGGGAAATATATAACACAAATATATACAAAAACAATTACTGATTGATATAAATAAATATATCATCAATGGTTATTAAAATGTTAGAAAATATAAAAAAATTTAAAAAAAAAGAACAAATTTGTTACCTAAAATAATTGCAAAAGTTAAAAAAAAAAAAAAATACAAACTGCAATACATAATATGAAAAAATCAATAAAATACAAAAAATTTACAGAATTTAAAATAAGACTTGCAGCTACTGGAAGTGATATTCAAGACGTTTTAATTATTCATTTAGGAACTCATCCACTGAATAATATGATCTCTCAATGAGATACTCTTTAGTCATTTTTCTAAATTTAGTAAAAGAAGTCGCCGATTTAATTTGCACAGGGAGGTGATTGTACAATTTTTTTGCGTGATAAATTATTGACTTTCTTACTAATTCGGTGGATGGGATTGGCAAATAAACATCATAACTCGAGTTTCTAGTGGAGTAGCCATGGTTGGGTCTCGTAGGAAAAATATGTAAATGCTTTCGAATCAGACATACAGTTTCTAGAATAAATAATGAAGGGAGTGTTAAGATTCCGTTCCTTTGAAAGTATGGCTTGCAGTGGGTTCTTGAGCTAAGTCCAAGGAGATAACGAATTGCTCTCTTTTGTAATTTAAAAATAGCGTTGAATTGTGCAAGGCTACTAGAACCCCAAAAGGGAAGTCCGTAGCGAAGATGAGATTCAAAGAGAGAGAAATAAGTTATTTTGGCAGAGTGGAGATTTAGTTCTTTAGAAACCGATCTAATCGCGAAGCATGCTGATGCTAGTTTCTTCGTTAGTGAATCTGTGTGAAGAGACCACTTTAGACTGCTGTCAATGAAAAGACCTAGAAATTTTACAGACTCAACGACACTGACGGAATTGCTTTCAAGAAGTATTGGATGAAAGGCTTCTTTATAGGATAATGCAACTGTCTTCTCGACATTGAAGCAAAGCAAGTTACAATCGGACCGCTTTTTGATTGTAATAAGATCATTAGAAATGTCGGCATGTAAAGATGGATTATCGATGTTGCTCCAGGTGATACTAGTATCATCAGCAAATAGAAAGATTTTTCCTTTAATTTTTAAATTAGTGATGTCATTAATAAAGAGTAAAAAAAGTATGGGACCTAACACGGAACCTTGAGGTACTCCACTAGTAATTAATCTGCAGCTAGAATCTTTACCGTTTGTTCTGACTAGTTGTTTCCTATTTTCCAAGTAAGACTTGAACCAGTTCAGTGAAATGCCACGAATACCGTAGAACTCTAATTTTTTTAATAAAATATTATGATTTACACAATCAAATGCCTTGGCGTAGTCACAGAAAACTGTAGCGGTGGAATGATTATTATTAAGAGATGAGTAAACTTCATTGAGCACTGAAAACATGGCATCGTTTGTGCACTTATTTGACAGAAATCCAAACTGATTTTGTGATAGAATATTGTGCTTAAGGAGAAAAGGCATGAGTCGGACTTTTATTAATCTTTCGATAATTTTGGAAAGGGCCGGTAACAAAGCAATAGGTCGGTAATTACCGGTAATTGAGTGTTCACCACCTTTGTGAAGAGGAATGACTATAGCCGTTTTCAAGCATTCAGGAAATACTCCGTTTTCAAAAGATCTATTAATTAGATATGATAGTATTTCTATCACATTATCAGGAAGGTTTATGAAGATTTTGATAGATAAGCCGTCTGTACTACAAGAAGATTTACTTTTAATATTGTTGATTGTTTGTTTAAGTTCTGAACAATTCACTGGATTTAAAAAGAAGGTGTTTGCAACATTTTTAGAGGCGGGAAGAAAAGAGATAGGATCGAACTTAGGCGAGATGTTTGCAGTCAGATTATTACTGACATTAACAAAGTATTCGTTTAAATCATCGGAACTGGGAAAGGGGAATTTTTGATCCACTGAGTTAGTTTTATTACGAAGATCATTAATAATGGACCAAGTCTCTTTAGAAACATTTTTGGAACTATCTAGTTTATGTTGGTAATACCGTTGTTTAGCTATTTTTATTATTTTTAAATAAACATTCCTATATTTTTTTATATATTCGGTGACATGGATGTTAGCAGTAAATTTCTTGATGTATAATAAGGAGCGCATATTCTTGGCAGAATTACGTATACCTTTAGTAGTCCAAGGTTTATGACGTTTGGATTTAATGGGTTTAAGAGGAAAGGCTTTGTTAAAAGCGTTAACAATTTTGTTTAAAAATTTACTGTAGTTTGAGTTGATATCATTGGACAGAAAGTTCCAGTCGGTAGATAGACATAAATTATAAAACTTTTCAAAGTTTTTGGCAGAGAAAATCCTACTCAAACGCCGAGATTTAATTGAAGTTTTAGATGGAATAGAGAACTTGGTGAAAGGTGAAAACCGCTTCATGATCAGAAAGCCCTGCGCTGTTAACCAAAGAATCGACATCAGGAGGCGAAAAGTCGGAAACAACGTAGTCTATAATGGTGGCAGAGGTTTTCGTGATCCTAGTTGGGGAGTCAACGTGCATTGAGAGACCATAAGATTCAAAAATAGTTACCAAAGACAGTTGGGAAGCACAAGCAGTAGCATAGTCAATATTTAGATCGCCGCATAAAATTTTTCTGCTCTTGATGGGCAGAGAATCGAGTAAATTTAACAGGTTCTGGAAAAATAGATCGATGTTTGAACTAGGTGATCTATAAATACAAATAATGTAAAGGTTCATCTCATTATTATAAACTAGGGAAAATTCAAAGAAATCTTCGCTTAATAGAAAATCGTATTTAGTTACTGAAGAGAAATCATTTGCTCTAGAAAGAATGAGGGTACCTCCATGAGCTGAACTAGTACGGTCGTACCTAGCTATTGTGGTATATTTTTCAACAAGAAAGGGCTCGTTTACTTCCAGCCAGTGTTCCGTAATTGCAACTAATGGAGGAAATCCTAACTCCTCCAAAAACAAAAAAAGCTCATCAGTTTTATTTGTAAGAGATCTAATATTTATGAGAACCATGCTAAAAGTACTTGAGGATTCTAGTTCCTCAACACGCGTCAAATTTTTTAAAAATTTCCTCTTGGTGAGACAGCTGAGAAGTAATTATGATGACTTTCCCTAGATTTCTGAAGATGAATCATTCTTTCTGATGCGATAAATGACCCATATGTAACTAAGTCAGCATCCACTTCTGCAGCATTAATTCCGTAGGCATCGTGGTATCCATAAAAAATCTTGCGAAGGGCTTCTGTATGAATGGGAAGACCTTCAGAAGCCAAAAAGAGTTTAATACTGGTATTGGTGAATCCATCAAAACATACTGAGGCTGGTCGATCGTGAAGATAGGCGAGATGTAACTTGACTGCTTTTAGGATAGCGGGTTCTCTTAGTCTTGCCAGAAGATAACGGTTATCCAGAGAGTCTGAGTTATTCGTTAATTTTACTGTTGGTGGAGTCATAGGATCGATCGATATGGATGAATCAGTGGCAAAATCTTTAACGAAGTTCAAATGTGAGTCATTACTAAATGGATTTATTTTTGACTTGCAGATCTCAATGGCTTGTTTGTCTGAACAGATGGTTATCTTCTTCTCGTTGTTGGTTGTGTTGAAAGAGTTGCTTGAGTGATCAGAACTGCCTACGATTTCTTTTTTGCTCAGTTGTGGTCCAGACGAAAAAGAAGTAATTTTCAAAGAATCGTCGGAGGGTTCTTTGGAGTCAATTGACCAATTGATTGTAATATCAGGAGGCCAAATCTCTTCATTAAATAATAATTTAAGAGATGTTCTAGATGTCATACCTATTTTAAAGCATGATCTCTTGTCGGTACCAGTTTCTCTCAATAAGGGGTAGCATCTTATATAATTCGATAAACCTAATTTCTCTTTAATAAAGTGAACTATTTGGATGGGCGTATAGTTCGGGGAAAGATTATTAATGATAATATAGTGCCACTTATCTTTCAAAACTTTCTGGTTCTTCGGAATTTGGGGTGTTATTTGTAGAGTCTTGGGTTCATCCGTTTGGGTGGCCGATGTGACATAAGCTACACTCTTCTTCGAAATCTTTCTGGAAGTGGGTTTAGATATCGTCTCATTTAAGTCACAAATCCGTTTGTTGATATGGTCGATATTTGAAGATAGCTTATTTAAACCCGTTTTTATCTCTGACGCGCTTGAGTCATGAATCTGAACCTTAATTGTGTCATCAGAACTGTTAAAAAAGATGGATGAAATATTAAAGATGTCTTGTTCCATCTGTCTGAATGATTTTAAAATCACATCTGGTTTAAACAGATCACAAATTTTATGGAATTCATCAATTTTTTTCGTGAGGTGATCTAGTTTTTTCTCATTTTCGACCAGCATGTCATAGGTTTCATTAAAAATAGGCAAGGTATTTGTAATTTTCTTAGTTGTATCTATTAAGGTTTCAAGGTTCTCAAGGGGTAGCTGATTTTTGGTTAAATTAGTTATTTTTTCATTAAGGTACTTCAAATTCGGCGAATCACAAAGCGTGCAAAAAAATCTCAAATGATGAGATTTTTGAACCAACAAAATTTTCGTGGTGGATTTATCTAAACCTGTACATTTCATGCAGAAATTTCGACGACATTCACCACTGCACCTCAATTTGTTGTATTTATCTTTTTCTGCAAATTCCGTGTAGCAATTATCGCATTTGTAAGCCATGATCGATCAACAATTTGCAGTAATTTAAGTGGGTCAAGAAAGAACAAAAAAAAAACAATAACAATACAGTGTACACTTATTAACAAACACAAAGTAGGACACCGTGCTCCAAAAACAAAACAAACATTTCAGTAATAGCCGGCCTTCCACAACACAACATACACACAACCGTACAGCACGACGAATAACTGCATAAGAAAATGATACAGCGTTTTAGGGTATAACAAGTGAGCCAAAATACCTATGAGTGTAAAAATGTAAAACCAGTTCTGTGAACAATTATACAAAACCGTACTTAACATATAAGTATAGTTTAACTAATATTAATGTAATAATCCAACCACGCCTCCTTACCATATCAAAGGAAGCGGCGTTCGAATCTAGGTTGCCAGATAAATTTCCGAAAAATCATAAGTTTATATATTTTGAAAATGTTCTCTCTACTTTACTATTTAATTGTTCGTCAACGACTCTTGGAAAAATAATATGAACATATTCGTAAAAAATATATACTCAAATTAATTAACTAGGTTCTTCATAATTAAACTGTTTTCACTAATAAAATCAATTTTGTATATATTACTTATACTTTAATACATTTTTGAGTAACGGCAACATTGTGTCTTTCGCTACTCATTTTCAATTTTTTTCGCTTCGCTTTGATATTTAATGTAAAGAAATGCCGACCCCTTTGTGATACTATTACCGACAATGATCTGTTTCCAGACATAAAGGAGAGTCGCTAATAGGAACCGACGTGGTCGTAATGCGAAGGTAGTTAAATTTTGGAGTTGATTTACCGAAATGGGAATCGGTAAAGCGAGTGGTTCGACTATTCTGACTGACCTCTGACCTTGCATAATCTTTCATTTTAAGACTAGTAAACAGTGGCGTCAGTGTGTTTATTGGAAAAATATAAAATTGTTAAATTAGGAACTCTTACGGATCATTTTTTAAAACAAAAGCAACCAAATAAAAAGTTGGGTAGGGTTGACACTGCTGCAAAGGAGGTTATTGAACGAACAGTTTATAACTTTTACTAAGAAAATAGAGTGCCTACTTTAGAAATGATTCGTGAAAAAATGAGAGATTTTCCTGAATATAATTATGCAAGTTTTGAAACACTGCGCAAGGTTTTGTTGAGTTGTGGATTTAAATATAAGACACTAGATAATCGGATGATAATAATGGAATCTAAGCGTATCGTTGAACTTAGACAAGAGCATTTGTGCAAAATAAAAAAATATCGCAACTCAAACAGAAATATTTATTTAGACGAAACCTGGTTCGATACGCATGGTGTTGTCAAGTACGGCTAGGTTGACAACAATTGTGCTTTAAATGCACTGTGTCTAAGGGGACAAAGTGTTATTATTCTTCATGCTGGAAGCAAAGACACTTTTGTAAATAATGCGTTGCTATTTTCGCCCAAAAATATAACAAACTCTTCTGCCAATTATCACAAAGATATGACAGCCGATTTATTTGAAAAGTGGTTTGTCGAACAGCTCTTGTCTAACATATCGCCGAATTCGGTAATTGTTATGGACAATGCCTCGTATCATTCCCGCATATTAAACAAAATACCTAATAATAACACAAAAAAGAATCAAACTTTAAGATTTATGGCAATCAAAAATATCACTGTTCCTAAAAAGGTTCCAGTAAAGAAGGAATTAATAAGAATAAGACAGAATTTTAAAAATGACACCATTTGCAGCAGACACGGTCTTACCCTTTTGCGTTTACCTCCATACTACTGTATTTTTAATCCAATCGAAATGGTTTGGAGTACCTACTGTAAAAAAACGTTTACGAAAATATAATCAGTCACCAACCTTAAGCGCAGTTGTCCTTGATAATATTCGAGAGGTAATTAGTGGCATTAATAGCGATGTATGGCAAAATTGCGAAGCTCATGTTATAAAAATAAAAAAAGAATTTCCTGTTTTACCGCTAATAGCACCATTAGTTATTCAACCTGGGAACGATTCTACTTCAAAAGACTCTGACAATTCTTGTTAGTAATTCTAACCAATTTCCTTTACAACTATCATGATGTATCTTGAAAACTTGTTTTCAAAAAAGAAAACTAATTTTAGATTCTTACTAAATACCCAACCCTTTCCTTTCCAGTCAAGGAAGGCTTATACCTCCTTGTGGTCCCTGCGGGACAGACAATCATTTAAGATTGTCTGACAAAATAAGTATTATTTGCAAACAATTGTCGTAAAAATATTATGAGTTATGTGCTATTCGAATAATGAGTCAAATTTACTTCTTTGGTTGGGGATCTTTTGCCACTAAAACAAGATTAATAAGCAAGGGTCATTTTCAAAATATTGATTTATATTTTTTCATCACTTTGTTTTAGTGGCAAAAGATCCCCAACCAAAGAAGTAAACAGATGTTATTATGCCACAAAGTAGCTATAGAGAATATTTAAATAATGAGTAAAATCTTCTTATTTATAACTAAAATTAACAAGTTTTAATTTAAAAGAATTAATTTGTTATTTGACAATTCACAAATTGATACAAAATTTACAAATTTACAAAAACCGTTTTTCGTTTGAAATTTAAAACAAAAATAATTAAAAATTGTCTTTAATTCCCCGCCAATGGTCGGCATTGGTTTCAATGGGATTAAAATTTCGACAAAGACCTAATGTTCTTACACTTAGATTGAAAAAACTATACCTAGAACACTGGCAGAATTACTGTCTTAATATCTTTAATATAAATTCATACAGATTTAATACTATCAAAATAATAAGGCAGTTAAAACAAAGGAATTTTCTTATCAAAATTTTAAATAATGTCATTCGTAGGGGTTCACAAATGTTAATGAAGAAATATGGTTAAAAAATTAAACTGTCAGAAGCCGATTAAGCCGAGTAAGAAGGATAGTGGCTAGCCGGTTAAAATCTGCTAAAAGATTAGCTTTTTATATTTTTATTATTTATTATGGTGTACCTCAAGGTTCAATTTTAGGTCCATTAATATTTCTATTATATATTAATGACCTTCCTAAATACATTGATGCTGATCACATTGTTCTTTATGCCGACGATTCAACGTTAGCAGTAGATGCTGATACTCCTGCTAATCTGGTGCTAAAACTTAATAATTTAGCCAATCAGTTTCTTGCATGGTGTAAAAGAAATTCTCTAATAGTGAATACCACTAAAACTGTAGCAATGCAGTTTTTCCTCAAGAAACAAACAATAGAGAATGTAACTTTCAGATTAGATCAAACTAAAATACAACTCTGTGATAAGACTAAATTCTTAGGTGTGATACTAGATAGCAACATGAGCTGGGAATCAAATATTAATTACATTTGTAAAAAGCTAAATAGTGCTTACTATGCCATATTACAGCTAAAAAGCATGTTTCATGTGGAGCAACTACTTCAAGTATACTATGCCATTGTGTATTCTCATATTGCATATAACATTGTTCTGTGGGGAAGTTTTTCCAATACTGTACGGGTCTTTGTTTGCCAAAAAAGAATAATTAGGCTCATTTTTAATTTGGACCCACTCCATACATGTAGGGAACATTTCAAAAAATACAAAATTTTAACTGTACCGTCAATTTTTATTTATAAGTGTATTTTGTATGTCAAGAGTAATATGTATAAGTTTGTTAAAAACAGTCATTATCATAGTTACCCTACCAGAGGACATGACCTATTAACTGTCCCTAGACACTCCTCATCTTTGTATGAACATAGCCCAGAATATACAGGGATAAAACTTTACAATCAGCTCCCATCTGATATAAAAAATGTACATCAGTTCAACCAATTTAAAAGTGCACTAAAAAATTATTTAATAGAAAAATGCCTTTATAGTGTACGCGAATACTTTGACTGATGCGATAGTATTTATATGTATATCAAAGGATCAATAATCCTTTACAATTGTTATTATTATTATTATTATTATTGCTTTTATTGTAATTTTGTCTATATTTCTGTGTTTACATTTCTGTTTATACATAAGTGACTTGTCCCATACATTCTTGTAATGTCTTAAAGGATTAATAAATAAATATTATATTATTATTATAATATCTATGATGTATAAAATAAAATATTAATTAGATTCTTTTTATAGGTGGTCTATAAAGAAAGGCTTTTTCTTTTGTTCTTTAAAATCTAAAGTCATTCACTTTAGTAACAGACATGTCACACAATATCCCATCCTAAACCTAAATGGCAAAACACTGCAGGTAGTTGACCATCTTAAGTTACTTAAGTTACGTTTACTAAAAAATTAACCTTAAAGAATTACATTTAAGACTACTAAAATCTTTAGCATATTACCAGTGGGATGCAGATGAAGAAGTTTTATTTCAAGTATACAGATCTATACTTTTGCCTTCAAGTCTCACTTAAGCAGTTTAAACGTCATGCCTCGGTCCAACGTTCAAGCATGGAAATCGAATCTTAAAAGTTTCCACTACATATCCGCCTACAAATTGCGAAATTAGAAGAATTCATTCGCTTTTGAACCAATTGACAAGACGGGACTAACAAACACAATTTTCGAGCTTAAAAATAAAAAGGCAGTAGGCCGTGACGATTTAATCAGTTAATATCAGTTAATATCAGAGTACATTCTAGATCCCCTTACGCATATTCTCAACCAATGTGTGGAGGAAGGTGTTTACCCTGGTGAATTCAACAAATCAATTATCACTCCACTGTTTAAAAAAGGAGATTGTGTACCTCAAGGTTCTCTGCTAAGTCCAACCTTATTCAATATATATATATATATATATATATATATATATATATATATATATATATACCGGAATTTTTGAATTAGGCAACGGACAAATAGTCGGTTTTGCAGATAACAATGCCATCTTTTATAAAGCAGACGACTGGAATTCCCTGAAAATAAAAGTTAAAACAAAATTCTTCCTCATAAAATGTTGGCTAGATAAGAAGTTACTAATGGTGAATACTGAAAAAACTCATTACCTACCATTCTGTTGTAATGCAGCTGGAGCATTTGGTTCTTGATCAAAACAAGGAACTGCGATTACCAAAACAAATTCAGTTCCAGAAGTACTGCCGGTACTAGGAACACTTGCCAGTTCCAAAATAAAATAACTGCCAGTACCAACAAAATAGTATAGCCTGTACTAGGGAGATAAAGCCCGTAGCAAGAAAATAAGTTTGTACCAAGGACCCTAAAATCGTACACTAAATTACCAAAACATCATGATACAACTGCTCAGGGAGATTCAATTTGTTACAAAGTAAAACTGTTCAATTAGTTACAATATTACAAGTATAGAAATATCAATTACTAACGGTTCCCAAAACCATTTACATTCATTAACAATTTAGCCTAAAAATTATATGAGGAAAAAAAATAGATTGTAATGAAACTAGTTATTGAGTTACGCTATATTAATACAACCAATTAACTACAACTTTATCAAATTGAATTTACCAGATTTAATAATTAAAAAAAAAAATGAGTGTGGCAGTCAGTGGGACTGCCGGCAGAAGTTATACTTCTATGCACACGCCCGGATTCATAAATTTGTATGCGAATAATTTAGCAAAATCATTATATGATATTCGTGGTTAGCGACCTCAAAAACCTCCACAAAAACCGAGTGCATACTCTTTTTGTATCTAATTTGCATAATATTCCTGGAGACGAGGTCCATCTTAAGCACCAGGTGTTTCGAAGACCATAGTCATTATTATAATCGTATTTAGCGATTAAAAAAACCACCGAGTACCAGGTGTGCACGGATTTCGTACAGAATTTACATTAAACCCTAGGAGAAGAGGTAAATACCCTAGGCATCAAGTGCCGCGGAGACTTTCGGAATCGTGATATTCGTTTACAGCGACCTCAAAACCCCGAGTTTTTAAATTGAACCCATTTTCAGCAATACCTACCGAATTGTAAGTTTTCTCTCTATTGTCTGTTCGGAATGCACTTTTCGAATGCAGAAATGCAATTTCCCATTTTTACATTATAAAATATAACGACAAATTTCCTGATACTTTAACGAATCCAATGCAAAAAATCGCATTCCGATCCATCTACCGTTACAAAATTCAGAGGTTTTAGTTTATTTCCTCGACTATTCGTAAAAACTCTGTTTATGTAGCCAACAACCTTAAAAGCATAGAGCCGAGTATACTGCAACCATGTGACGGTACTTTAGACTACAATACAATACTCATTACTGAATAGTATTATTAATATAAAATGCTAAACTTTACTTATTATAAAATAATCTGTCAAATAATCATGTGGTCCGTCACTATAATATTCATACATTAGTTCAGACTGTTTTTTGTATATCTATCCCTTTTCAATGAATGTTGAAAAGGTATTCAAAGGACTTATAGTTATGACTAATAACACGTGGTAAATACTTCATCTTTGTTTTTACCAACCAATATACCTTATAAGTGTTTCTGTCTCTCTCTTACTCACACCACTACATATGTAATGATTTTTCCCATTTAACTCTACACAATCTTTTTCTACAGAGTGTACGAATAGAAGTATAACTTCAAAAAAAAATTGAAACTATAGCGAATTCCACAATTAATTGGGAACCGACACGATAACATATTACAAAAATTTACATGATTTAATACAGTTAGTAAATTGAATTTAACAGATTAAATAACTAAAAATAAAAATGCATATTTTTTTTCAAATATTAGTTAAAAACAACACAAATTTATAACTTAATTGTTGTTGTCCTCGTTTGTTTATTAATTTTTTCTGAAATCGCTTGGAAATGTCTAGTTTCTCGGATCAAATTCGAGCCGTAAAATACACTATTCTTGTATTTTAGTCCGTTCCTGTACGGGAATATTTTTTTTCTACAAGCATGCGTCAAACAACACTTTCCCGCACGCATTTTAATTCAGAAAATACCTCTTTCCCGCACGGAGTGCGGGTAAGAATTTTTCCCGCACGGAGTGCGGCTAAGAACTGTCTGCGAAATCGAATATTTTTGACAACTTATGCCAAAATTTAAAATTTATATTTGTTATTGTTAGTATTATACAAAACCATTTGGTTGGGTAAAGCATAGTACTTCACTCGAGGAACAAATTGCATATTTAGCTCGTTTCTTTAGCCCCTTCGCTCCCAAGCTCGCTCGTGGGCCAAACTTACTCGCTGTAATATGCAATTTACTCCACTCGTAAAGTAATATACTATTGTTTTGTCGTTCTAAATATTGTCTCAAAAGTCACCATTGCTATTGTGTCGGCGTCTTAAGATATTGAAAGTCAAAGGTCATCAAAATCGTTTTTTTGCGAATATCTTTTCGGTTACTTCCGCATAGTGCACTGCAAATCGTTTGCTTTACTCATAATATGGATTTGGTATAATGTTTTATAAAAGTTATTCAAATTTAAAAGATATACTCAGATATTTTTACCTTTCAAAGAATCCATATAAAATGATAAATATGAAAAATCTAATTAAAACTTTAACTGCATCCTTACGAAATGGTAAAAATGAGAATTCTAATTATAACTTTTTTGTAAGGGGTTCAGAAGCTAATGAAATTTAGATAATATGGACAACTTTTAGAATACTAATATTTTACCTTTTATGTGGCTATTTCTTATGAACTTACACATTTCTTCATAACTTAAAAGGATTTTTTTTATTTTAAACACTGGCATTAAACAGTAGCTTAAGTTTTAAACACTTTTTTTTTTATTGACTAATTCTTATTAGGACTTTTTTGGGAATGTAAAAAACCGGAGAAATATTTACAGATTAATATTTTTTTTCAAACAAGTTTCTTAACTTATAACAGTTCGTTAAAATTATTTCTAAAACTTTGAAATTAGGTTATCTACACATAGAGATTAATTTTTAGTTCTGACATTTGATGTTCTCTATGTCTTGGTTTATGGAAAATGTAAAATATACCAATGATTTGCCGGTGATTTCGCTAAGTTAAATATATTTTTTTTTGCATTATTTTTTTGCAGTCACATGTGCTTTTTCTTTCGAAGAATATTCCAAACATTTTTCGTATCTACGAGGGCAATAAATAAAGTAGGGTCTCCACACTTTCTTTAAACAAAAACCATTTATGTCCAAATATCAGTAAACCATTCGGAAAGCCTGCTCAATTTACTATTTTTCTACATTATATCTATTTCGATCCATTACCTTTTGCATCCGAGAGACGAGCTTTTGCTCACCGTTGTCATACAACTCCACCACCGCCACGCGCAAGAAGTCAGTTACGGCTTCTTCCACTTCGTATTCCGATGAAAACATTATGTCTTTAAGGTGTTTCCTGAACGCAGGGACCATAAGGTAGTTACTGAGGGCTATAGGAGGGGGTGGTCCACTATATTCCACCCGAATTGAGGGGAGGTGGAGAAGGTTAAGTAAGCATACCACGTCTCTTGTTTTGTATGGCCCGCCTAAGCTTTCTGAAAGTATTGCAATAACTGTCAAGAGTTTATGGTTATCCCCTTAACCACAAGAATATCTTCTTACCTAAGATGAAGTGTTTGGTTTGTGACATTAATGAAACCAACACCAACATGTTGATAGACTGTGACAGTTGCAAACGTACTCTACATAAATCTTGCTCTGATCTGACTGCTTCAGAAATAAGAGTAATGGAGCTTAAAGGAGCTCGCAAATTAAAGTTTTTGTGTGATAAATGCTCTCAAGGATTATTACTTCTCCCCAAGTTAATTAATAATGTTGATAAACTTAGTAATGAGGTTAATAGTCTAAAAACCTTGGTTACGAGTTTAAAAACTGACGTGTCTAAGACCACAAAGGATAAGCAGCCTTCCGTCCAAGGTCTAGAAGAATCGGTTGTTTCTGAAATTTATGAGAGGCAAAAAAGAGCGAATAACTTGATGATTTATAATCTTCGACCTGAAAGTTCAGGCAGGTCCGATACCCAGATTGCTATTGATATTATTAAGGAAATAACTAAAGAAGACCCGGACATAGTTAGATGTGTAAGAGTTGGTAAGCGCAACAAGAATGGAGCCTGTCCTTTGAAAGTAACTTTTCGTAATTCGGATGAACCGCTTATGGTTTTTAGAAACAAAAAAAACCTAAACAAAGATCGGAAGATATTTATTGACATGGATAGGACTCCATTGCAACAGGAAAATTGGAAAAAAATTAGAGATCAGCTCACCTCGAAAAAAAGTAGGGGTGAAGATGTCTTCATTAAATATGTTAGAGGTGTTCCACAGGTAGCTGAAAGGTCAAAAAACTAAATACCAACATATTACCATTCACCATTTATTATCAAAACGTGGGTGGAATGCGTACTAAGCTGAAGGAATTTGGACTTGCTGTACTTATTTCCAGTTATGATTTAATCCTGCTGGTTGAGACTTGGCTTCACAATGGAATATCTGATGCAGAACTTGGCTTACAAGATTATGTGGTGTACAGATGTGACCGTAGTTCATGTACTAGTGTTTCTACTCGTGGTGGTGGTGTTGTCTTAGCAGTTAGAAATAAATTTAGGTCTAAGATTGTTTCAACTAATTTTAATAATGTCGAACAGCTTTTCACACTTATCAATATTGGATCACAGTCAGTAAATATTGGTTTAGTTTATTTACCGCCAGGGTCTAACATTAATATTTATGAGGATCATTGCTCCGCTATTGAACAGGTAGCAAATACACATACTGATTCTAAATTTTACCTTTTTGGTGACTATAATTTACCATTAGCTATATGGAATGCAGATAGGAGTAAAAATAAATTATTGTTAAGCTGTCCTAATGGCTAGCCTGCTGAACTGTTAAATGAAAGTTTATCATATCTTAACTTTAGTCAGGTCAATCTTATACCCAATGATCATAATAGGTTTCTGGATCTTATTTTTGTGGATAATCCTGGTTCAATTAGTGTTAATAAATGCTGTGATTTATTACTGGACAACAATTTTCATCATGTTGCCCTAGCTTGTGAATTAAATTTTGTTGACTACAACTCTTTAGTTTATGAGGAATATTATAGAGATTTTAAAAATGCCGATTACGTTGGACTTAACAACTTTTTAGGTCCCATAAATTGGAATCAGTTTCTTATGGGCAATGCTGAGGAAGCTGTAACGGCTCTATACAACATCATCAATAATGCCATTAGTCTCTTTGTACCTTTACGTAAACGTAAACTTTCTACTTATCCTAATTGGTTCTCCCACGAACTCAAAGTATTAATTATTGCAAAGAAAAAAGCGCACATTAAATATAAATCCTCTCAATCTCCAATTGACTACACTACTTTTTCCAACTTACGGCACCAGTGTAAAATCTTATCTAAGCAATGCTATGATAACTACATGTTTAATGTTAACCAGCAGCTCACTTCAAATCCAGCTTATTTTTGGAAACATATAAACAGTCTCAAAAAAACTGTCAATATTCCCAACTCTGCTAATTTTAATGGTATTAAAGGTGATACTGGTGAAGAAATTGTAAATTTATTTGCTGACTTCTTTAGTTCCAGTTATAATAACGATATATTTACTCCTAAACTGTCTGACGACAATCCTAATGTATTTAATCCAAGTGTTCCTTTAATAAAACTTACAAAAGAAGAGGTATTTAACAGAATTTGCTCTCTTAAAGATAAGATCAGCATAGGTCCTGATGGTATACCTGCTTATTTTATTAAAAGATCTACAAATAGTTTTCAACTTATCTTTGACGACATCGTTGTTCCCCGATATTTGGAAAGATAGTTTTGTTACCCCTATATTTAAAAGCGGAAATAAATGTGACGTTAAGAACTATCGTCCAATTTCAATTCTTTCTACTATACCAAAGCTGTTTGATAAGCTGATCGAACATTATTTACGTTGGTATTGTAAAAATTTGATCAATAGTCGGCAACACGGTTTTATTGAGGGGAAATCTACTTCCACCAATTTAGTTATTTTTCACTCTGATATCGCCACTGCTTTTGAAGCAGCATTTCAAATCGATTGTATTTAATTAGATTTTTCAAAGGCTTTTGATAGGGTTAACCATACTCTACTGATTTCTAAGTTGGATGGCTTTGGATTCCCCCCATATTTAATCACGTGGTTAGAGAACTATTTATGTCACAGGCCTCAAGTTGTACGCATTAAAAACTTTAGGTCGAAGAGTATCAAAGTTTCATCAGGCGTTCCTCAAGGTTCTCACTTGGGTCCCCTTTTATTTAATATTTTTATTAATGACTTATACTCTTCGATTAAGTACTGTGATTATCTTTCGTTTGCTGATGATTTCAGAGCATATATAAGGATTACAAATATTGAGGACTGCATCAAACTACAGAGAGATATTTCTTCAATATGTGATTGGTCTAAGAATTACGGTATGTTATTAAATTCAAAAAAATGCTATGTTTTAACATTTTCAAAGCTTAAATCTACTATTACTTTTAATTATTATGTTGATAATAGTCCGCTTGAAAGAGTGAATGAAATTCGTGATTTGGGTGTACTTTTTGATAGTAATCTTTCCTTTGTTCCACATATTAATTCAATTATTTCCAAATCACTGCAATTACTTGGTTTCATCACTAGGAATTCAAAAGACTTAAGTTTAGAAGCATTGAAATCCTTATATTTAGCATATGTAAGATCTACCCTCGAATATGCCTCTGTAGTTTGGTCTCCACATTACGCAGTTCATATCAATAGGTTGGAATCTATACAAAATCGTTTTTTAAGAATTTGTGCTTTCAAGATGGGGTATGAACTGGGTAATTACGATTATGAAACCATTTTGGGTTTTTTAAATTTGGAATTTCTATATATACGTAGGAATATTAACGACTTAATTTTCCTACATAAAATTGTGTCTGGTAAAATAAATTGTATTGAGTTGGTTTCCTCATTGCCTATTTATGTGCCTTCAAGGATGACGCGTAGTGTTGTATTCTTCAGGATGCCTCTTCACAGAACTAATTATGGCTTCTTTAATCCTATATCAAGATGTATGCGTTTGTTTAATAGCAATAACCTTGATTGTGATATTTTAAATACTTCTGTGTCCCAATTTAAAAAACGTATGAGTCAATTACGACCTGGACTTGTTAAATAGAATGCGCTGTATACCATTGTTTTTGTTTCTTGTAAGTATTTTTGTGTTGTCCCTAATTTTTAATTTTATTTATATTTTCTATTTCTTGTTCTTTCCATGTTCTTTTATATTGGTTGCACTTTTATGTACTATATTTGTCATGTTTTTGTTACTTTTATTATAAAGGGATTTTTCCCGTAGAAATAAATAAATAAGTTTCAAATAAGTTTCATTTCCATATATGCAATAATCAGCGGTCACTTGCGATCCCAGAAGACGGACTGCATGTCTTGAATTTTTTTGGGTTTAGGCAATGATGGGTGGCACCACTGTTATAATTCCTGCTTCTGTTGCGGAGTGAAATGGTGTACCTACGTCTTATGATTGGTGATAATCAAGTCCAAGAATGCTTTAGCTTCTTCTTTGAAATGCCTGAAAAATTTACGGGCACATGCAAAGCGCTGAAATTTGTGTTCTAAGGTCAGTTTTTTTGGCACTCACCTCGCTGGCACTTTGTGGAAGCCCAGGTTATCTGTCAACACTTCGAACACTAAGTATCTGCTGACCTCTTCACCAAGACGATCGATGATCTCGTCGAGGGTTTCTTTTCAATCTACTGAATTTTTGCTACTGTTCGGTCCGTCAAGCGGGGTTGGCCAGAACGCCCTTCGCCGTGGAAGTTCGTTCGCCCGGAAGAGAACTGGTGACACTACTTGCGCACGTTCTTAATGTCCATGCAATTGGCACCGTACATTTGCACTATCTTACAATGAATTTCGATTGGAGAAACTTTTTTGTATTCAAAAAACGTATGACTATGGCGGGCGACAATAAAACGGGCTTAATCACGGATGGTTGCTACACAGCGACCGAGCTTACAAGCTGTCAAACGGTGGAGGAGGAACCAGGCTTTAGCATAGCAATGTTCGTTTAGACGTAGTGGCGTTGGCGAACTTACTTTATTTATTACCCTCGTATTATTAATTTTAGTTAAAGTACAGTATAGAACCTTTTTGACACTTAAAACAAAAAATAAGTAAATAAGTTTTAAAATAGCCATTGATTATTTTATCGATTTTAATAAATTTGTCTGATTTGTCAAATGCCATTTTTTAAATCAAAAATTGTTATATGTCTCAGTTTTTTACATACAAGTCAATCACTATTAAATTACACTAGTAAATTAGATATTAAAAGTTTTTATTGGTTTGTATATATGTGTTGGCATATGGATGTTTTATTCAAGGGTAATATGTTAAGTCCTTGATTCTAGTTCTCTATTTTTGTGGTATCTAGATTTCGAGAATATTTTAGTCAATTTGTTGAGACATAATTTGATATTAATAATCTGACTAAAGCCCAAGAGCTTTAGCTCGAGTACTTTAATCTTTAATTATTAATTTCAAATTATGTCGAAACAAATTATAAAATTTTCGAGAAATTAAGCAACAACAAAAATAGCAGACTATTTATCAAGGTCGTGTTAAATTTAGGAAGATTATTTCCTGAGAAGACAAATTTTTGACATTTATATTTGAGGTGACTATTTTTCTAGTGCAATAGTCGCTGATATTGTTCTAGCACAGTAGTCGCTGACATTTGATTCTGATTGGTCCGATTTCAAAAAATTATGACATTTTATTGGTTAATTTGAATCAAAGGAAATAATCAATGAAAGACTAGTATATTGTGTATCTAGTAGGAAAAGCGATACATTTCCGGACGACATTGAGAGTCCGGGAATGTGCTTTTACTACGAGATACACATACTATTTTTTCTGAAATCGCATTAAATATAATCGTATACTAAAAAAGTTTTATATATGCATAACTTTTTTTGATTATCATCGTATTTTCTATGAAACCGTTTCGTTGACATTGTTTGTTAATCATTGTTGATTAGTGTCACAAAATTGTCAGTTCGGTTAGTTACATATTGCTTAAAATTTTTTAAATTATATTTGCCCAGCAATGGACTAAAATACAAGAATAGTGTATTTTGTGGCTCGAATTTAATCCGAGAAACTAGACATTTCCAAGCGATTTCAGAAAAAATAAATTTTCTCACAATTTCAAATATCTTAGCAGCATGTCACTGTATATTTAGTAAGTGATTAACATATTAGAGTCGTAACTTTAATACAGATTTTTTTTAATATACTATCGACCACAAACAAAAGAAATGAAATTTTATTTGATATATCTAAGGAGATTTTTTCGCAAACATGACTTACCAGACTTTTAATACTGTACAAATCTACACACAAAATCATCTGTTATTTTTCAACATTTTTTAAGATGTATGAATGTATTTATGAATAAAACTTAATCATTTCCAAATATGTTTAATGCAAAATAACCCACATAGAAATAAAAATTATAAGTTTACAAAATAACTACAATGTTTTTGTATCTATTTTTGAAAGAAAATAAGATCTAGTAATTTTAATGAAGAACAAGCAAAAACAAGTATAAAATTTTTAATTTTTTAAGCTTCCACATGGCTTATAAGATTATATTATCAACGTTATCTTAGGATATTTTCTTCTATTCTGATTTTGCTGCATCAATAAACAGTGTCATCTTTCTAAAGCCTGGTGAACCTGGTGAACATACCATTGGTTTAAGAATAAGACACATTCCATTTCAAGATATTTTCCAGCCATCCCGCTTCTATGGAATGATGTTTTATCGTGTGTGGAAATAAAATTATATTAAATTACAACTTTGGTTATAGCATAAAATTAGAATCTCTTGATCAGTTAAACTTTATTGAACTAGTAAAATTCACATTTTGCTTTCAGTATTACTTTTTCAGAATATTAAAGCTTCTCCTTAATATTTTGGCACAGCCTGGAGTTTTAATCGTGTTTCTGGAGTTCTAAAAATCTAAATTCAAAGTTTATCTGATCTTAGGTCTAATTTTGGTCGCATCCAAAAACGGATTATTTTATCAATTACCAAATGTCTAGTTTTGGTGGTTTCCAATGTTATTTTGTCTATATAACAGTAGAACCTATAAATCGCTTCTACTGTACATCCCTTAAGCATGTAGTCTCTTTCTGACGGGTTCAGCTAACACGTTTAAGCCTGTAGCTTCCAAAAATATTTGTTGCAGGAATGCAGATATGCATATGTTCTCGATACAGTACCCTTAGAGTAACAAATACTACCTCTTTGATAGCTTTCTCGTTCAGTTAGAACAATGGTTCTTCCTCCCTGTACAAGATAAAGTTTTTTTCTGTTTTTTTTTTCTACCGAAATAAAATTAGCGAAGGATCGTTATTTCACTAAAGGCAACATTTACAATATAATAACTCACCACAACATGTAATTTTTTTAATATTATAAAAACTTGTTCCAGTTGGATATCAATTTTTTTCTTATAAAAAGATTAATTAGAAATATAGAGTGATTCTGTTTGATTGGAAATTATTAGAACATGAATTTATATCACACAACCGCTAAATATTTAAACATTTTTGCAGTCGTATGTGTAAACTTCATTAAAGTTTTATTACCTTGTTGCTATTTTAAATCATTCGATCCGTATTTTATAGATTTACCAAAATAATTATTATTTGTTACATATATAAGTTAACAGATTAGGACAATTGTAATAAATAATTGCTAATAAATTTTTGACCTTTAACATTGGCACATAAATCATAAGACATCTTAACTACAAAGTAGTTTTCATTTATTTATAAATAAATGGTCATTACACAAATTTATGCATATTAACACTAATATGGAAGTACTCAATAGAAGAATTGACTGGTAGATTAAAAATAGACTAGTAGAAAATATTATGGCATATATTGTTTTTATTTATTATTTTATATTTTTAATAAATCCGGTTACTTATTATATATAATAACTAGCGGACCCGGCGAACTTCGCATCGCCTAACACTAATGTTTTTTCCATTTTTTTTTTATTTTTACGATTAGTTTTTTGTATTTTTTATCATATTTTCTCGTTAGTTACCAGTTTTTACTATTATTTATAGTACTTTGTAATTTCTCGGTTAGGTATATTATATAGTAACTGCGCCACCTAACGGTGGCGTCATAGTTCGTAGGTAAGTAAGTTTTGCTCTTTTAGATATATGAGATATCAACTGCGCCACCTTACGGTGGCGTCATAGTACTTAGTTATGTAAGAATTACAACTGCGCCACCTTAGGGTAGCGTCATAATGATTAATTTCGTAATAAACGCGTTCGATCGCTGCATAATTCAAAGTGCTATAGGGAAAATCGCGGCTGTCGATGCGCTATTTGTACTATTTATAGGCACGGTTCCGCCGCCCCGGCCGGCCAGTACCATCGCAAGCGCTACATCCCGCAATTTTAAATCTGTAATATCTTCGAAAATATTCATTTTAATCTTATGATGTAAAGGACCATATAAATCTATGTTAAATTAACAATGTATTTAAGCTATTTAGTTGGATAAGGATTAATGCTGTATTGGTTAAAATCGCTTCGAAATTTAGCCATTGTTTGTCGTAAAAAGTAAATGACAAAAAAATGTTATTGTGGGATATCCATAAGAGATAGACATATACCATCGCGGAGTTTTCTGTAGACCTTTTCAATGTGTACAAATAATTAGTATACATTATTTTGATAAATCTCGTAAGGTTCGGCCTGCGTTTGCAATGTAAGCGGAAAAAAATTGATAATTAACGACATCACATTAGAAACCTCAAAAATAACAGTTTTTCTTCACTATTTAATGGATGTTATTATACATATAAACCTTCCTCTTGAAACACTCTATCTATAAAAAAAAACGCATCAAAATCCATTGCGTAGTTTTAATGATTTAAGCATACAAAGGACATAGGGACAGAGAAAGCGACTTTGTTTTATACTATGTAGTGATTTTTAGGGTTTAACGATCATTTTGCACTGTTTTACACTTTTTGTACACTTTTTACGCGTTTTTTCGTCGATTTTAAGCAAAATTCGATCACATTTTGTGTTTACTACACGTAAATGTCAACTTCTGTTAACTGACTGGTTTTAGATGGCGTTTTACTTGTCAGCCGAATTGACAGATAATCGATTTTTTTAACATAATTTGTAAAATTAACGACATCACATTAGAAACCTCAAAAATAACAGTATTTCTTCACTAATTAATGGATGTTATTATACATATAAACCTTCCTCTTGAATCACTCTATCTATGAAAAAAAACCGCATCAAAATCCGTTGCGTAGTTATAAAGATTGATTTATACAAAGGGAAATAGGGACAGAAAAAGCGACTTTGTTTTATACTATGTCCGATATTTATAATACGATTTGTAAAAAATCTTTTTGCATTCAAAAGAGTAATATGTGAACCCATAGTTATCAGTGTGGAAGATATTCCAGGAAACACAGCAAAAATTAACAGAATAAGCTCTGCAGTTAAGTTAATATGTTAATAATGGTCTATAATATAAAAACATAAAATTTCGCCTGTTACTGTCCCACTGTATGGGCAAATGCCTCTTTTCACAAGAAGAAGGAATAAGCATTAAATCACCAAGCTTGCTCTCTACGGATTGATGATTTCAGACAATTAAGTCCACGTTTCATCACGATGTTTTCCTTCATCGTACGTGCGTGTTGTCTTACTTATATCTCCGAAAAGACATACTGGTACATGTTGGGATTCTTGGGAATTAAAACCACAACCTCTTGCACGGTATTCGACAGATTTTGAAGATAGTACTTCATGAATTTTCGCCCACATCTGACAAAGCCAAGTAGTAACCAAGAAGAATAAAATTTACGCTTTTTTAAAAAAATGCACCACAAAGCAAAAAATAAAATTTTTATTTCTTAAAAAAAAATGAAAGCAACTTTTAATTTCCTTGAAAGTACCTACAGATACTTACTGCTCAATTTTATATCGAGCATTAGATACCTTGTACAGGATCTCCGATGCGATATTTCCGTTCAGCTACCTCAAAACTACAGGATAAGTTTAAATGAATTTTATAAATAATTTCCATAAAACTCCAGGAGAAGACGTACATACCGGGCACCAGGTACCTTGCACGGATCGCCGATACGATATTTGTATTTAGCTACCTTAAAAATCCCGGCCTTAAAAATCCCGGGAGAACAAGTTTAAATGAATTTTGTAAAAAACTTTTATAAAACTCCAGGAGAAGACTTCTGAGTACTTTTTATAGGATCGCCGATATAATATTTGTGATCAGCGACCTCAGAAACACCCGAGAAGAAAAAATTAATTCATTTCCATGCATATATTTATCCACTTGTGAACTTCCCTTTTTCGAATACTTTACGATGAACTTTGGAAAATGCATTTTTCACCTGCAACAATTCAATTTTCATTTTTCTCTCATGCCATGGGGTCAAAAAGTTTCTGAAGCTCTTCCATATCGAATGCACAAGTTTCTTCACGATCCGTCCTACTTTAAGGGATATTTCACAAAAATCTTTAGCCCTTATAAAAATTCTAAAAAAAAGAAAACGAAGTCAATTGTATAATTGTAGATTTAAACCCACCTAGAAATTGCATATTATTCTCTTACATTTTAGATGCTCGTGTATCATATTGAATAGAAATGTCTTATTCTTGTTATGCAAACAATGGGAACTGAATTTTCTTTAATACAAACTGCCATAAATAATTAAAGATTTTTATCAACATTTGATTTTAATTTCCATTCACGAAAAATGTGCTGAGTTAATATACATGAGCAAACGTTTAATCGGAAGCAATTGATGTTGTCGACTACCTGTGTACTCTTAATTCGATTGTGATTCCGGATAGATGATAACGAATGTCATCACCGACCGTATACGTCGGATGTCTGTTATTTCAGTAGATTTATGGAATGATTCATGCACACACACAGAGTGATCCGGTCCCAAATTGCAGAAATCACAAGTGTGGCCAACTGAATTGCTGACATAAAACGTTGTTTCGGTGGCAATTGATCCAGAATAACAGCCCTAAAACGTGTTTACGAACAGTCCGTTTTCAGTTCTGTTTGAGGCAATCAAGTCCGGCTCTTCCCTCTAAATGGTTAGTCTATGGGATCGTTGAGTTAAATCTTAGTTTATGTTCGAATAAAGATTCGTTTTTTTTTCCTGAAATACTGTTTTGTAGGCAGATATCTTTGCGTAAATCTTAAATATAGTTCTGGGAAAAATGAAAAGGTTTTTACTTCAGTTTGTATGAAATATGAATTCAGAGAACTCCTTATAAATATACATGTAGGTTTTAAAAAATAATTTTTGTGAGAATAGAAATTATATACTTTCTGCAAATATTTTAAATATTTAATAATTTACATTTGTTTTTAATTTCACATTTATTAATCAATCAATACTAAAATCGTAAGTAAGATCAAATTTACAATAATTAATATCAGATTATGATGTTTTGTAAACTGAAAATAATAACAAATTACAATATAACACTTATAGGGGTTATTTACTTAAATATGAAAAATAAAATTGGAACTATTGTCTACAAATATAATTGTAATATAGATTTGTAGATTTTTTTCTGGTTTTATCAAGTTTTTGTTGTTGTTTTACCAGTGGTTCAAATTTCTAACGCTTTTTTCGGTTTGTTTTTTATCGTGTTTTCGGTTTTATAGGATCGTTTTATTGTGTTTTTATGTTTTTCCCGTTTCAACGCTTTTTGAAGTTATACTTCTATTCGTGCGCCCAGTTGTAAAAAATTGTATCAGAGTGAATCTGTAAGTCCTTTGAATACCATTCAAATATTAAGTACATTGGAAAGAGTTACATATACAAAAAACAGTCTGAGCTAATGTTTTGGTATCATAGTGACGTTTTACATTATGTTTGACAGATTATTTTATTATTCTGTCACGTAAGGATACATATTAATTTAATTAATTTAGTATTTTATATTATTAATAATATTCAGTAATGAGTATTGTATTAAATTCTATAGTACCGTAACATGGTTACAGTACGGGAGAGCTGATAAGATTCGTACACTTTTTACTATTAGCTGTGTAACCAAAAAGATTGTACCTAGTTATCGCAAAATAACTTTAACGTTATTGTATACCCCATGTATTTGCCTACATAAATGAAACTTTGTATTCAGTAGGGCTATATTTTATTATCACCTGTCCAATATAATGTTAAACAATCTTCTTTTTCTCGAACTTCACCTAAAGAAAAAATTTCGTTCTCAACATTAGATCCTTCTGATCTCTCGTCGAAGGGAGAACAAGAACTGTCTCTCAAAATTATGTCAGTCTCATCGTCACTATCAGTCTCAGCCTTTATAGTTTTCTTTTTTTCTTTAGTTTGATTTCTTTATTTGTATCTAATAGCAAATTTAATGCGCGTTTTATCTCTCTAGCCTTTTGTTTCGTGTTTGATTGTGATCTTCATCTCTTTAGCTTCTTTTATTTGTATCAGTCTATTCTTTTTAGAAGTACCTATCTCCGCGTTTTTCTAGGCAGTTTTCCTTTCTTCTTCTTTTTGGTTGTATTTACGTTCGCTTTATGCTAGGGTTTAACAGTTTCTTGCGTAATTAATCCCATACATGATATTCTTGGTAATGCTGGCGACAATGTCGATAATAGATCTTGTCTTCATCTGGGCCTACTGTAGAATCGGAACGGTAAACTTGCACGGCTACAAATTCACTAAATTTCAATCTATTAAATGGCCACATACCAAATTCGGCCAGTTTCGGAATGATATACAAATTTAAAAATTTTCCCAGATAATTCACATGCCAGTCATTAAATACTATCATTAATTTAGCATCTAACTGTTAGAGACGGTGTGTTGGGTAAGAAGGAACTATTACCGTTATCAACGGCATAGTCCACTGCCTCTGGTACGTGGCTTTCGTAATTGTGGACTAGGAGGAGAATAGGCTAATCTCTAGAACAGCATGCTCTTTTTAATGTGTTTCAGGAGCTCCAAAAATGTACTGGAATTTATCCAATCATTCTTAGTAGCCGTTCATAGGCTACTTTCTGGAGCACCTTCCATAAGGTGATCCCTATGAAAAAAGAAAAGTGTGCGAAATTGTGTTACCACTAGCTGAAATAACTCCTCCGATTGTTGTGAGTTCACCTTTTTTCTGTAGGGACCTGCACCCATATTGACAGTCTGTGGAGGAATCGCTAAAAGCGGACACAGATGCCGTCGTACCAAGATTTGTCTTTGACAAACCCTTTAAAATATTGACAGATAACACAGCAGATCCCGACGTAGTGCCTGTACGTATGGATAAAAAACGCAGCAAAATGTGGGATGTGGAATTTGCTCTAGATCCTTGAGCCTAAAAATAACATGGGCTATGGATTGCTTGTCAAGTGTAGTTCACTCAGAACTAACAGGCATAACCATAGCTGCAAAAGAATTAATTAATAGGAACATCACAGACAGGAATGTAAATATTTACACGGACTGCCAAAAAGCAGTACTGACCTTAAATAGACCATGTATCACTTCAAGTTTAATACTAGAATGTCACCATTAAGGCCAGCCAGAGTAACGTGGTCACTCTGAGCTGGATCAAAGGACATGGGAACTCTAAAGGTAATCGCATTGCGAACAAATTAGCTAGGAGAGATGCTGGCTACAAATATATTATTCCTTGCCCACCTACCAAGCCAGCAATGTTGTGGACGTTATTAAACAGCACTCTCACTAAAAGCTTATACAGTGCTGGAATAAAACAACGAACTGTAGACAGGCCAGATATTACCTCATCCTGGCGAGGAAACAGCAAAAAGATTTAAAGCATTGACCAGAAAAAATCTCCGAACAGCTGTGGAAACTTAACAGGTCACTGCCAATTGCGACATTGCAGAATTGCGAAAAAGAAAAGGAAACAGTAGGGCATATTATCATATATGACCTCCACCTTACACCAGTCGATGTCAGGTAGATCCCTTTTGGAGTCTCATTACCCATTTTAAATCTCTAGGTCTGATGACAGGCTAAGGTGTGAATATCCCTACACAGGGGAGGATGCACAATGGGCCATATGTGGCCTCAGTGCCCGCATAGCACTTGCTCGCCCCTATCCAAATTTCCAGATCCAGATCCAGGTCGTTTTGAATAATTTTATCGGTTTTTCAAAACAGCTTTTTGATTTTTTAACTTTTATTCTGTTTAATAGTTTTAGATACTTCGATTTTTATTGTTTGTTTTTGGTTTTTTATTATTTTTGTTTTTTTCCTTTAAAAGGATGTTTTGCTTTTATAAGATTTTTTGGTATTTTCCATATTTTCTTTTCAAGGTCTTAACGTTTACTTGTATTATTTTTATCATTCTCTTGATTTTTATCCTATTTTTGGTTTTTGAACAATTTTTGGTTTTTAATTTTTTTTCGGTTTTTAATTTTTTTTTTGTGTTTTTTACAGTTTTGGTGTAACAGCGCTATTCCCTATTGAGGTTTTAACGGTTCTTAGCTTTTTTGAACTTTTTCCTAATTTTTGTTTGTTTTTGTCGTTTTTTTTGTAACAATAAGCTTCTGTTTGGATATTTTTTTGGCTTTAAGAAAGGTTTTGTACACATTTCTTCCTGTAATTTTTTGTTTGTTTTTTTTAACTTTTTTCCTTTTTATTGATTCATGATTGGTTTTGTTTAGAAATATTTTACTATATTTTATTTTATTTAACTACATTCGATTCATATGCACAATAAGGTTTGTTAAAAAAATTATACTCTATTAGTAGGTAATAAGTGCGTATGATGGGAACACTGTACTTAGCGAGTTAACACGCTATAAACAAGTAAGTAAATAACATCTTAATAAGAACGCGTATTCATTCGATGGTTGTGAATGTTGTCACATAGGTTGCAATTTGGAAGATTTTAATCTGCTCTTTAGATGTCATGCAACCAAAATCTGTCTAATACAATTTAAATTTTTTTTCAAAAAGTTCCAACTTTTGATATTTCTGTTTTGAGCCAAAATGTATATGTTGTTATTTTTTAATGCATATGAGATGATAGGTATACATGTATCTGTTATCACAACACAACCAAAACTAAGAATCTTAGTACATAATTATTATTTAAACAATTGTTTCTCAGTATTATGTTTTTAATGTTTTAAATTTAATTGTGTCCTTATCAGTTTATCTTTAAATTTTTGTTTTGTCACTACTAAAATGAAAAAATTCTCTTTTTTTAATTTTTATGGCTCCAAACTTTTCGTTTAATACATTTGCAACAAGAAAGTAAAATCCAACGTACAAATAACAATTTCTTATTTAAAATCCAAAAGGTTGATGTATTAAACTACATCATACAGTAATAGGCGTACAATGAACTAACATAACGTAATATAAAGCACTAAAGTTACTAATTTTCTTTGATAAAACTTGTGTAATTTTAACTTATTTTGTGGTTACAGTTTTTGACACCATAACTTTCACAATAAAAAATTATTTGAAGTAAAACCAATTTATTATTTTTTTTGCTCTTAAGTTAAAAAAAAATTCTATTTGGGCCATGTTTTAGACATACAAAAAGATTTGCTTGATAAAAATCGAGTAAAAAACAAAAAAGTTTTAGCAAAACTAAGAGCAAAGTATAGTTGAACTTGAGATTTTTATTGTTTTACAGTTTTAAGCACAAGATAGGTCAGACCAGACAAATACTTTTTGCACAATTCAATTTGTTTGTCCCATTCGTAGAAAATTTCACTAGATTCTTGGACCCGCAAAGAAATTTTGACCAAATGGTGCTTAAGAATCCAGGGTTTACTTAAACCTGCCAGGTGAAATAGAGATGATGGCATATACAGTTACATGGTATATCTGAAAAATACAAGAGTACCTAGTGAAGAAACACCTGACCAAATATGGATGGAACAGAATGCCTATTATATACTCATGTGTCCCAATTAATTAACACAGCTGTACAAATGAGTGACTTGCATTAAAAATGTAATCAAGTGCACAAATATTTGTAGTACACATATATATAAATCCAGCAACAATTGCAACATGGTAAAAACATTTGACAGATTATTTTCAAATATCACCGTAGAAAGTTATTCGAATGATTTACTAAAAATAAAATCCTATAACTATATGATTAAAAGTTAGGATGAAAGTAAAATGCGTCAAAAATTTCATTGAATTTTTAAAATACAAAGTTATGTAAAATTTAGATTTTTTTATTTAGTATTATAATTAATCAATATCAATAAAAAATTTTAAAAATATATATTTACTTATTTTAATTATTGATTACAATTATATTTTAAATAAATATATAAATAACTAACAAAAAAGTGACACCAGCTTAAAACAATGCAAAAATTTGGTCTATTAGATATCTATTTTTAACTTCCCGCTAAAAAAAATTAATTTTTTTTTTAAATCGGGAAGTTATTGGTTTCACCCCGTTTTTCGAAAATCGAGTTTTCATCGGATCTCAATGTTTTGAGGTCTTAGGAACCTCCCCTGACTATTTTTACGAGGGTGTCTGTATGTCTGTATGTACGTGTGGATGTGTGTGTGTGTGTGTGGATGTATGTAAACCTCTTATAACTTTTGAACGGCTTGACCGATCGGAATGAAATAAAAAGCATTCCAAAGAGTTCCATCTAACTTAGTTTCCCTGTAAGTTTGAACCGATTCGAGCTGGTAGATTTCGAGAAATTTCAAAATAACCGAAAAAAACAATTGGTAAAAATGATGTTTTTTGGGCATATCTTTTTGGCTGTTGCATTGATCAATTTCATAACCTAATCAGCTCTCAAGCTTAAAAAGCCACGTCGAATGCCGTTTTGCAAATTAAAATCGGTTGATTCGTTCGTGAGATATCGTTGTCGAAAATTTTCAAAAAAAGAGTTTTTTTTTTCAATAACTTAGAGATTTTTTGACTAACCGATTTTGCACTCTCGGTAACGTTTTTAGGTCTCAAAAAACTGCGTCGAATGCTATCTTGAACATCAAAATCGAATAAGGCGTTAAAAAGTTATGGCTTTTTAAACATTTCAAAAAAAGTCAAAAACGTCAAAATACGTCACGTTAATATAGCTTTGCGGTTAAAACTAGCGGGAAGTTGCAAGGATGGCCTTTAAGGTCAACCTCTTTTCGAATTTTTTTCCGAGTGTTTAAATGGAAAGGAATTCTTCCGGCGCATCTGGATAGGCAAATCTGACCAGTCTTTCTATATCAGCCCCATACTCCTGTAGAGTCTCGGATGTTCCTTGCATTGTTGATTTTAATTGGCTCTGATAGAGACTTGCTTTAGGTATTGGCTGTGTTACCTAATTTCTAGGGCTGATACTATTAATTTAAAATAATTTGCAATATTTTGGAAGCTTTTCCTCCCAAGGCTAGCATCAGAGCTGTTGCTTTCTTCTTATTGCTCCAGATGTTACTGTCTGCAGCTGCTTCAAACTGCCTTCTGTAGATGTTCCAGGGGGTTTCACGATCAAACGTAGAAGGCTTAATTATACCTTGGTAAGATGGAGTCACAATCGTAGATGAAGCAGAGTTTCTTACATTCTGTCCCTCGAGTCGAAGAAAAGCTTGTTTAGTTTTTTGTATTTGCTGTTTAATTTCTTGGATTTGCTGTAGAAACTCTTCCTTGATTTCCTTTACGTGCTCTTGAAGCTCTTTTTCTTCCATTCTGCGTTGTTCTTCAGCCTCTGTTTCTTCCTATCTGCGTTGTTCATCAGCCTCATGTTCTTCCTTTTTGCGCTGTTCCAGACGCAGTTCCATAGCTTCACGTTCTTCCCTTCTGCGTTGTTCTTCAGCCTCTCTTTCTTCCTTTCTGCGTTGTTCATCAGCCTCACTTTCTTCCTTTCTGCGTTGTTATTCAGACTCTCTTTCTTCCTTTCTCCGTTGTTCTTCAGCCTCTCTTTTTTCCGTTCTGCGTTGTTTATCAACCTCACGTTCTTCCTTTCTGCTCTGTTCTAGATGCAGTTCCATAGCTGCCAACAATTTCCCAATTTCCATCTAGTCGTAAGTAAGCACGGCGCGATCGCTTTTATTCAAGTTGTGAGCTGCTAAGCTCCTCTTTTTTTAAAGAAATTATTATTGTAATCAAGCTAGATCCTTAAATGATTTATTATTTATGCTGTTTTAGCAATTTATATTTAAAGTAAGTACATAACGCAATATAAATATCTCTATATTAATGTATATTTTTGTATATTTTTTATGTATTATCCATACTTATATTATATATTATGATTTTTTTAAATAATTATTTTATTGTAATCTATCAATGGTTTTTGGGCTGTTAGGCCGGCGTCGATTGTCTTGCTGACTTATTTTATTAATTACCTAATTTGATAAAAATCATTCTTCGTGCGCTTATTATGGAAATTATTATTATTGAAATTATAAAAGAGGAGCTGTTTAAACAATTAAATTATAAATAATAATTTACCCGACCATTTTTCGAAAAAACAGGTTTGATATTCGGATTCAGCGAGAAAAAATACATAAAAAAACATTCTTCATCAACAGGGGGACAATGGGCCACGGAAACCCCCCTAGCTGCCGGACTATTAACTATTTTATTGCAACAAATGTCTATTCTTAAACAAGAATTTAGAATATCTTAGTAATTACTTATATAAAGAAAAATACATAGGAACTTTGTTTTACGAGATTATGTTCTAGTAATAATGTAATTTCTTTGAAAATTTTTCATTTTAAATATCTTACTTTCTAATTTTCAATTTTAGGCCTAAATATGTTTTCTATAATCAATGGTCAGTTTAAATAAAAATTTATTTATAAAACCGCGAATAAAAAATATATTTTTTTAAATTCTCTTCATTTTTCCAATATAACATAGATGGTTTTATGGTATATAAACCAAAGTTTAATTTCCTTTAATTAAGTGCAAATAGCACTAATGTAAACAAACTTTAATTATCAAAGTTGCACTATATTTGAACGGACCCACTCACCACTGAACTTAAATATCCTTGGATAGCCAAAGCGGTCAGTTTTAAGTGATAAAATTGTAATTTGTTTTTTAATTACATTGTTGCATTTATACTCTACAATGAAATTGTAGAAATCGTAAATAATGTGTAATATTTTTTAACTGACATAATAATATCATATTATTTTGTATTAAAAGACATTTCGTGTAACCTCTAATTCTCTAAAAAGCACACATTTTTTTAAAATAATAATTTATAGACCTATGTTTGCATGTATGTATAAGCGTAATTAGAGGTGACAGACCTATAAGATCTCTTAACACCCTCTTTTTTTGCTATAATTCTGATGTTTCCTCAGACTTATAGCAGCTCATCTAGTCCTATCTTTCTTAAAAAGTTTAAAATATCGTTGCGATTCAAGTAAGTTAGATCTTTTTCTTCTATTTTTCGAATTACGGAATGCAATGCATTCTGAGGGAGAGTATGTGTTTTAAGGTTTCGTCCTCTTTCTCAAAGAATCTACACTTTGCTTTATCAATTTATTTAAAAAAAATTCTTTTAAAATCCCGCATCTGATGAAATGAATTTCTAAAAGGTAAAATCTTTGATGACTACCAGATTTATTTTTTCATTAGTTAAAACCGACATATAAATATTAACTCCAATTGAATTAGCACTGCTAAAAAACATCAAATAGTATATTTTAAGTACAGGATTAATTAAATTCGTTTTGCGTACTTTTGCTTTAATAAATAGGTAAATTAAATCATTGCTTTTCATATATGCCTGCTTCACTAAATACTGAAGCTCGTGTTTGTGCACGAAAAATCGCAGTTTTCTAAGTAAGGTTTGTGGAATTGTAATAAAGGTACAAATTTAATTGTAAAAATTATGTTTGCACAGTATTTTATATCGTAAGCCTTCAATCTATAGATGTGACAAAAAATAAGTCATACTCACAAAAAATAGTCGATAAAAAAAAGAATCTCCAATCTAAACAGTTTTATAATACTGGTTAAAATGTATAAATAACTTTTTTATTTATACATTTTGTTTTGATTTTTTATTATTAAAGGTATTTTTAAGAACATTCTTAAATTTTTCTGATCTTTTCCAATTTATTACAATTTTTGATTTTTTAATAAGCTTACTAGTTTTTATATATTTTTTTAATATAAATTATATTTGTGTTCTAGTGTTTATAAAGCCTTTTATATTTTCTAAACGATTTTAAAAATGTTATTTTGGTATGTTTACTGTGTATACGTACCTATATATCAATTTAGTAAAAAGCAGTTATTTTATTATTACAAACAGAATCCAATTTTATTATATGTATAGATTAAAGTAAAAATTATTGGTAAAACACTTACTAGTCACTACAATAAAGTACTAAAATCGAACTTTAGCTCAGTCTATCTGTGAAAATATCAACGATTTCACGGAAAAATCTTCTTCAGATATTTGAAGGTTCTAAATGGTGTTTGGGGGGTAGTGGATGAAAAATCCGTAAAAAGGTACAGCTAATTATGCTTTGTTTTTTTTAACAATTTCAAAAATCGAAAAACTACTTTTTCGTCAATAAAATTTTTCTGTTACATTTTAGAGAAAAATAGATCAAATAAAAGTTTTGGATTTTAAAGAGTTCTTTAATTCAAGAGTTGTAAAATTGAAATCCATAAATAATTAACTGAGATAATTGCAAAAAACTCTTAAAAATACCTATTTTTGAACTTTTTAATTAATTGTTAATAACTTTTTTTGTGCATAATTACATGAAATACAAATACTTAAAATTGTATCCACCAATGTGTTTTTTAATTGTGCAAAATTTCAGCCAGATTGGCCAAATAATTTCTAAGTTATTTAATTTGTTTAATAAGGTTGTTTTTCAGAGAGCCAATGTTTAAACATCTCTGCTTGCCCATACAGTGACTCTAGAGGTATTTAGCAGGTTGCTATCGATTCTTTAAAGCTTAATCTTCCAGATAATTAAAAAAAATTGATTTTTTTATCAAAATTGTTATTAAAAAAACTGTTTGAAAAAGGGGTTACTTTTTAGCTTATAAACAATAAAATAACTTTGCCAATTTTTGTTTTACATACTTCTAAGTAGACTCTCTGAAAATGTGGTAAAAAACACACATTTTTTTTTAAAAGAAATAACATTCTACGATCAATAGGAGCCAAGATAGCATTTTTTTTTAAATCATATCTTCATTGTTTATTAACATTAACAGCTGAAAATTAGACTGATTATAAAAGACGATCTAAATTTTATGATCCAATTTATAGCTTGCATGAGTAAAGACGAAGTAATAGTATATTACTTTACGAGTGGAGTAAATTGCATATTATAGCGAGTGTGTTTGGCCCATGAGCGAGCTTGCGAGCGAAGGGGCTAAAGAAACGAGCTAAATATGCAATTTGTTCCTCGAGTGAAGTACTATGCTTTACCCACGACTTACCAAATGGTTTTTATAAAACTAAAAATAACAAATATAAAATTTAAATTTTGGCATAAGTTGTCAAAAATATTTGATTTCGCAGACGGTACTGTCTGAGAAATGTCAAATATTAGTTTAATTTAATGAAAACTGTAGGTAACTAGCATAATAATACAGGTTTCTATTTACTTACTTCACTAGTTTAGTAAATGAAACTATAACACAACTCCTCAATAATTTGACACTTACTGACAGAGTTATAGGTTAAAAAATACGCAATTTACTTATGAGCCGTGGGTAATAGTATATTACTTTACGAGTGGAGTAAATTGCATATTACAGCGAGTGTGTTTGGCCCATGAGCGAGCTTGCGAGCGAAGGGGCTAAAGAAACGAGCTAAATATGCAATTTGTTCCTCGAGTGAAGTACTATGCTTTACCCACGACTTACCACAGGGTTTTTTATAAAACTAAAAATAACAAATATAAAATTTTAATTTTGGCATTAGTTGTCAAAAATATTTGATTTCGCAGACGGTCCTGTCTGAGAAATGTCAAATGTTAGTTTAATTTAATGAAAACTGTAGGTAACCAGCATAATAATACAGGTTTCTATTTACTTACTTCACTAGTTTAGTAAATGAAACTATAACACAACTCATGGAGACTAGACAAGGAGTGCGCACTCGACCGGGGGAATTGCCAAAATCTGTCCACGGTATCGTACATATTAGGTTTACTTTTTTCACCACTTGCGGCGCTAGTTTTCCTTTTGTACCGGTATAAATATAGACAATTAAATAATCGTGAATTATTAAATTGGTTTTTATTATTTATATCTGAAAGATTGAACTATTTTTTTCATTGTGTAAATAAATTAATAATGAAATAATTAAAAATTATTTATTTTATTTCAAACTACGTCCTCATTGGTCGCCATTTTGGTACAAATGGAACACCAGCGCCCTCTTATTTTGGTAGCCCCATTTGCATACATGAAGTTCGTACTCATTGTCTAGTCTCCATGACACAACTCCTCAATAATTTGACACTTACTGACAGAGTTATAGGTTAAAAAATACGCAATTTACTTATGAGCCGTGGGTAAAAAGTTATAACTCGTTAAAGTGATAAAGTACAGATACGAAAAAAGTAGGGGAATTGCTTGAGCTCAGTTTACGGTACTTCAAATTAAAGCGCGCTGAAAAAATTTGCAATATCTCGGCTTCTATGGCATCTAGAGCATTAATTTTTTTTTAATCTGGGGTAACTCAATAAAATAATGATTACCGTGCTATTTTCATTCCCTGGAAATGTCGGGAAATCTCGGGAAATTCAGTAAGTAAATCTTTTTATATAAATCTAACTATTATTTCGCAAGAATTGTTTAATTTTTATTACTTAATTTACATTATTTATATAAATATATAATAATAATTATAAATCATCACAATAAATTTTATTTTAAAGTTCATTTTACCACTACACTTAATGAAAATATTAATTTTTTTGAAAGTAAGTAAAATTTTTATACTACTTAATAGTCTGTATGTAATTTTATTATAAAAATTAAAAATTATTGATATATTTTGATTAAAATATTCTAATCAATCATTTCGCTTCTAAATCGCTTTGCTGCAGGTTCTGCGTCGTCTTCTATGATATTTAGTACTTGTAATAAATCATCTGGCTCTGCATCAATATCTTCGTCAAGGTTATTTGCAGCGCGGTTGCAATTTCTTCCACTGCACAGTTTGTGCAAAGACCTGTGCAGTTAATCCCATGCTTTTTACAACCACATTTTAAAGTTTTGCAACCCGTTGAACATTTACACGTAATATGTTTCATTGTTTCTTCCGGAATCAAGTTATCTAATGTATATAAATAGGCTCAAAATCAAAACCATTGTCAGTTATTTTCACCCATATTAAGTAGCATCCAAATTATTACCTAGCCAAAGTTGTAATTGAAAATAAACGCGAAGTACATGTTGATAACCGACACCTTCGGTTGGTGGCAAATTTTCCAATTTGAAAGAATTTTTCCCATGTTTCTTATAAATTGTAAAAAACGTAATTCGTTTAATGACAATCTGTTATTGTGCTTTTTTAATAAGTAACATCAATTGTGGCAGAATACAAAAAAACGATGATATCGCATCCATTTTTCATAAGTTCCTCGTGACTAGTATTTTCTGTATAAAAAATATTTATTAGTTCTAAAATTTCTGTTGGTGCATTTAATAATTTAAATATTCCTTGGTTGAAAAAAGAGGAAGTTGTATAACATCAGGTAAAAATGTATGTAGAAATTTAGTAATTTTTATATAAAAAGATTTACTTACTGAATTTCCCGAGATTTCCCGACATTTCCAGGGAATGAAAATAGCACGTTAATCATTATTTTATTGAGTTACCCCAGATTAAAACAAAATTAAGGCTCTAGATGCCATAGAAGCCGAGATATTGCAAATTTTTTCAGCGCGCTTTAATTTGAAATGGTACCGTAAACTGAGCTCAAGCAATTCCCCTTCTACATTTTCGTATCTGTACTTTACGAGTACCATCACTTTAACGAGTTATAACTTTTTACTCCTTCTTTACTCAAGCAAGCTATAAATTGGATCATAAAAATTAGATCGTCTTTTATAATCAGTCCAATTTTCAGCTCTTAATGTTAATAAACAATGAAGATATGATTTTAAAAAAAAAAATATGCTATCTTGGCTCCTATTGATCGTAGAGTATTATTTCTTTTAAAAAAAATGTGTGTTTTTACCTCATTTTCAGAGAGTCTACTTAGAAGTATGTAAAACAAAATTTGCCAAAGTTATTTTAATTGTTTATAAGCTAAAAAGTAACCCCTTTTTCAAACAGTTTTTTAAATAACAATTTTGATAAAAAATTCATTTTTTTTTTAATTATCTGGAATATTAAGCTTCAAAGAATTGATGGCGACCTGCTAAATACCTCTAGAGTCACTGTATGGGCAAGCAGAGATGTTTAAACATTTACTCTCTGAAAAACAACCTTATTAAACAAATTAAATAATTTGGCCAATCGGGCTGAAATTTTGCACAAGTAAAAAACACATTAGTGGAAACAATTTTAAGTATTTGTATTCCATGTAATTATGCGCAAAAAAAGTTATTAACAATTAATTAAAAAGTTCGAATACAGGTATTTTTAAGGTTTTTTTGCAATTATCTCAGTTAACTATTTATGGATTTCAATTTAACAACTCTCGAATTAAAGAACTCTTTAAAATCCAAAACTTTTATTTGAAGTATTTTTCTCTAAAATGTAACAGAAAAATTTTATTGACGACAAAGTAGTTTTTCGATTTTTGAAATTGTTAAAAAAAAAACAAAGCATAATTAGCTGTACCTTTTTACGGATTTTTCATCTACTACCCCCCAAACACCATTTAGAAACTTCAAATATCTGAAAAAGATTTTTTCCGCTTTTTTTCCTTCTTGACTGAGCTACTTACCTCGGAAATTTAAACGGCAAGACACATTTTAATGATTCTGCTTGCACTTGATTCGTGAGAGTGTCAGGGAAGAAAGTAATGAAATTTATGTACTAAATTGTATTTTTTTACAGTAAAATAAACGAATTCGCCGTAAAACTAACTGCCATCCATATAAAGTACCTTGTAGACCATTATATCAAGAAATTTGTTTCCAGCGAACGCTATCCCCCCCAAGCAATGGGTTTTAATCAATTGTTTAACGATATTATCGATAACTCCAGGAGAAGAGAATAACAATATATATTCTGGGCACCGGTTACTTGGGACATCACTTCCGATTCGTTTTCAGCAAGCCAATAATCCACCAAGACGTGAGTTTTAATTAATTCTATAACGATATTATATGAAAATCCCGGAGAAGAGAAAAACAGTAGGTATTCTGGGCACCAGGTAATCCGGAGATCACTTCGGATATATGTAATATTCGTTTTCAGCGAGTCAAAAATCACCCGAGAAATGAGTTTTGACGAATTGTATAATGATATTATTGAAAACCCCAGAAGGCGAGGAAAACCGTAGGTATCCTAGGTACCAGGTACTGCGAAGATCACTTCCGATGTCATATTTGTTTTAAGCGACACCAAAAATCCCTGATTAACCAAATTTAACTTTCCTACGTCAATAAATAACAAGTTCTGTTGAGATGAACTTTAACAATGCATATTTTGTATGCACGAATGCAGTTTTTCAATATAACATGATCGAATAAGGTCACAAAGTTTCTCACAAATCGAAGGCAAAAAAATCATTAAAATCCGACTTGCCGTTTAAATTTTGGAGGTTAAGTGGTTCATTGACTCGACTATACAAAGAATGAACATTTATTGTAGGTAGGTATACGAGGTTTTATCAACAGATCACTTCACCAGCAATATTTTTTGTTTCCTGTATTTAAGTAATCTGCCCGTATCGGTAGGTACTATTTAAATATAGTAATATAAAAGAACACATTTCAATCTAAATAGATCAAAAAAACAAATCGATTTAAATGTTTCTGAACTGAAATTCCAAGTATGATGACAGCAATCATTTTTACATTTTATATTGATGACTATTTAATACAACCATAAAGAAACTATATGAACACAAGTGGTGTGACGTAAAAATAAATGGAAAAATATTGATATCTTTTTAAACTGGTTGTTTTGCTAATATGGCTATAATTGTTTATCAATTATCAGTAATATCAAGCGTGTACACGTCTCAAGTGCTAATTGTGATAATTGAAAAGTTTAAAAATGCCGCGAATAGTACTTAAAGCGTGTACACGTTGAAATATTTTTTAGATGATAATCTGGTGTGTTAACAAATCGGCTATAAATAATATGATTTTATTCACTATTCGTTTTAATATTTAAGACTCATGTTCTAACTGAAAAAAAAAGTTATCGTGTAAAAATCTAAGTGTAAATTTTGGAGGGTAAGACACCTTAAAAGACCTAAAAGTTAAAGTTTTATCATTGATAGTAAAGGCACTATTACCTTTAGTAGGAATTATTAATTCATTTCTATGGTTTCATTTTAGATTGGTTGTAAAAATTTAATGTAGTTTGTTCTTAATCTAAATCAAACCAAGTATTGGACTGTTTTTATCTATTTACTTTTATATCATTTAAATTAATGAAATAAGTACATTTCTGTAGTCCTGAGGGACATTTTGATATTATTAAAATATTCTTTATCAACAATTTCAGATCACCTGATTTTTTTTTACGAAACTCAGGGCTCTAAAGTTACCAACAGTTATTATATTTTGGGGAATTTCAGAAATCGATGTTTAAAATAATTTTTTATAATTCACGTTCACAAAGTTTCTATTTCGACACTAAAAACAGTATCGAAATAGATTCATTGTAACACTGTTTTTGGTAACTTTTTGTTTTACACAATTGGTTGCACTGCACTGATTTTCAACGAAAGAGTTCAGGTAGTAAATCAAAAAGTATGTTGTAGTAAATTATTAACTACATTATGAGCGTTATTGCTAAATTCGCAATATTTTATACAAATTTGACAAACATTCTAATTTAAAATCATTAAAACTGACAATTGTCAAAACTGTCAAGATTGCCAACATAAATAAATATTTCGAAAAACTCTCATTTTTTTTTTATACTTTTAAAAGTTCATTATAAAAAATAGTATGTAACACTCGAATTACAATGACGGTTTGTAGTACTCGTTCTTTGCGAAACTCACCGGTTCGTTTCACAAACTGAACTCGTACTACGAAACCTCTGTCATTGTAACACTTGTATTACAATATACTATTTTATGTAGCATTAAAAACAATGTAATGTAAATTCTAATGCCGATTGTGCATAAATGAGAGGTTTCTTGGTCCAAGTTGCTAAACTAGAATTGACATTAAATTAACCTTCCAGACAGTTCCGCATAAATAAATACCTATTTGGAACAAGTTAATGTAGAAGGTAGATTCGTTTTTTAATTGTTTTCAAAAAGAAGAGGTTTTCCGTCCGACCTTTATTTTTTTCAAATGTTTGTTCGCGCATTTCTTTTTACCTAATGTAGCGATGTGATTAAGCATTAGGTTACATTAACTTTAATATGTTTTTTTATTATTAAAAGAGTTTTAATAGTTTTTTAAACATAATCGAAAAATTAAAATCCTTTTTTTGTTATTGTTGTGTATTATTAACTTTTGTAATTGTTTAAGCACTGCTAAACAATTTAGAAATTTTTTAGAGGCCCTTCCAAATCGAATGAGTTATTGCACATATTTTTAACACCGATATGCACTAGTCTAGAATGCCAGTGTCTATCCTTTCCACAGATAATTATCCTCACCAAATGTAATTTCGGTTACAAGCTAGTGCTGACGCTAAAAAATACACGTTAAAGATGTGATCAAAACCTTACCAAAATTCTTAATTTTAAGATTGAAATCTAGTGTATTCCAAATAAACTAGACGATATGCTATAAAGGATCCTGAAAATTGAACATTCAAATATAGTGATAAAGGTGGAGAACAACGTGAAAACTCGTAAAAATAAAATAATACTAGGTATAATATAATAATGTAAGTTAATGAAAAATATCTTGCTACTTATTAGTAATTGAAAAGAAATCAAAATCGGGGAAGATGTAATGAATTTTTTCTGTTTTTATTATTTAATTCTATAACGTAAAGTATTGCATTAAGGCTGACTTGCGGCCATATCTCGGAAACCACTGAACATAGAAAGTTGGATGAGATTATTACTTTAAAATACAAAATTATGCTTAAATAATATGATTTTAAGGATGTAGTTAAATGCCTTTTGGGATGTTGTAATAATGTGTGACAAACAAACAAAACCCAAAAATGTAAAAATATGTTTTTGGAAAATGCTGTTTCACAAAGCCATGATAGCAATAAGTTCTTTAAATATAAAAACTTAAAAAAAAATAAACAAAATAAAACGAAAAAAAAAAGAAAAGAAAAATGCACTAAAAAGCAAAAAACAAAATCTTTTTTTCTTAAAAAAATGGAAACAACTAGATATCTGATATCGATTTCCTTGCAGTCGGCTACAATGGTTTATATCTTTGTAAAAGATTTGAGTTACTAACATTCGAAATCTAGATTTAATAGCTAAGATTAAAATAGCGAGTAATTTGCCACTGGAGCCGACTTCACGTAAATCGCAATTAGAAACCTATAAATGATTCAACGTTTATTTATATCTAGCAGGCTGTTTTTTTTATTTATTCACGTTGGTATTGGTTTTGGTCATGTTGGTGTTTGAAAGCTACCAAGTCACTGCAAGTCACAAACTGACAAGCTTGACAACAAATATCATAAATATAAGGGTTAAATGCATAAAAAAAATTAATACGCCGGAAAAAAATTGTGTAGAGACAAAAAAATTAATACAAAGATGATATTACATGTTTAAAAAAGACCATAAAATTTCAGAAGAAGGATCTCTTAGGTTTTTTAATGTAAGTACTAATTCTGTTTCTATTCAAGATTATTCCAATGTTTTTATCAGCAAATAGTTCCAAACATTTTTAATTTCATTAATAGTTGTATATGAAGTTATTTGTTACATTAAATACACTTTTACATTCTTATACATTCAAATTACTTATAATTTATTAAACATACCTAACCTCAATATTCTCCTGACAGTCATTCTTTTACAATGTTGCCAGATTACACACGTTTTAAAAATAAAATATTTTCATTAATTTTTTTAATAACAATGATCCATAATGATAATTAAAATGTAATTTGATAGGACATGGACGAATCGATGTTTTATTCATTAATCTATGACCAATCAAATATCATTTAACTTTTAATTTAATACATTTTTTAAATATTTCGTGTTTTTATTAGGTTAGTGTTAAATCTAAACGAAAAATCTTGAAAAAAGATTTAGCTAATGGTAAAGAAGCGGCAAATAAAAGAAAGAAAGATAAAGCAGATACATTTAAGAACTTCAAATAAAAAAAATTGCAGCGGCAGATTTGGACGTACAATTACAAAAACGAATATTTTACTTCAAATAAATTTTTGACTGACGCAAAACAAAACTGAGATTTAAACGGTGAACGAACTTATTTATAAAAAATTAAAACGTGAACTGACGACAAATTTTAACTAAGCGAAGACATAGCAAAATCTTTTTCCTTCAGAAATTTAGCTATGGAATAAAAAAAGCGCAATGAAATCATCAGATTCGTGTACCTAGACATGGATATAAAAAAATGGTACTCCAACGCGTCGATGGGTACAGTGATCTAATTTAAAAAGTAATCCATTGCATGTTTAATCCGAAGAAAAGCGATTTACAATTTTACTCACAGGAGCAAATGGTGGGTCAATAGGGATGTGATTTGTCATTAGACTCTTCAAATACTAACATTGACTATCACAAAACTATAAATGGTGATATTTTCAAAAACTGGATTGTTAATTATATTATTCCTGTTTTATTCAATTTTTTAGAGAAATGTGTAGCAAACATGGATAATGCTTCAGTTCATTCTGTACAACAAAACAGACCACCTACATTTTCAGCAACAAAATAGATATTACAGAGATGGTTAAGCAGCAATAACATCGAATTTGATAAAAAAATGAAAAAACAGACAATTATACTTACACAATACAGAAGCAACGATTAGACATGTAATAGATGAAATATTAAACCAACATAAACATGATTTACTTTGATTACCTCCATTTTGCATTTTTATATTTGGACAAAACTTGGACAGAAGCGTTAAGACAATGTACAACAGACATGTGGAAAAAAATTTGTAGACATACAGAAGAAATTTATTTGACGGATTGGACTTATTACATGAAAAATTGTTCACTTGACAACATTTTACCTTTGATACTGGAGGTGAATTGAAAATACATATTGAATAGATAAACGTGACAATAGTTTTAACCAAATCTGTTACTTTAATTTTTGTTGTTTATATGTTTTTTTAATGTTGTATGTTTCATTTTTTTTACTTTGCTTATTTTACCATTAGTGTAGGTATCTCCTTTTCTGCTGAATTATTGCACTGTAACTATTAAACACATATTAAACGGATTTCCATTATTTGAAGCATAACATTTTGTGTGAATTTTTATCTTAGTTTAACTTATCAAAATAGCTGAAACCAATTGGTATGTCATAATGCCGCACTACCTGGAAAGCTCCACGAAAAATGTTTCAATATATAGCTGCTGTAATACATACTTATCGACAAAATAAAATATTTTCTATTTTCTTAGTTATAGCTGGTCCAATTTTAATGTTGTAAAACTTATTTTATAATACCGTTATATAGACATGTTCTAAATTGCAAATGAAGACTTTTTTGTAAATTTTTTTATTGTTTGCTTTCATTTAATTACTATTATTTTGTAAATGCGTTCATTATATCTAAATATATATTTTTAAATTGACGATTTCCTTTTTTTTGTGAAAGTACTAAGTTTTAATGATTTGATGGCGCTTAAATGGAGTAAACAATTGTTATTTTATTTATTGTAGCGCATTTAAGGCACTATAGATATAGGTATTATCGTCAGCCATTTTTTTTCCAATGTCACTTAATTCAAGTGTCAGCTCATAGACAAATTAAAGAGACGTGCAATCGTATTTTGTAGTGGTGAAAATGGGAACTAAACCAGCTGGTAGCGCGAAAAGCGAAAAAGTACTTATAACGGTTTAGTGACAGAGTAAGTACTAGTAGTTTTAGATTAAAATAAACTTAAGGTACTTTAAGCACAAAAAGGATGTAAAAGTAAAGTTTTAAACATGGCGCGCTAATGTCAGAACTTGTTGCCAACTTTATATTAGGCATCAACACATCTGTTCTATTCCCTCTGGTTTTGTGGTTGACATTGGACAAAACATGGCTGATGATAATACCTATGTTTATAGTGCCTTAGCGCATTTACAACTGAGAATAAGATAAATATACAGGGCGAAATTCATCACCCTAACAAGGTCTACTTTAATATAAATAAACTTTGAATGATGTATAGTTGCATCCAATTTTTTTTAGAAATAAAGATTTTATTTTTTGCTTTTTAGTGCATTTTTTTAAAACGGTTCAGTTTTTTTAAAAGAGTTTTTATTTTATCCTTTTCAGTTGCTACTTGGCTTTGTCAGATGTGTAATCAAATTTATGATGTATTATCTTCAAAACCTTTCAAATACCGTATAAGAGGTTTTGGGTTCAATTCCCAACAATCCCGATATGTGTCTTTTCGGAGGTAAATTCTCTAACACCTAGAGATACAACGCACGTACGGTAAAGGAAAACATCGTGATGAAACGTGGACTTAATTGTCTGAATCACCAATCCACAGTGAGCAAGCGTGGTGATTAAATGCTCATTTCTTTTTCTTATGAAAAGAGGCCTTTGCCCATACAGTGAGACAGTAACGGGCTGATTATTATGTTTTTATGTTATACACCATTTTTACCTTAAGTATAATTTTTCAAATCGGATTATAAATACCGGAGATATGCTTGAAGTCAGTTAATAAATGGTACAAACTTGTTCTTCTTGCCTTAACTCTATAACGAAAAAAGCTATCGAATTGTAGTACTTACATACGTTTTTTGTTGCAAATTTATTTTTTTTGTTCCTATGATATCAAACATTTAAATTTTGGACCAAAATGAAAAAAAAACTGTTATTATGATAAATTGTGCTCTCTAGGAAAGTTATTAGGCATTTTAATATATAAATAAATGAATGAATGTGTCGGTTAAAAATAAATTCTTTCTTCTATTAAATAAGCTTTTGTTCTCTAAATTCGGACCAGTCGTTTAGTGGTTAGGTACAAAGATTTACATAGCTTCCCCACTCTTATTAACTTCGGTACACTAATGAGCCTTAGATCAAATTGATGCAGAATTCTCAGTTATCTGATGATGTTACAAAAATTATGCCTTAACGTAAAAAATTTCCGAGAAATTGAACATTTTAATATTTGACTTTCGATAGCGCCGTCTCGTGGCGAATTGCGAAACAAAAAAATAATTTCCAAAATTTTCTCATAATAATATTTTTCCTCCAGTAGTTGTTGTGATGTGGCCGCTAGCCAGCCTTAATAAAATACCCTGTATAAGATATAAAATGGTATATTAAAATCGCTGACAACTACTAAACGAAAATCGATTGAGTCAAGAATGTGGTTAGAAAGGATGCTGTACTTGTAGAATAGTTACGACTCTAAACAAATCACCCTGGTATTAAGGGACTTTGTATAATTTATTACAAAAACCCAATATTCCAAACGGTAGAGCAACTTAGTAAAGTATTGCCGTTGTCATCTCTAACCTTCTTTATTATATGTATAAACCTACATTTTGCTTCGAGTTTATCTACATTTTTTTTGTGTTTCTCCTTTGATAAAATATTTTTAATGTACATATTAAGACAAATACATATTTTAATTAATTTCACTATTATAAACAACACAAGTTAAAGACCCCATTGTTCAATGTGTAAATTAATAAGTATTTATTAATTTTCAATTATTATGGTAGCCTCTGATACTTTTGCTGTTTTGACAGGTTCTGAATCGGATTTTTGTTAAGATTATATAACATTTTATGTCAAAGACTATTAACCGTTAAAAAATCACGTCATTGCGTTTTATCAAAAACATGTCATTTTTCTGATTTAAGTAGACCCAAATGTTTTTAATCTTTAAAATATTTTTTACTGAAAAAAAGGGGACTTAAGGTGATGATTTTGAAAAAAACAATAAGCAAACCAAATTTATTTGCTATTTTATTGCTGACGATCTACAAAAAAATATTGCTTCAATCCTTGCCGAGAAACTATGGTTATGCTAGCTTGGCAGTCAAGATGCTAACCAATCAGCTAACCGTAGGCCACGCGCAGAACGTTTGGCGTAGGTATTGTTTTTATGTTTTTCCAAAATAATTTGCTGCACAGATTTCAGGGCTAGGCTGTGCAGTAAAGGAGTTCGGTTATACATAGAAACACCATTGTCGCCCAGCGCTCCGCCGCGCCGCCAACACAGTCCGAGCTCATTTTTTCACACTTTTTTGACTCTCATTGCGAAATCAAACAGAATTTTTTTTACTCGTAGCTATACCTAACAACGAAAGCTGTGTAGTAAAAGACTTCGGAAATTCATAGATAGAAAAAACGCCAAGCTTTTTGTTGGTCCGCGTCTCGGCCATATATTTGTACGTGTTTTCACTCTGTCTACCTGAAGTAACAACATAAAAATATCTTCCTTACCCTTAGGTGTTTTTTGATATCCTTCAATAACAACCCTAATATTACTAATAATAAATTCGTTGAGCAAAAACCTTGCAAACTACAAAATATAAAACTCAAAGGTGACTGGTTGACATAGTGATCTACAAAGCCAGGCAAATATGCAAGCCAAAAAGTAAGACATATGCGCAAATATATGCATATTATTTGTGTGATATATGCATACAGTGTGCTGGTATCATTAGGACGAATAGCTGAGGCCTTTATTTGGAAAACAAGAAGAAATAAATAACAGAATGAGTGTTATAAACAAATATCTGAATGTAAACATTACCCATACAAATCTATTAGGCCTAATGATATGATTTGGTTTGTGCCGTCTGTGTGTAGCATACCATCTTCAACCGATACCAAAATACTGTCAATTTTGAAAAAAAGTTCCTTTAAACGGTAGTAAACGCATGCGCAGTTACTTATTTTTGATTTTACATCAGCCCCGAACCGCTTTTATTAATTTTTATACTAATATGTACCGTTTTTAACAAATTTTACGATGATACAAATTAGAAAATTAAAATTGCAAATTTTTGGTAAAAACCGCATATCGAAATAAACTTTAGGGAGTGAGATATAAGCGTTTGAATCTGGTTTGAGTAAGCCAATTTTTTAATCAAGTTTTTAAAAAAAGTATGAGGGTGCAAATTATGAAAAATACATTTTTGAAAGGTGCAAATTTAGAGCTTTCATTCGATATAAACAATTTTTTTTTAAATAAGTTTTTGGGGCTGGAACAGAGGTGGTAACGTGACGACGAATAAAGCTGGATTTATAAACTTGACGTTGCCGTTCCTGTTGCCGTTTGCCTTTGACGTTACATTTGCAGTTTGCTGTTCACAGTTCAAGTTGGTATATTTTTAAACATAACGGTGGTCTAGTGCGAATGTCAAAATGCTTGACTGAACAACTGACTTTACTGAGTTTTGTTTGTTTATCTTATTTGGGTTTGTTTTTGGTTTAGAGTCTTTTCGGTTTTATTTGTTATATTGTTAAGTTATTGGACATTTGTTACAGACATTTATTTAGTTAGTTTTGAAGTTATTTGGACATTTATATATTTGACAGTGTAATGATACCTAATATTAATAATAATAACGTAAAACATTATAAATAAAAAAAAACGATCAGCAAACGAACGAAACCCAAACAACGAATATGCCATTCCTACGAACTTAAAATAGTTGACAGTTGTCTATTTTTAAAATAACGAGATTTGATTGGCCCATTGCTGAACAGCACCGCAACGGCAACAGCAAAAGATAAAACTTGGTCATCTTCGAACGGCACCGAACGTCAGCGGAACGGAATCCAACTTGCGAACGTCAACGACTACGGACTTTATAAATACGAGTTAGAAATACCTTGGTTTTGAACGGTAACGGCAACTGCAAACTGTAGCGAACGGCAACGGCAACGTCAATTTTATAAATCCAGCTTAAGTGTCAGCTACAAATTTATTCTATGGACGGACCTACAACGCCAGTGGCGCTAACTGGTGAGCAAAAAAAGGATAGCCCTCATTTAGCTGACATTTTGTACCTTTATTACTTTTTTGATTATTAGAGTTTTTACAACAATTTATTTTCAATGCTTTTGTTAAGTTAAACATAAAGCTTGCAATATATTTTTCTATCTATTAAAGAAAAGACCAAAAATAGGATTTGGAATATGGAAAAAACTCTATACAATACTTCCAGGTGTAAAGCCTTGTAATGACAGTTGTACAAAAAGTGACACTTTTAATGATAGCAAACAATGTTAAAAACGATTGTTTACATAGCAGCGTGTTAAAAATACTTTTAACACGTTGCCATATAAACAAGTTTACTTTTAACACGGTTTAGTTTACTTTTAACACGGTTTGGTTTATTGTCATTGCAAATTCGCTCGTTTCATTATCAAAATAGGGAAGTTGTACAAAAAACATTGTATGGTATTTGTGTTAAAAGTGATTTTATTTTGTTCGTGAAATTGTTCAATTCGCTCCGCTCATTTCACAAACGTTTTCACTCACAAAATAAAACCTCACTTTTAACACTCATATTATAAATAACTATAACGTGTCTATCTAAATCTAAAACAAAAATTTATTGGGGTAGCAGCTATTAACAACAAATCCCTTTAATTGTTTCCATAAATCTAGACACATGCGTTAAATTGTAGCATTCAATTTATTTACCATCGAAATAACGACAATGTTGAAACTAATTAATTAATTAATTATCTAATTAAACTCCGTTTTGGAACATTTGATGTTTTCCCGTCGGAGTGGATGGTAGCGAATCTGCAATATTCTAATACTAATGTACAGTTGGTTGATGCGTTAACAAGTTTCGCTTTTGAATAACCGATAAATTATCTATTGTGGTTTAGTTTTACTAAATAACAGACACCCTTCTAAGCTGATTAATGTGAAAACTGCTTAATAAATTAAAACAACTATTTTGGCTTTATTATTAAAAGTATTTTTAAATTAATAGAAATGATTGATTTTAATTGTTTGTTTTATTCAAATATTATAGTTTTGGCACAGAATTCTTACTGTTAGTTAGGATTTATTTATTTTGAAGTTTTAGCTTTAAGATGTTGTATAAATTAGACATAAGAAAAAGTGTCTATAAGTTGGTTGAGCCATGGCTAAAATCTGTCGAGTATTCCAGAATGTATTCCAGAATGAAAACATTTCAAGCAGAACCATTTATAGAACAAAAATGAAATGCAAGCAGGCAATACCATGCGTAATTTTTTTTAAAGGATGAAGACCATGCGCTTTTTCTGCACAAAGGTCAGAAAGATTGGTAAGAAGAACAAAAAGAGAGGCTGGAGTGTAAGCGAGGAGACTGATCTTCTAAGAGTACGATATCGTTGGAACTGAGAAATATCGAACGCACGCACGCAGTTTACTAACCCCGGGATAGTAAGCATGTCATTCTGGCAACGACTTTGTTATCTAAACGGCATACACTCCTCCTCCTTTCACCATCGGCGAGAGGAACCTAGCAATTTCGGACCCATGAATGGACTTTGGGAAGAAATTGGAAACCTTATCTAATTCTACCAAGACAGTGCTCTTGTTTTTTATTCCTGGAGTCTGGCTACTGGTGAGTGCCTTTTTCTTTGTGCTTTCTTATGTATTTGGCAGTTCTCTCTGTAGACTGTTTTATTACTTAGGCGCAGGGTTCTCTTCTAGTTCTTTACTGCTGCTGGAGCTGCATCTTCTGCCTCTTGTGATTTTAGAGCCCGCCAAAAGAGACACAAATGCCTTGAATACTTTTAAACGCAACTTCTTAGTATATTAAGATGCTATCGTTAACTGAGGCGGGTATATTTTGCCAATAAAACAATCATTATTTTAATAACAAAAAATATTTCAATTAGGTGAAGTAAATAAAAACGATGAGTTTTATACACACAATGTAGAGAAATATCCTAATATTGTTAGATGCAAACATAAAGAAAAATTTTCAGATTAATTTCTTTTTTGATGCACAATATCCAGCAGGAGTAAATCACGACTTTTTGTGAGAAAATTAAGGGGTAAAGCTTTCAATAGTCAGACTTATTTTGATAACTGCCTTTCCGAATCGCTTCAGTTTGTGCACGAACACCATGCTATGACAATATCATCTTTTGTCCACACCCAGCATCGTGCTAATATTTAAAAAATACCAAAAACTGGTTTTAACACTATATACCCATAGGGGTTTTTGGGCTTTAATGTCTAGGAAGGTGTAGGTTGGGAAGTCCAAGATAAAAAAGTAATTAAGATTGTAAATTATACCGAATAAATTAAACAAATTGATCAGACCATTAAACAAATTTGCGTCTGGGAGAACAGATTAAAAGAGTTTACATAACGCAGTACCACACCAGCTATGAACTTATTTGTGCCAAGAATACCGCCTACAGAATTGCTTGGTTTTACCTGAAACACTGTAGCATACGCACCTAGACTTAATTTGACTTGTATTCTATGTCCTCTACTATAAATTCTGGACCCTGTGCCTTTCTTAGTTTTTACACATCGTTATAACAGATTTACTCCCTTTGATTTAGGAGGCAATTGTTTCATAAATCGCTTTCCACCAGTTTTATTCGAAAGTTTCTCGCAAGGTTATTTATATATCCTAAAGCATACCTACTCATTTTTTGATTCGCCTTAACCCTATCATATAGCTCTGTTTGCTCTGTTTCCCTCAATAAGGGTATAAGAGCCTGGGCTTTTAGCAACCTCTAAGCCGTTGCCATAGCCTCGCACTGTATATAGATAGGCTAATTTAGGCGAGCTAAGAAAATTATGTTGTTTTTTGGTAAGCGTGTAATATGCTAAATTATTTGGATTAACATAAATCGTAGCAGCATAATGTATAGACATAGTCGGTGGTGCTTTATTTATAGAGCTGTTTTACAAGCTTCAAAGCATACACTTTTAGCTTGCAAGTATCTTAACGTGGTGTTAAAACTCTAGTTATATGTATTCAAATCTGATTTAGTAGCGATAAGTGATTTCACTGGTTGGAGGATCCCTTTACAAATGACATTGAATGATTTTGAAATTGATCTTAAAACCACACTATTAACATATGTCAATTCAAAAAATTATTTTCCATTAATTAAAGCTTTGAAGATTTTATTACTCCGAAAATTTCTAATTAACTAATAATTGTCTTTAGTCTATAGTGTTATATTCTATAAGCTTTAATTTAATTATTGATATAGTTAGTGCATCACAGACACTTTCGCTACTGACTGTACCTTCTTGTTGATTAAAGTATTTCGGTATTTAAGACTAATTTTTATTCTTTTAAGCTTCTTTTTTATTCAATTTGGATTTCTCAGTCTAATTATTTCACGCTTCCATGCTTGCCCAGGCACCTATATTTCTGGAAAGATACCTAAAATCTGCTTAAACAGAATTTTCATACTTCTTAATTAAGTAATTTGTTTTAAGAAATTCATTTATTAAGAAATTTTAAATTCTGTGCAATAAGTTTTTATTTGTGTAAAATGCCTTTTATTAAAAAAACAGTAAACAGTAAAAAGGTCGTTTTATATAGGTTTTTGTTTTTTGTAGTTAATTAACTAGTATCTATTAATTTTAATTAATGGATAAAAATATTGTGGACCGTGCTAATAAAATATAAAGAAATTATAACAGTCGCATATCCTTTCAATCGTATCTTTTTATCAAAAGTTAAACTAATATGAAAAAGATTACTTATGTTTGTCTTTAAATACTCCTTTTCGTTAATATATCCCTTTATTAAGTGGACGATGTAATTAGTTCATTAAATTGTGTCCCAATAGCTACGAAAACGTATCATGCATTTGTTTCAAAATAAAGTCACTCGCGATTTTTACATTTTCCAAAATAAGTTGCTAGGGTAGTACTTCAGAGCTAGTTCACACAAACAAAATCGCGAGCACAAGGGCGCATACGAACACACACATACACGCGCGCATATATACATACTTAATACTCGCTCACACACTCACACAATACTCGCGCGCACACACTCACACTCACACACACACACACACACACACACACACACACACACACACACACACACACACACACACACACACACACAGCGGCACTACATCCATGATCGCACAGCTGATATATGTTTGTAAATCGAAATAAATGAAAAGTACCTATTAGCAACTCAGCAATCAAATAAAAGACTTAAAAGTTCTAAACCATTTTATGCACAGGAAAAAAATATTATCAAAATGCATCTCGAAGAGAAATAACTACAGAAATTTGTTTAAATTTTTTAATGGTCTCCTAGGTACCTGGTAGCCAGGAAGGACCTTGTCGCCTGTATATTTATGTTACACTCATTTAATATAATTCCACAATCATTTCTCGGGGTTTTTTGAGGTCGATGAAAATGAATTTCATGACGACGATGGTCTCCAAATTACGTGGTACACAGGTTAGACCTACTCGCCTGAATTTTTATGTTAAAATCATTCAAAAACAGTCGATTGCAGCTGCAAAAACAAAGATAAAATATTTATTACATGTTGTTAGTCATAACTAGTCCTTTAAAGACCGTTTAAACATTCAGTACATTGAAAAAATATAGGTATGCAAAAAACAGTCTGCGCTAATGTTTTTGTATTATAGTGACGTAGATATCACATTCTGTTTGACAGATTTTTTAGTATTCTATCACTTATACATATAAAGTTAAATATTTTATATGAATAATAATAATAATATTCAGCAATGAGTATTGTATTATAGTCTATAGTACCGTCACATGGTATTGCTTATATTATATCCTGCAATATGCTTTTGAGGTTATTGGCTACATAAACTGAGTTTTAAGAAATGTATTTCAGTTAAATTTTTGAGAAATCATTCTATTGTATAAATATTCTTACATTATTTCCACAAAATTATTATAATTATTATAAATATTCTTTCATTCGTCGTATTATATATGTTACTATAGGTGACTTCTTTGGGAATTTTCGATTTTAACTTTTTATGACTTGGCATGAATACTTTTTGCAAGGAGTCAACAAATACGCTATCTAGGTGACTTCTTTTTAAAGTTTCGCTATTTAATCTTAGTTTTTTATGTCACTATTTTTTGATCTTTCTCTATTAAAGAACTTCCTCACCTTGTAGCCAACCTAAACGCTAGTCAGAATATTTAATACTCCACACGTTGCAGCACTGATTAAACTTATACTTTATACAGTTTTTCGTTGATCTTATGTACCCACAATATATATTTTTGCAGTAGTTCCATGCTTCAAGCATATAATAATTTAGCTTTATCATTCCCATATAATATTTCTAAACCCGGGCGGGTGCATAGAAGTATAACTTCTACCCTCAGTCTGACTGACTAACTGCCAGATACGTCTTTTTTTTAAATTCTCATTTTGATACCTCCCGAATTGACTGGAACAGTAACATTCCGATTCCTTTAAATTTTCATCATACATATTTATTTTGTATTCATACTAAATTAAAGAACGTAACTGAATTTAAGTCCGTATTTTGTACTGTGCAGGTGTTTCTATATACTTACTCTTTGTATGCTTTCAACGATTAAAAAGTTAAAACTTTTAATTAAAGCTACTTATATCTACTGGTGAACCATTAGTTACCATTTTCTTTGCGCGAAAGTTTTTTTTAACAAATATTAAAAAAAGTTATATACAGCGTCTCTTATTAATTAGACATGTAAAAAACTTTATCTTCGCTTACCTCGATTATCTTTGTTTCGGCTTTTTCTATAAGTAGTTTTTAACGCATGCGAGTAATTTGTTTTATAAAATTTTTATTTTGGGTACATTTTTTAGTCGTTTTTCCGATCGTGTTACAGGCATCCTACCAATTTCAGAATGTAAAAGAGCAAAGTCCATATTTTTAAATTTCTCATATTATTTTTGAAGTAAAAACTTCTTTAGCCGCATTGAGCACTTTTCGGTGTGTAAAAGTTATGGTTTCGGGACATGTGCGTCACCGACATGCTAATGTTAAATACATATAAAATCTAGTGAGTTGGAATTGTGTCTTGTTAAGAATACAATAAAATAATTATAAATACAATGCTTCTAAGTATCAATATAATTAATAATGATAATGTTGAAAACAATGAAAATAATATAAAAAATCCGGTACATTAAGACTAATGTAAATAATATCCATGAATAATATGATTATATATAAAATTATAATAAATATATTTATTATTTGTCATAATTTTGTACAACCCGTAAGATTTGATAAATAAATATACCAGAAACATCTAACGTAGGCGCGGCTAATAAGGACTACCTAAGGGAGAATGTTTATGAAATAAAAACTAGTTATCTGAATAAAAAAATTGAATATTAAATTAACATACTGCTATTAAATATTAGAAAAAAATCTTTTTCTGTAGACCAACATAAAATTATACGTTTTAAAAAACTTTATCAACAGGCCTTATTATATTATGAAAGAATAATAATTAAGACCCATTATTTTTAACACTCATAAATAATCAAAATTAGCGTCAAATATTTGGTAATTAAAATCAAAACCAATTATATTTGCATTAATTGTAGACACTTTTAAAAATGACATGTTTCTTTGTCGAGTCGCTCGAAATTATCTGAGTTATCCTCTGTCAAACGGACACATTCTTCACGCTATAGGTACTTCTTTTGGCATTTTCAACATTCTTTTATAACCTTCATCTCATCCTCTTAACACGGGTAAAAGTAACAAGTTACTTCGTGTTTTTTCTTCGGTGAAATCTGGTAAGCTTTATTCACCGCTAGCACCGTGTACAAAGAAATACAGAAAAGTACAATAATTGATTCGTAATCAATTTTTTTAATACAACAGGTTAATAGAAATATGAAAACAAACAATTTTAGTGCAAAATTATTTATATGACTCATAATATAAAAATTACGTAAGAATAAATCAGACGATTTTTTATAATTCGTGCTTTACCACTGCTTCTCACAATTGAATACTTAGGCGTTATTACCCAACAGGCCTTATTTCTCGCATCTACCATATAGAATTATTGTTTGGAGTGTCTATATAAGTAAAGTAGATTTATATTGATGATTTCAATTTTAATATTATCTAATTTATATTTTAAGAAAACTGTACGGTAGAAGTTTTTACTTCTACTGGAAATCCTTATGGGTGCAGCATTTTCTTTATTAGTAAAATCATAATATCTTTTTAAAATCTTTCTATAAGTCCTTTAATCTGATACTTATATAATTATATAAAATATTTTTCCGAATATTTATGCCAAAATTATAAAAAATTAACTGTCTAATTTTTAACGAAAAATAACAAAGTTATTTGTTTATAAGCATTTTTAAGAATGTTGAATAAAACTGTTCATGTTTGTTCTTTAAGGATGATATTCTTCATCTAAAGACGAAAATTTAAAGCGTTTGTTGACACTTTTAAATTCATTAAACCTAATAAAATTATCGATTTTTAGATCGCGCCAAACTTCTGCTACTATTAAACATTTGTTGCCAGGTTTTTATATAGTTTTCGATTAAGTTAATTGCTTAAAGGAAAACGTCAATGTCCTTAATTCCTTGGATTATGAATTTATGGATAAAGACGATATGTTACTACCTTAAAAGTTACAAATTTTACCAATATGTGTAATGGTTCCAAACTGTATGTACACAATTTGTTCACGTTCAATACATTATTACAAAAAAAAAAATAGATTTTTACAGAATAGATTATAACATTAATGAGTTATGCATTTTCATAAAATAATTTTTGTCAGGAATCCGGTATATTTTATTAGAATTATCTTTTTATCTTAATAATAATATAAATATACTGTAAATATAGAGTTTATTAAAAAATCAAGGTGAAGCCTGATGAATGATTTAACGAGTGAGCAAGGGGGTAGAAACCAAGAGTCTAACTCGCACCAAGCGCGAGCTAAAAATCGATAATTACTTTTTTATTTTTCTTTGCAAAATTGACGATTAATTAGTTATTACTTTGTTGCAAAGAATCGAATTTTTTTTTTATAAAAGTCACGTGAAACTGAGTTTGTAAGTAAGCCGAATTATCTGGTAAGATTTAAATGGGAAGTGAAGTTATCTGCCATAATTTTGCACTAAATTGACAATATCTCGGGATGTAATATAGTCCAGGGAAGTTACGAAAAATAGCGGAAAAATTTACATCCAGCAGATATCAAAATGCGGTTTTCTGCATTGTGTTCAGGAAGGTCCCAGGAAAAAAGTCTACAACGTCTGGTTTGGCGCATTTTTAAAAAATGCCTTCTGGGCCGAAAAATGCATTTTCCAATTGCATCATTCCTTGCAACATTATAGGAACGACTGAAAACTCGAAAAAATCACTCGGAAATCGTTACTCGGGGGTTTTTTGGCCTGCCAAACTCGATTCTGGCATTAGAATTACCCGGAGGTGGCTCTGTGAGGGTGCGCAGGGGGTGAATTGGGAGAGAAATGGCAACATGCATGAAAATCGCTTGAAACTCGTTACTTGCGGGTTTTCGGGGATGACGAATTCAATTCTGGCATCGGAATTACTCGGGGGCGGCTCTGCGGTGGTATCCGGGGGGACATTCTGGGGGAGAAACAGCATAGTCCAAACTCGACACTCAGGGGTTTTTGGGGATGACGAATTTAATTCTGGCATTGGAATTACCCGGGAGAACTCGGGAGGCGGCTCTGCGGGAGTATCCGAGGGTCATTCTGGAGAGGAAATTGCATAGTCCATGAAAACCGCTCCAAAGTCATTACTTGGGGGTTTTCGGGGATGTCAAATTCAATTCTAGCATTAGATTTCCCCGAAGGCGCTCGGGGGTCCCTATGTGGGGGTGCGCGGGGGGTGGGTTGGGAGAGAACTGGTAGGTGCCTTCAAATCACTACAAACTTGTTACTCGGGGGTTGTCGGTTATGCCGATTTTAATTCCGGCATTAGACTTCTGCGAAGGTGCTCGGAGTTAGTGCTAATAAAAGCTTTTATTTGATATTTGAATAAAATACTATTTTTATAATTTGTGATTTTTCACTTTCTTCTTTACCATTTCCCACCGCACCAACGCCGAGCACCCACGCAGAAGTCTAATGCCAGAATTGAAATCGGCATTACCGACAACCCCCGAGTAACGAGTTTGTAGTGATTTTAAGGCACCTACCATTTTTATCTCAATTCACACCCCGCGCACCCCCACAGAGGGACCCCCGAGCGCTCCCGGGGAAATCTAATGATAAAATTGAATTTGGCATCCCCGCAAACCCCTCAAGTAATGACTTTGGAGCGGTTTTCATGGACTATGCACTTTCCCCTCCAGAATGACTCCAGGATACCCCGGCAGAGCCGCCCCTGAGCGCTCCCGGGTAATTCCAATGCCAGAATTAAATTAGTCATCTCCGAAAACCCCCGAGTGTCGAGTTTGGAGCGATTTTCATGCACGCTGCCATTTCTCCCTTAATTTACCCCCTGCGCACCCCCACAGAGCCACCCCCGTGTAATTCTAAGGCCAGAATCGAGGTTGGCAGACTCAAAAACCTCCTAGTAATGATTTCCAAGCAACTTTTCCAAGTTTCCAGTCGTTCCTATAATGTTGCAAGAAATGATGCAATTGGAAAATGCATTTTCCGGCCCAGAATGGATTTTTAAAAAAATGCGCCAAACCAGACGTTGTAGGCTTTTTTTCTGGGATCTTTCTGAACACAATGCAAAAAACCGCATTTCGATATCTGCTGGATGTAAATTTTTCTGCTATTCGGGCGATTTTGATCTAAATGCCCTGGACTAATAGTTAATTTTTTAAAATGCACTTTATTGGTTTCCTCATAAGTAATAAGATTAATTTGGAAAAAATCCTTTTTTTGGAGTTGCAGCTATTTAAACAATTAAATGGTTAATAACAAATTTTTGACCATCTGTCAAAAAATTACATAAAAACACTTGGGTAATGACATAAAATACCAACGAAAACGTACCTGGCGCCCGTACTAAATGTTAAATATAAGGTAATAAAAAATATTACATGCATATATACATACATACAGACAAGATATGCGCGAAAAACATATCCCTTCCCTTGCAGTCTGGTCAAAAATACAACTTTAAGAATTGTTTAATATCAATAAGTTTAAAATAAACTGCAAACTGTTATGAATCAAAGGTAGGTAGTATTATTTAGAATGCGGATAAATGAATAATCTGGTCATGTGCTTCTCAAACCGTGCAATTTTTCTTATATTCCTTATATAAACTTAACAACATTAAATGTTAGCGTCTACATAAATAGTCTTGTATGTAAAGATTTTTTTGTTACAGAAAGTTCCTGTCATGGACCACGGCCACAATCATGGACATGATAATCCCGTATTTGAATCTCCCAGTCGAAAAATATCATTGGCATCGGACCATACAGAAATGGGACCAGTACGAAAAAAAAGTATACTACATAAACAGAGTGACATAGATATGATGAGTGATAAAAGTGGTATGCATCTTATTCATTATTTTAGAAAACTAGTAATATATAGTTTTTCTAATAATATTTGTTAATGTCTTTTTTTCTGGGAAAACGAAGCTAAAATAAATTAAAAAAAAGTATTCGTGCATACAAACAATGCATTTTTAAGGTGCATTTCAAACAGAACACATTGGTTTCTGCTGTCGCTAAAAACGAATGTGCCATTGAAAGTAATTTACGAAGTACCTGGTGCCCAAGATACTTTCTGTTTTCATCACCTTCTATATTTTTCGTTAAGACCGTTATAAAATTAGTCAAAATTTAATAGCCGGTTATTTTTGGGCTCGCTGAAAACGAATATAACATTGGAAGTGGTCTCTGGAGTACCTGGTGTCCATGTACCTCGTCTCCAGGAGTTTTTAATAATATTGTTAAACAATTAGAGTCAATACCCAGGGGTTTTGGGCTCATTAAAAACAAATATGACATCGAAAATCATCTCCGGAGTACCTGGTGCACAGGATAACTATTATTTACAGTTCATCAAATATCTGGTGGGTTTTGACGCCCAAGCAAAGAAAGCACTAGTGACAGAATAAATTTAAATGTGTTTGATCATTTGAAAGTACATTTTGTAGTTTATTTATTTCAAGAGTTTTAAATTAAAATTACATTATTGCAGTACGGTGCTGGATGTGCGGAGAACTAGATTATATACGAAATACTTGCCCCCAAAAAGAAAAATTTTCTGCTAAAATCCCCCAACAGCAGGACAACAAGAATGGATCGACTCCCGGAAAGCAACCTGGACCCCAAATAATCCCGAGGACCCTTACGCCATTAGATTGGCAAGGACAAAAATAGTGGTCCCAGGAAATGCTGTAACAAAAATTTTAAAACAGATACACAATGATAGTTCTGGTAGACATCTGGATATCACGAAAACGCTGCAAAAGGTCCAAGTTTGATTTTACTGGTTAAATTGCTCTAACGATGTTAAAAAGTAGTGTCGTAAATGCATCAAATGTGGTCCGCATCGAAAACCGAAGGCGAAAATGCAACAATACCTGGTCGAAAGTCCTTTGGAAAAAATTACAGGATATGTATTGGGGCCACTTCCACAGAGCAATGTAGGAAATAAGTACATCTTTGTTGTAATGGACCACTTCAGTAAATGGGTTGAAGCCTACGCAGTTCCCAATTAGGAAGCCACCACTTTAGCGGGTATATTAATTGAAGAATGTTTAAGCCGTTTTGGGGTACCACTAGAATTAATTCAGACCAAACAAGAAATTTTATATCCAAGTTTATTTTTAAAAACAAATTAAATTTTCAACTTAACTGTTTTCCATTGTCCGTGTGTCATAGTACCGCTTCATCCGATCGATGGATTATCGAAGTTTCCCACGCAGTAATTTGTGTATAAACTCCATTCGATTCTGAAGATCGGCGAGATACTCCTTACAAGCCACTTCTTCACCAGATTTGCAACCAAACACCAAGTCACATGGTTGTCACATTTTTATACCAAAAAGGACCTTCGCAGGCATTGGCCTGTTGATTCGTTAATGGCCTATCAAATTGCGATTAGGGATAGTGGAATATGTCGATTCAATCCCTCTGACACCATTTTTGGCAAATAGTTGGTTATAGTCCGATTCATTCGTTCCGTCACTTCATCAGACTACACATTTAAAAAACCTTTAACTTGTTTTATAAACCAGGCTTCAACAGTTTTTATTACATTTTCGATGTTAAAAATACGTTATTTAATCTTTGTAATACTAGAGTATTTTAGTTTCATTAATTACTGCTTCTGCCTCATCTGATTGATTGTCTCTAAAGTTTCATCCATACCTAGTAACAACGCGGCTTAAGAAGTTTGTACCTTTTTTAACCGAGCACAGATCAAATGCAATATTTTTAATTTTACCTTTTCTGGCCAGGACAAGATAATCGGGAATCCATTTTGCAGAAATTTTTCCTACGTTCAAAGAGACCTGAGTTAAATATTAGACGCTTTCAAATTTAATATTTAGCGTTTCAGATATTATTTATTTTATTTTGATAGTCTGATAAAATTATTGTCATGACTGACATGCTATCCGTTTAGTCTGTATTTTAAATGTAAAATTTCTTTTTCCTTTATATTTCATTGGACATCTCTGGTCTGACTGGATCTGGATCTGGAAATTTGGGGAGGGGCGAGCTAGTGCTCAGCCAGCACTGAGGCCACATATGACCCATTGTGCATCCTCCCGTATATAGGGATATCCTCACCTCAGGCTTTCACCAGCCCTAGTGATTTAAAATAGGTGATGAGGCTCCCGAGGGGGATCTCCCTGACATCGGCTGGTGTAAGCCAGTACTCGCCCAACACGGATCTTCTGATTTCAGAAAAAGCAGAGCAGTCATACATAATGTGTTCTACTGTTTTCTCTTCTTGTTCGCAGCCTCTGCATAGCGGCGATTCTGTTAATTTCATCCTAAAGAGATGTTGTCGCAATTGGCAGTGACCTGTCAAGATTCCCACAGCTGTTCGGAGATTTTGTCTGGTCAATACCTTAATTTTTTTTTGCTGTTTTCTCGCCAGTATGAGGTAATAACTCTCTGGCCAGTCTACAGTTCGTAGTTTCATCCCAGCACTGTATACATTTTTGGTAAGAGTGCTGTTTGATAAGGTCCACGACTGCGGACAATGTTAGCTTGGTAGATGGGCGAGGGCTAAATTGTTCGCAATGCGGTTGCATTTAGAGTTGCCATATCCTTTGATCCAGCTCTCAGTTAGAGACATGTGACATTCTAGTACTTAACTTGAAGTGAAACGTGATCTATTCAAGGTCAGTAGTACTTGTCGGCAGTCTGTGTATATATTTATTTTCCTGACTGTGATGTTTCTATTAATTAATTCTTTTGCAGCTATGGTTATGCCTGTGAGTTCTGATTGAACCACACTTAACAAGCCATCCATAGCCCATTTTATTTTTAGGTTTAAGGATCTAGAGTAAATTCCACATCCCACACCTTGCTTTGTTTTTGATTCATCCGTTTAAACGCTCAGAGCGTTCACTACGTTGGGGTCTGCTGTCTTGTTTGTTAATACTCCGGTCTGACTTCTATTCGTTGTGGGTAGCGATGAGTATCGCGACCTACTGGATTCTATGCGAAGCCAAAGCAGACTAAAATAAAATAATGGTTCATTTAAACTCTTTTTCTTGTGTTTAAAAAGAAGGAAAAAAGATTAAATGTACCTATGTGAGGCTGTGCTGCAGGTGCATTAGGAAAATAAGTAAAGATTCAATTAAAATATTACTTTTTCTAATGATAAACTTGGGAATTGTACTTGTAGATTAGATCGTTCCCATTATTAACGTTTTCTCCTTCTACATCCCGAATAATGTCACCAAAGTAATTCAACATTTTTCATAGATTTACTAGAAAAACCATTACTTATTAATAAATAATCACCTTACTAAATGTCAGCTGCAGTTTTGCGCTGCTTTTGATTTGAGTCTGCTTTGGCTTCGCATTTAATGCAGTGGGTGGCGATACCCATGGGTACATTACTATAATAACGCAATATTAATGTTTTATTTGAAATTTTAGAAAGTACACAAACAAGAATGTGTTAAAAAAAACATACGACAGGGCACAAAGAAAGTGACTTAGAGTTTGATAATCACAAAATTCATTCATCTCAAAGAGACCGGAATATATAAATAACAAAGTAAAATTAACAAAGTCTCGGTCTCGAAATAAGTATTCTTTATTAATTCAAGTGACGCGTTTCGCTCATACGAGCATCATCATACAACAAAAATTTTACTTTGTTATTAAGAGTTTGATGTTTCAATTTATCGATTTAACAAAATATCTCTCTTTTATTAACGTCAGGGTATATGTGCTTAGTTATAAAGTGAGTAAGTGTTACATATGAGATGAGTTGAATTTAACGACTAAAAAGCGAAATAATTACTAAGCATTCATAGGTTAGTGGTTAGATCGTTGCCGCGTAAAGGCGAGGTTTCGGGTTCGAGTCCTGCTGGATGCGATTTTTTTTTTAATTTCTCCTTAATGTTATTTATTGTATTATTGTTTTTATACTTCCTAAAATTTTAAAAATCGTTTATTAAAAATCCATGGTTTTGGTCTCCTAACCGAAGCAAGACAGGGCACAAAAAAGTAACGTGTGGTTTGATGTTTCAATTATTGATTTAACAAAATCTCTCTTTCTCTCTCTCTCTCTCATTAACGTTAAGTTCTGTTAAGCTCTGTAAGAAAGTGAGTAAGTGCTACATATGAGATCAGTTAAATTTAACGATAAAAGCGAAATAATCACCAAACATTCTTAGCTTAGTTGTTCGATCGTTGCCGTGTACAGGCAAAGTTGCGGGTTTCTGTCCTGCTGGATGCGACATTTTTTCCATTTCTCTTTAATTTAATATATAATTGTTTCTATACTTCCTAAAATGTCAATAATCCCCATGAAAGATATCTTAAATAATCGTGTACTAATAATCCATGGTTCCGGACTCCTAAAATTAATAAAAACATAAGACAGAGCACAAAAAAATTGACTTAGAGTTTAATGTTTCAATTGTCGATTTAACAAAATCTCTCCCTCATTAACGTCATGCTATATGTGCTTAGGAAGCATGTGAGTAAGTGTCACATGTAACAAAAGTTGAATTTACCGACCAAAAAATGAAATAATTACACATCATTCATAGCATAGTTGTTAAAGCGTTGCCGTGTGAAGTTAAAGGTTCAAAAATCCTTTGAGAGATATCTAAAATAATCGATTAGGTACTATTCATGTTCTTTATCTAAGAAAGCGAACTAATTACCGATTATCCGGACATCAAAATATTGTGATTTTTTATTTTAATTAAATTTTTTTTAAATAAGGTTGTTACCAATTTTGAATGAACTAATTTTTTGAATACCTTTATGGAATTATTTTTATACATAATACTAATTTATATTAGTGTAAGATAGTTGCCCAAGAATAAAGGGTCAAGCAAAAAACAATAAATCAATTTTGTTTAATTGCGTATTATTACTTATATCTAAAATAGTAATTAAAAAAAAATCTTGAGACCATTTTTTGCAATCCTTTTTATTGGACTAAAAAAGGGTAAAAACTATTTATTTTATAAAGTATTGATTTTAGAGCAAAATCTGCGAATAATTAACAAAAAAACTAAAATTTTTATAATATTGCATAAACAAATGTTGTATGTATGTATGTATGTATGGTGTTAGGGGTAACAGATATACCTGCGACCTATAAGATCTATTGTGTCCCCCTTTTCTTGCTATATTTCTGATGATTCCTCAGACTTATAGCAGCTCTTCTAGTCCTATCTTCCTTAGAAAATTTAGGAAATCATTGGGTTTAAATTAGGTAGTTCTTCCCTTTCTATTTCGTATGACCCTAGGTATTTGACCCTAAAAGTACTTAATGCCATGCATTCTGAAAGTATGTGTATTGAGGTTTCATCCTCTACCTTACAGAATCTACAGTTTGCTTCATCTACTAATCCTAGTTTCTTTATGTGTCGTCTTAATCGACAGTGACCGGTTAGTATTCCTGTTATAATTCGGATTATTTTCTTACTCACGTTAAGACAGCTGTAAGATCTCTTCTGGTAATAGTTTCCCAGGAGCGTCTTCGATTGTCTTAGTCCTTCTAGATTATTCCAGTACTTGGATTTTTCGCTATCCATTTTTTTCCTTAGTTTTTCTAAGATTGTACTACTGCTGATTCCACAGGATGTTTCTGGTCCCAGGTATGGGGTTGCAACTCCTTTTTTTGCCAGCTTGTCTGCTGTTTTATTTCCTTCCATTCCTACGTGTCCCGGAACCCATAGGAGGGTAACAGTGTTATTCTGTCCTAGTTCATTTAATTTGCCTAGGCATGACCAGGCCATCTTTGAACTGATTGTATGTGAGTTCAGAGCTTTGATGGCTGCTTGACTATCTGACATGATTACAATCTTCTGCCTACGATAGTTCCTTTTAATGTTAAATTCTATACATCTTTCGATGGCACGAATTTACGCTTGAAAGATGCTTGGGTACGTACCGAAGCTTTCTGAGTATTTGGTTCTAGGTCCAAACACCCCTGCTCCTGTTCCTTTATCTGTCTTGGAGCCGTCCGTGTACCATTTTATGGCGTTTTGGCTTAGCCCCAATATGGTGTTTTCGTCCCATTCAGATTTGCTTCCCAGTTTAGTGGTAAATTTTCTTACAAAGTTAAATTTCGTTGGCATGTCATCTTGGGGCATTTCCCAAGTTTGATCAAGTTGGAGTGATCGGGGTTTTTCCTTGATTATTCCTTCTTTGATCATTCTATATATTGTTTTCTTCCTAGCATTTTCTACTTGAATATGCAGTGGCGAGAGATTTAGTATTACTTCCATTGCAGCAGTGGGACATGTTCTCATTGCTCCAGTGATACATGCACAGGCTAGTCTCTGAATCTTTGAGAGGTTTGTCCTCGTAGTGATCAGATTAGCTCTCGTGCCCCAAGCTGCTGCCCCATATGTGATGATAGGTCTCACTATTGCTGTGTACATCGATTGCAATGTCTTTTGGTTACAGCCCCAATTTTTCCCAGCAATGTTTCTGCACACCATAGGGGCTTTTGTATAGCTTTGTGTATTATTTCGTTTCCGTGTTTGTTCCAAAGTAACTTATTATCTAGGATTAGCCCTAGATATTTGACCTCTGTCTTCCACTCAACTGTATTTCCACCTATTTTTATGAGTAAGCTGTCTACGGTGAGACTCCACATAAGTGGGGATGCAACTCCCCCTTGCGGACAACCTCTGGTCGTGTTGATGGAGATAGTGTCTGGGCCTACCTTCATTTCTGCGATTCTTGTAGACAGTAATTGCGACAACCAGGTGGAAGTCGTTCTATCTACTCCTACAAATGTTGTCCTAGTGCGAATTGAATAGCGTATAAAAATATTGTTTCAATTATGTATGACTACGTTTATCAAATATTATGATCTAAATTTTTTACTACTTTTTACTACTATTCCTTGTATTGTTTGTAACATAGTTCTATTTTCTAGCAACTATGTACTTTCGAAAACAAACTGTTATTTTTAATGTGAATTAATTCCAACAATTCGGAAAGAGCCAAAATATTACATGTCTTCCCCCAAGATACAATTGTGGCTTATTATATAGCAAACAGATAAAACCGGGGTTGGCTCCGTTTTCAGATGTAATTAAGTTTCGATTGTTACAACTGCTTTTAATAAATAAAACGATAATTCACCGTCTGCTTAATTCAAATGTCCCGTTTTTAGAGCAAAGACGCCTGAAGAAAACACTGTGCGTTGAAACATGTCGCGTTAGTAAAACAAATTAGTGTAGATTTAAAGTGATAGTTTCATTTATATATATATATTATGGATCTACACCATGTATCGGCTAAATAAATTCAAATTTGCCAAAAAGTGTCGTTTTTTCAGATCCACGCTTGTTTTACAATTCATCTGGTTTTTTCTGGATAGGTAAAAAGAAAGATTATTGACTTAAAGAGTGTTGTTTAAAAAAACTTAGCTTGTTTTTCTAAAATAAACCACAGACAATATATTGTTACTAGCTTTACTTTTTTGTATTAATTTTTTAATTACACCCCCTTTTTTATTTTAACGTTATAACACAAGATTTATAGAAACTACAAACGTACAACTAATGCTACAGTTTTTTATATCGATTGTAGTTTCTTAGAAAATGTCGGGTTTTTTAGACTCACGCTTATTTTACAAATAATTCAATTTTGTATGTAAAGGAAGATAAATTTCTTTTGTTACTACAATAAATTACAAACAATTTAGCTCTAATTTAATAACAAATATTTACTGTACTTATAACCAAAATTCTGGTTTAAAATAAAATTATTTGCTTTTTATATGTTATTGCTAAAAGTACCTACAAAAAATGGCATTTACGATATTTAAGGATTTGTTGAAAAGTTTTAAAAGCGACACCTATTAACCAATGAACAAATCAAAATGTATAAGCCATTTTAATGTTTCATCTTCCTTTTGAATGAATTCAGAGAATTTTTTATTTTGATATCTTAATTTATTTTTTGTTTGCAAGCTACCTAAAGTTTACGTTTCAGTTTATTTTGGTACAAATGGAAAAAGTGCTGTCAATGGGTTTTGGAGTTTAAACGTGGTCGTAAAAGCATCGAAGATGAACCACGTAGTGGACGTCCAAAAAGTGCATCAACACCAGAAAAAGTGTGTGATGTTGTTTGTAATGATCCAAATTTGACTAAGTGAGAAACTGCTAATACCATAGTCATCGCAGTACTTTATATTTTACACAAAGAATCACATATAAAAAAGCTGCTCGGAAAGTTAGTGCCACATTTGTTAACAATTCAACAAAAACTAAATCGAAAACAAATTATTTAGCAAAATTTGGAGCGTTTTAAGCAAAATAAAACTGCTTTTGTGCGTCGTTTTATTACTATGGATAAGACTTGAAACCGCCATCATAATACTAAATTGAAACAAGAAAGTTTACAGTGTAATGAAGGTGTTTCTTTAGCTCCAAAACAGGTGAAGTCAGAATGATCAGCAAAAAAGTTTATAATAATAGTTCTTTTGGATGCAAAATTATTTTAAAAAAGGTAAAACAATTTACTCTGAATTTTATTGGACTAGTTGGATAAAAGAAATGTGGAAAACAAACCCGGTTTACAGAAGAAAGCAATCATTTTTTATCAAGACAATTCACGTTTTCATACAATTTTGTTAAAGATAGCAAAATTGAACGAATTAAAGTACGAATTGCTTAGATACCTATCGTATTTACAAGATTTGGCTCCCTCTGGCTATTACCTCTTTAAAAACTTGAAACAATTCGTGGAAAGCGTTTTTCAGCGAATGAAGAATAAGCTATAGCAGTCCTGGAACAATATTTTACAGAGCTTTCGGAAAATCATTACAGAGATGATATAAAATTACTGGAGGATCAGTGGAATAAGTGTGTTCAAGCTGAGGGGGATTATCAATATCAAAACATAGTATAAAACAAAGTCGCTTTTTCTGTCCCTATTTCCCTTTGTATGCTTAAATCTTTAAAACTACGCAACGGATTTTGATGCGTTTTTTTTTAATAGATAGAGTGATTCAAAAGAAAGGTTTATATGTATAATTACATACATTAAATAGTGGAGAAATACTGTTATTTTTGAGGTTTCTAATGTGATGTCGTTAATTATCAATTTTTTTCCGCTTACATTGCAAACGCAGGCTGAACCCTACGAGATTTATCAAAATAATGTACTAATTATTTGTACACATTGAAAAGATCTACAGAAAACTCCGCGATGGTATATGTCTATCTCTTATGGGTATCCCACAATAACATTTTTTGTCATTTACAAATAATGGCTAATTTTCGAAGCGATTTTAACCAATACAGCAGTAATTCCTTATCCAATTAAATAGCTTAAATACATTGTTGATTTAATATAGATCTATATGGTCCTTTACAGCACGAGATTTAAATGAATATTTTCGAAGATATTACAGATTTAAAACTGCGTTACGTAGCGCTTGCGGTGGTACTGGCCGGCAGGGGCGGCGGTAACGTGCCTATAAAAAGCGCATCGGAGGCCGCGATTTTCCTTATAGCACTTTGAATTTTGCAGCGATCGGACGCGTTTATTACAAAATTAATCATTATGACGCTACCCTAAGGTGGCGCAGTTGAGATGTTATAAATATACACGTGTAATTCTTACATAACTAAGTACTATGACGCCACCGTAAGGTGGCGCAGTTGATATCCCATATATTTAAAAGAGCAAAACTTACTTACCTAAGAACTATGACGCCACCGTTAGGTGGCGCAGTTAATAAATAAAATACCTAACCGATAAATTACAAAGTACTATAAATAATAGTAAAAACAGGTAACTAACGAGAAAATATGATAAAAAATACAAAAAATTAATCGTAAAAATAAAAAAAAGGAAAAAACATTAGAGTTAGGCGGTGCGAAGTTCGCCGGATCCGCTAGTATTAAATAAAAAAAAAACAATTTGATTGAAAAATACATATTCTCTCATTTTTCTTTTAAAAGTTTTTAAACAACCTGTATGAAAATCGTTTGTAGTTTTATTTAGGCAAAATCAAATTAAATGCTGTTAAAATCTTGTTGCGCTCATAAATTATCGTAAAGATAATTTTTTTAAATTTTGAGCAGTTAACTATAATTAAAAAATAAGATTTTATGGTGTATAAAATAAATTTATATGTTTTCCTAAACATTTCTGTGTTATAAGTTTCATTTATCATCACCTTCCAATTGTTCTAAGAGACAGGGCACCTTGTTTAATAAACAATGCATGTGCATGCAATGTATTATTCTCTTAAATGGGCTATAAAAATTTAATAATTGATAATTACAAATTTTATCGATTTCAGATGGAAAACAAACAAATGGCGATTTAAGATACAAAAAAAATTCCGTTACGGAATCTGTATATTCAAGGACAAGGTTTGCAGATACGAACATCGATGAAAGGTAATTTTTACTGCAATTTTATGCGACAAAAATTTGCAATTAAAATGTCTATATTTTATTAATCTCATGTTAAATCTTCAAAAAATTAAACAGCACAAACGTTAAGTAAATTAAGTAGGTAAATATTATTGGGTGTTAGTTAAGTCACATCTGAGTGTAAAAAAAAACACATTAGTGACTTATATTAATTATTTTAGAATCAAAATACTGAGATTGTTTTTTTTAGATATCGGTATTTAGATATCTTGAAGAAAAAAAATTGTAGGTACAAGTAAACTCTTAAACGCGATCTTAATATACTTTTGTTATATCCGTATTACATCTAAAATTTTATCGTGAATAAGATTACGAATAATTTCTAGGTGGCTTTATCATATCCTCAGTATTGCAATCAAAATGTTTCTCCATAATAACCGATCAAACAATTTCAAGATTCAGACACAAAAAGTGGTTGGTGTGTATACCTCTATTAAAAACAACGTACTGCCAAAAATAAAATATAGGAAAGTGGCCCAGCCGGTGGCGAGGGTAAGACACTAGCGTAGCGGCAGTCGAGCAGCTAAAAGTGGTGTGGTCCTCAAAGTGGCTCGTCTGTAACCGTACATTTAAAACAATGCATTGCTATCGGTGGTCGCCACCGGTGTCGGTCACTGGTGGTTCGTATGTATAAACGCTTAAATATACGATCACAGACGAGCCACTTTGCGGACCACACCACTTTTAACTGCTCGACTGCCGCTACGCTAGTGTCCTACCCTCGCCACCGGCCGGGCCACTTTCCTATATTTTATTTTTAGCAGTACGTTGTTTTTAATAAAGGTGTATTTGTATATTTATTTATTTATTTATTTATTTATTTATTTATTTATTTATTTATTTATTTATTTATTTATTTATTTATTTATTTATTTATTTATTTATTTATTTATTTATTTATTTATTTATTTATTTATTTATTTATTTATTTATTTATTTATTTATTTATTTATTTATTTATTTATTTATTTATTTATTTATTTATTTATTTATTTATTTATTTATTTATTTATTTATTTATTTATTTATTTTACCATTCATACACTGTTTAACAGGATATACCCAATTAAAAAGTTATTACAATAAAATTAACAAAAAATTAAATTGGTAACAAAGTAACAAATTCTAAAAAAATTATTCTCTTTTTTATAGCAATTTGTAATGTCTCTTATACTGCAAAAAAATATATTTATTCGTTCTCTTATCACACTATATCTATTAAACAAAGCTGAGTACTTCAGCACATTGGTTCGAGTACTCGAGATGTAAAATGTTTCAGTATTTTGTGAAACTAATATTGATTATTCTCGAGAGGACATAACAGATTATTTACAATTAGCTGACCTGGCAAACTTCAAACTCCTAACACAGATGTCTTTTTGGCATTTACCGTTTTTTCAAATTTTTACTCTTGTTTTCTTTTTTGTTGTTGTTTTGAATGCTTCTTTTTGGTTTTGTCATTTTTATCATATTTTCTCGTTAGTTTCTGGGTTTTTACTTTTTCTTTGGTGTATTTTGTAACTTATAGATAAGCCATATTAGATATTAACTGCGCCACCCTACGGTGGCGTCATGGTGCTTCATTAAGTAAGTTTTCCTAATTTAAATATATGAGATACTAACTACGCCACCTTACGACGGCGTCATAGTATATAATTAAGTAAGAAGTGTCCGTTTATAATTTACATATCAACTGTGTCACGTGACGGTATTGCCATAGTATTAAGTTTAGGAAACTTAAGTACTTGAGCAGTCGTATTTCCAACCGCAAGGGTTTTCAATAACTGAACCGTGCTTAAGTTTTTATCGAACAAAAGAGTACAATATTTTTACAGGGTATATATTCTAACAATAAACCCGTACATGCGGATTGCCGGTATCCAGATTTTAAAACGCAAAGTTCTCAGATTCTACCCTTGAGATACACCTACCAGAAGTGGCGACATAGGTACTGGCTAGAATTAAAGCCATTATGCATATCAAAGAAGTACTTCTTTAATATATAATCCTTTAATAACAATATCTGTCATTAACTGTCACGGCTCCTTCACATACAAAATTTATAGTATATTACGCTACAAGGGACGAAAGTTGAATTTTCGACCCTGCGCGTCATCATGCCCGAGGCGAAAAGCCGAGGGCAACATGACGCGCAGGACCGAGATTTCAACTTTTGGCCCGTGTAGTGTATACTATTTTTCTTCATACCGCGGTCGAAAGTACTTGCGGAACGAGCGAAGCGAGTGCAGCTGGTCGTGGGACAGGCATCAAATACATTCGAAGAGTCAAGTTTTGTCATTGATGATTATTTTTAAGGTTATAGATAGAAATAGAAATGACACGAGAATAAACAGTCCCTAGTTACAAGTGTAACTACGCATGAGAAATTTTTCCTCCCGCTGTAAACAGGGAGTAAATGTTAAAGACGACAAAACATCATGACGCGCAGGGCCGAAAATTCAACTTTTGTCCCGCCGTAAACAGGGAGTAAATGTTAAACTTTCTTCCCTGCAATTAGGGACGAAAGAACATACTTTTGACCGAGGTATGAAGAAATAGTATATTACATTAACAACCGACGCAAATGACGTACAATTTACAAATAGCTTTCAAAGGACGTAGCCGAGTTCCTCCCCGCGTCCCTTTCTGACCTGCGCCTCTCTTAATAACAGACGAGTTCCTTCCCAGGCGTTCGTGGAAATTGAATTTCAAATTTAGGTAATTAAAAAAGGTGGCGAAGCAAACAATTTATTTAAAAATATTGCATAGGTAAATTGTAGTAACATATGGCATGTACAAATTCAAGACTATTTATGGTTCCATTTGTACAACTAGTCATTAGACTTTGCATAGAATTTTGTCTTTTTCTTACATTTGATCTAATAATTTTATTTTAAAGTACGCTGTTTATTTTAGCATATGTAAAAGTTTGAAAACTTAGTAGTGTTTGTAAGAATATAAAAATTGATGGATGGCTGGAATAAAAATTACTTTTGCAATGAGAATGAAAACTCTTACAAGCATTTGTCGTGCGAGTTGCACTAGCCGAAAAAGCGGCCCACATATGTGGACTGAAACTACACTGTTCTCCCATATAATTATCGACTAGATAATCAGCAAATAAAGTTAAATTTTCGAACACAGGCATTATTTCCATAAGTTCTACGAAGCAGTCTCCCACGTCTTCTGGATCTAAGAAAGGCAAACCAAAAATGTGATGTATCCATCTTCATATTTCCGACGTCTTATCCTTATAAAAATTAGATAAACCTAACTTCTGGATCTTACCATACCATGATTGTTTTATATGAAATAAACAACCTTTTGCTTTTACTAGAGGAAATATTTCTCTCAGTGCAATATGCATTGATTTTTTGAAGTCTGTATACACATCTTTTGGTTCCAATGAAAGACCAAGATATCTACATTTGTCTTTAATAAATTTCCACATATTGCAATATGTTAAGGAACTTTTGTTAGGCAGAAGAACAAACACTAAAGGCACATATTGGCCATTTTTGTACCAATGAATGGTATACAGTTGGTAGAAAAACTTGGTACAATATTGGAATGTACAGTCTACAGATAAAACTTCTGCAGAACATAAAAAATGTAAATTCGTAAAACAAGAAAATATAATTATATTAGTGTCTGCATCATTAACCAACAAGAAATTGTCATTTCTTGTAGTTTTAATCTGCATTGCATTTACAGCATCATGTACATCGGCAATATTTTTTGGTAGCGGTGGTAAAACTGATCGCATAGCTGCATACATATTTTTTCTAAAATGTTCAATTGACTGCATATCAATGCTATCTGAATTAGGTGCTTCGATTTCCCGGTGTATTAACTTCGCTGGCCTCTCACAAATATCTTCTTGAGCTTTTCTTTTCACACTGTTGTTAATTTCTTGTTTTACTATAGACGAATTATCAACATTATGATTATGCCCTAATTCTGCTTTAACTATTTTGTTTTCTGTAATATAAAAAATACATATGCTGTTAATTGTTTTGTTGTCTAATTGTTATATAAAAATTACCTTCAGTGTGTAAATACGCAGTACAAAATTTTTGCACGAATCTCCACGGTAATCGGTGGTTAATCAATTTTTTAGCTAAACAAAATTTCGCACCATTCACTACGAACATTTGTTGACCTTTTTCACTTACTATATTTTTCACTTCCATGCTGATCAATTGAAAGAAACACGTAAACTAAAATTTTGTTATTTATAAACATTCTTAGTTTATAAAAGTCATTAAAGGATTAGGGATTCCATATAATCCCCTAGCCCTCACTACTGTCACCATATATGTAATACTCCTATATTGCTAGTAAAAGAGAGAGCCCAGTTCGAAACATTACAGTGCCGACAATGTATTTGCCTCTCTCTCGTGAACGACATGTACGGCGTTAAGCGCCTGTGCGGCCTCCCGTATGCTTTTCCCCGTGTAGCTTGTTGTCAAACACGACTTGTAAATATGTATAAATAAAAATACGCGTTTCACTTTGATACAATTTTTCCTGAGTGTTGCAAAATGGTGAAATAAATTATTATTATGATTATTTCATTTTAAATAATCTGGAAAAATTCAATTCTGCGGACAACAAGCGAGGACAAATTACTTATCAATATTCAATTCATATACTTTATACTCAAATTTTCCGAAAATATACCACTTTTAATTATCATGGAAACTAATCATTTGTCATGAATGTAATTACTCAAGAAACATTACTTTTCACACTCTTAAAAATAGAACTTAAGAATATTGGCAATGTATTTAAATAAATTTAAATGTAAGGGCGTTCCTTCCAGCATCGAGCATGCGCAGAGCCGCTTTAGTGTCGTTCTTCTATCTTTCTTTTATGCGGAGCGTTCCCTACTACAGGTCAGATAGGATGCTAGCAATATAGGAGTATTACATATATGACTGTCACTACCTGTTACATCGTACCCAAATTTTCGACCGTGGGGAGGAACTCGGCCCTTTTCAAAATAGAAGGCATATATCTGTTATAATCTTCGGAAATACCACGTGTTTCAAAACAGAAATTTGTTAAGTACTTTACTTTTAACTTAAAATCTGTTATAGTTATGGCGCCTCAAAAACGTTAACGTTAGTCTCTTGAAGGAAATATACAAGTAATAACGTATAGTAAAAAATTTTGTATTAGTGCGCGAAATTTATCGGATAAGTTTGATGTTCGCAGAACAGAAACTAATAAAATTTTAAAAAATAAAAAGAACCTAAAAATCATTTAAGAGCATTAAAAAAACGAAACTTTTCAAATTCAATTTTTTTTAATAAATAACGAAAGGGTTGATTTCTCTCGATAAAAATTATAAATTTATAACAAACTTTAATTAAAACTTTTTTTAAAATAAATGTAATGGAGCTATGTAAACTTTTCTTTTCATTTTCATTTTTTTTGTAGTTTTTTTAAGGTATAAATTTCGTTTTTGAAATAAAACGAATGTACTTTACAATGATATACTTTGTTGTTTCGTTAAATTCAATTTTTATCCTAACCCGATATTAATGTAGGTCGTTTCTTCACATTTTTCCTTTGTTTCTTTAAAATTTTAATTGAAGCGCGCGATATTTTTGTTGATTCGGTGGAAAATTCAACGGAATCATTTACAGTCCAATCTGGAAATTTGAAACTGTAAATATTAGGATTCATATTTAATTTATTGGTATAATAAAGTGATAAAATTACTGGTAATGTGTAATAATGTAACATATATACATTTTACTGTAATATTTTTTCTAAATAATCATATTACACTTGAGTGGAAAGTTATACTTTTTATATATTTTTTATAAAGAAAAAAAAAAATTAATTAGTCAACATTGCATATCCAACCACCACTAAAACTATGATGTACAATAATGACGTCAGTCTCAACTAATTCGGCTTTCAGCTATAATGGAAATATTTTTCCATCAAGAAAACGTTGGCACATAAATCATTATTAAATAAACACAGAGGTTAAAATTGTTATAAAAAACACAATTTTACACTAAAAACATAAAAGAATGGTATTTAATTGGTTTTAATGTATTATTGTAACAAATAACCTATTTTTAAATATATTAATAACATCAAGACGTGTGAATCGTCAGAAAATAAAATCATCTATCTGTCTACTCTAAATTAGAAATTCTAATTTTTTTAAATTTGGATATCATAAGAGTATTAGTGATGTAGGTATTCTATATAACTTGCAGATAACAGTTGGCTTAATTTCCCTTGATGACTGCGTAGGTAGTTTTTCAAATGGCAATTATGATTCTAGGTTAGAAGATTTATTTTAAAAACTAAATATTTATGCTATAGATAATATGACAGTAGCAGTATGGATATATTAGTATAAGCATATTTTATAGACAAAGATATTTTTTATAATTCACGTTCACAAAGTTTCTATTTCCACACTAAAAACAGTATCGAAATAGATTCATTGTAACACTGTTTTTGGTAACTTTTTGTTTTGCACAATTGGTTGCACTGCACTGATTTTCAACGAAAGAGTTCAGGTAGTAAATCAAAAAGTATGTTGTAGTAAATTATTAACTACATTATCAGCGTTATTGCTAAATTCGGAATATTTTATACAAATTTGACAAACATTCTAATTTAAAATCATTAAAACTGACAAGTGTCAAAACTGTCAAGATAGCCAACATAAATAAATATTTCGAAAAACTCTCATTTTATTTTTTTTATACTTTTAAAAGTTCATTATAAAAAATAGTATGTAACACTCGAGTTACAATGACGGTTTGTAGTACTCGTTCTTTGCGAAACTCACCGCTTCGCGGTTCGTTTCACAAACTGAACTCGTACTACGAAACCTCTGTCATTGTAACACTTGTATTACAATATACTATATCAACACTACTTTTTATTTCAGATCATGGTGGTATCTTTTTTGTTTACAATGTCGATCAGATGATGGACGACAATCGTGGAAACCAGGTTTTTGGCCAAAGTTGTGCCCTTATCCGTTTTGTCCTACATATAGACAATTTACAAGAATAGTATCACTATCTTTAATAGGTGCTGCAGCTTGGTGTATATTTTATTCAATAGTCGGTGAAACAGCAGCACCACCCAATGGAAAATTATTTCAATTAATATTTTTGACAATATGTGCACACTTTGGAGGATGGTTAGTAAGTTTGACGACCCTACCTCCATTAATAGGAATGCTATTTACAGGATTCATGTTCCAAAATTTACACATTGTAAATATTGACGAATCTTTTGAGGATATTGGTAAAGAATTTAGGTAAGAACGATTTAAAGCCTAAATTAATTGTTTTTCTTAGAAAGAATAAAATTATATTTGTTTCTCTACCAATTCTTTACTTAATTTTTATAGTGGTATCTTCCATAATAAAGTTATTTATAAATATTTTGTATGTTTAGTTGTCATATGAAATGCATATGTATTTGTATTTATTTATCCAAAAGAAAAATTTCTATCTAGCAAAAGATAAAAAATACTTGACGAAATAGCTAGTTAATTGGAAATCTAAAAAGCGAATTTACTCATGGATTAATTTACAAAATTAATTTTCATTGAGTCCAATCTAAAAGCGTAATTAATGAATTAATCTTATTAAATTTTTAAAACTAATTGACCCATAATTTATGAGTGTTCTCTATATAAGTATATTGTTTTAATTACAATATCCTTTCGTTTTAATTGTATTTATATTAAATTATTATTTTTAGAAATGTTGCGCTAGTTATAATCTTAACACGAGCAGGTTTGGATTTGGATCCAAATGCATTAAAAAGACTTAAATTTACTATTATTAAGTTAGGATTGGGTCCATGGCTTGTAGAAGCTGTAATGATTGCAGTCTTTGCTGTATATATTTTAGGTATCCCGTGGAGTTATGGAGCGTTGTTAGGTATGTAATTAACAAGTTCAAATATTCAAAAAGGTAAAATATAAATAAAAACATATTTAAAAAAATATTTATTATACGAATGGTTTAAAGAAAAAACGAATCTTTTAATTATTGCTAGCGTAAGAAAGGATGTATAAAATTTGATTAGAAACTACAATGCTTTTACTTCTTTTTTTCTAAAAGTTTAACAAATATTTTTGCAGTATTTTATTAAAAACAATTCCTGTAAACTATTTAAAAAAATTAGACATATTCGGTCTTGGAGTTTATTTAAATTGCTATCATGTTTTACTTAAGTTCCACCGCACACAAGTAAGCAAATTATCTCTAAGGTTCTCAGTACTTATTTTATAAATAACCCTCTGAAATGCTGCGAATCCGTTTAGATTGGTACAGCCCTCCACATGCCTCAAAAACATTTAAACATTTATCAGATTCCGTAATTGGAACGTGGTGATACGCACTTTGAAGATCTCTACGCGTAGAGCTGAATGTTACGAATTCGAGTCTAGCTGAATGCGACATTTTTTCAATTTCTCCTTAATGTCAATTAATACATTAACTAACTTTGTTTATGATATCGTCCACTTAAGGAAGTAGAAATGCATCAAGGAGTGTAGGTCTCTGTGATATTTAGCATATTTTAATAGTTGTCTATTTATATTTGTTAATAGTCGTGGTTAGTTGCTTAAATTATTTATTATTTGACAATTTTAAATGTAATTAATTCCTATGTCAGATGTTGCTCATCAAAACCTAGTAAAAGGTGTGTTTATACTAAAAATTTAATAACAAATCTAAATGGATCGACTCCCAAGACCAGAACGTTTTAACGAAGATTCCAACACTTCCACTGCACCACTTGAATGGAAATACTGACTTCAGACTTTCGAAAACTTCATTAAGTCCGCTGACATTCCCGATGACCAGCAAATATGTAATCTGAGACGTCTAATAAACCACATTTAACCTGCAGTATTCGATTTAATTGCGGAAGTTGAATCTTACGATGCTATTATCATCTTATTACTTACAGAAATTTATGATAAGACAGTTAATAAATCCTACGCAAGGCATGTGTTGGTAAAACAAAACTTTGGCAAAAATATTGATCAATATTTACAATCTATTAAAATATTTATTAAGAATTGTTCCTTTAAAGCTGTAAGTGCTGACCAATATAAAAATGAGTATTATCGTAACTCTTTTATAAGAGAATTATTTTTAGTGACAGTTGGACAGAAACTTTTAGAAAACAGTATGCTTTCCCTCCAACGTCAAAACGATATTCATAGAGGTCTATTAAGATCAATTATCTTATGATGAATTAACTTTAGTTTATGCTTCTCCTTGTCCTACAGTAAATTCTAGGTTCTTAAAATGATGATTCTCAACTTAACGCAATTATGGACAAAATTACCATCTAAGAGAGAGAACATCAGCCAGGTTCTTTAATTTCTAAAGATCCTATAATCGCTAGTATTCATTCTAAATATGCAAAAGCTATCATTCAAATCGAAGTTAACGGTATTAAAATAGACACTTTAATAAATACATGTAGCTTCTGAGAGTTACAATTATTTAGATTTGTTCAGAAACAATTTCTTGTGATTTCTCCATCTAAGGGTAGGGTCTCTATGGCGTCCTCTGATTTGTGCCCTCAAATAGTTAAATATTGTATAGTAGATTTAAAATTAAATGAAATTTACAAAGAAATAAAATAATTAGTGATACAGTGGTTACAAGCAAATTTTATTGGAAATGATATTTTAAATCTACAATCATATTTAAACTTTGTATTTAATGGAAAAAAGTCTGTTAGATATTTGTAGCGTAGCTGTTGCTAATGTGCCTGAAGCTTCTGTTTTTGATAATTTAAGTGCTAATTTTTTATCATTTAGCGATTAAAACCCATAGGTATTCTAAAGATAATTTGAAATTCATGAAATAAACAACTTCCTGAAAAGCGATGGAATTGAAGAAAGTAGATCTCCTTGGCGAGCTTAAATCTTGATTAATAGTAAAGAAAATCATAGGAAATGTAAGTGGTAGACTATTCGCAAACCATAATAGTATTATACGTTACAAGGTCGGTAGGTGACTTATTACAGTACGAGTCAGTTTACGGACGAGGCGACGTAGGAGCCGAGTCTGGAAAGAAAAACTTAACTTAACTAGTTACGTCAAATTGCGTTAACTGTCAGTTACTGTCAAATATTGTAAAATTTTCGTATTAATTGCAAATTCTTGTTTTGAATTAAAATAAAATAAAAGTAGGTAAGTCATTTTTTAATTTTTATTTTATAGTCATTATAGTGTTTTTAAATGTCAAAAATTAAAAGTAATTGTTTTCCTCTAAAGTAATCAGAGCAGAGTTGCTAGGCAACACATTACATCTCTCAATCTTTTTTTCATGATTGAAGCAGACCTCGTAAACGGTACTTAAATATTAATAATAGGGAAGCACGTACATAATAGTATATTACGTAACAAGGGTGGTAAGTAGGACATTACGTACGAGTGGAAAAGTTACGCACGAAGCCGCGTAGCGGCGAGTGCGTAATTACACGAGTACGTAATACCTCTTACCACTCGAGTTACGTACTATGCTTTATCTACGAGTCAATATTTTAATTTTAATTCTAAATATTTGACATCTCTAAAAAAATATATGACGAAATTTTACGTTTAAAATAACATCTATCAAAGTAGTGACATTAAGTAACATACTAGATTAAATAATCATTTAAAATGTAATATATGTTGCCTAAATCTGTTTTATTTTTTAATAAAAACTATTATATATTTTTAATTTATAATATTGTGTGGGTTAGATATTTGCTGAAAAACCATTTTTTAATGTAACAATTATTTAAAACAGCAAAATATTTTGTTTTACATGCATAAATACGCGTTCCAACATGACGTTTCATTACGCACAACTGTGCGTTATAGCCTACTTACCCTGCATGGTGACAATGAGTATAAATGACATTTACTATCAAAGGAGTAGATAAAGTAATAAAAAGCTTGTTTTTAATCGATTAATTATTTAGTTAGCAGACGTACTTTTTCTTTCTATTAAGAAGTAATTTCTTCTGGTAAGTTCCGCGAATGACTATCTTATATCTCTTGTTGTTTTATGTATGGTTTTGTTTCCATATGGGTTATTTCTATTGCGATTTAATAATTAATAATGTGTGTAATTGGTTATATTGTAAAGTATAACGTTAAAGTGGGTTTTAAACGTCAAAATATGTCAAGTTATTTTATAGTTTTAAATATATACAAAACTCGGTTACTACATTAATAACAGCGAAAGTAATAACTTCTAGGAAAAAACTGTAGTATGTACCTTTACGTACACTATTACATTACATTATATTACCACTCGGTAATAGTTGTTTATGTTCTTATAAGTATACAGTAAAATTAAAACTTTTCTGAGACTATACAATTGGGATTATTAATTTGACATTTTTTTATTAATTATTAATTGACCGCTATCTAAGTCTAACTATTTTATTGTTTTTTCATTAAAGATAGGCCGGAAAGTAAATAAAAATGAGTCCGGTAAAAGCTTTTACCGGACTCATTTTTATTTTCTGGCCTTGTACGACAAAATAAGATTTTCTGGCCTTAATATTAACCGGAATGTATTAATTTCTGGCCGGTTTTAAGAAAATATATTTACCATGAATAGCAATATAGTAACTATGGTTTTTCCCATATAACCATTTCTATTAAATTTTAAAGTAAAAAATATTGTATCTTGCATAAAAAAAATGAAATCTGTTTTTGAAAGACAATAAATGACTTACGTTATGACTTCGATTTTTTTATAGACCAAGTCTGAAACTCCGTTGAAAAGTTTGATATAGTTGCTGCATATTTTATCGCTTCGAGAAAACTTTTTTTATTATTAACGATAAACACGGTCGGTTAGATTGAAGACGAAAATCTAACTTTCGCAATTGCAAAGTTTGTAATCGATTTAAATATAAACATCAAATTTATCTTGCGACATTTTCAAACAAATTTTAACACATCGTTTGCAGAAAGTATTGATAAATTTTGATACAACGCTGCTGCTATATCTATCTTATATATATAAATTACGTGTCACGTTGTTTGTCAGCAATGGACCCCTAAACTACTTAACCGATTTTAATCAAATTTGCACACCGTGTGCAGTTTGATCCAACTTGAAAGATAGGATAGCTTACATTTTAATTTATAGTCGCAATATTATTTTATTGCAAATTATTTGTTTATTGAATTGTTATTATATTAAATATAATATTATCATTTTGAAAGTCTTCATGTAAGGTCTTAGTAGCTTATTTGGATTAGCGGCTGATTATGACATTTCGGCTGGGTTATCGTAATGGGATCGACTACGACAGATTGATTTTTTTTTTGTTTTTACATGTGGAAACAGTAATTATTATTTTAATTTTAATAACTGTTAATAAAATAAACTAATTTAAAAAGTTTTTAGCTTTAGATACAACTACCGAACTACTCTTGATTTTTTAACAAGGAAACAATCCTCTCTATGATCATTCACAGCGTTGTATGACTTAATATTTTTGCAATATCAAGGATGCTGTGCATGGTTGAGATGACACTTAGATTCAGTTTTAATTATTGAAAAGTTTTAACATAAAAAGTTGTAAACATGCGCGTACGATTGCAAAATGATCCATCAGCACAAATATTTTCCGAACAATTACTAGATATTGCAAACGGTAAAATAGAACTGCAACCAAATACGCAATTCATTAAACTGCCAGACAATTTCGGCACTGTTCTTCAGGAAAAAAAATGAACTAATCCAGAGTATTTTTCCGGATATACAGAATAATTACTTAAATCATGACTGGCTCAGTCATCAGGCGATTTTGGCAGCCAAAAATGTTGATGTTGACGAAATTAATTTCCAGATACAACAGTTGGTACCAGGCGATCTGGTGTCTTTTAAATCAATCGATACTGTTGTTGATGAAAATCAAAGTGTAAATTTTCCAACTGAATTTTTAAATTCACTAGATATACCTGGAATGCCACCACATAATCTTCGATTAAAGATTGGTTCCCCTATTATTCTCCTACGTAATTTGAACCTACCTCAATTATGCAACGGTAGGTACGCGTTTGGTCATTAAAAAGATTACCGGAAATATTCTTGAAGCAACCATTTAAACTGAAAAGTTTAAAGGAAAAGTGGTCCTGTTGCCACGTATTCCAATGATACCGTCAGATTTTACTATACCCTTTAGAAGGCTACAGTTTCCAATTCGTTTAGCTTTTGCCATGTTGATAAATAAGTCAAAGGTCAAACAATGTCCATTTGTGGTTTAGACTTGGACAATCCATGTTTTTCTCATGGGCAACTATATGTTGCATGTTCACGTGTAGGGAAACCGTCGAATCTGTTTGTGTTAGCTAAAGACTGGTTAACCAAAAATATTGTGCACCGATTAGTGCTAAATTAAATTGAAAATAAAAAGTAATTATAATTTAAAATAATAAATATTATTGTTAAAGATTTAAGACTATCTGCCCTACCTACCTCATTTATAAGTTAAAGTGTTACATGTTATTTACTTTGTAATGTCACATAGTTGATAGGGTAGTTTTGCCCTACATATTAATTAATTAGTTTATATTTTACTGTATTGTTATGTATTACATTTTACCAGGTAAAAGGCATTACGTTCGATCTTGGCACGTGTTTAAATAGTGTGATTTTTATTCTCACGTAGAATATGAATTTGCTATAAAAGCAGGTTGTTGAGGTCAGACACCAGGAGTTTGTAGTCTGAGGTTGTCTGTAAGGATCACCCTTTAAGGTGTTTCTAAAACAGACCCGTGGGTCTGGGCCATTGTGACTCTTGAAGTATTGTCGTTGAGTAAGTGTGACATGCCACCATGTAGTTTATTTGGTAAGATTGGTGAAGATTATTGTATTCAGTTATTCCCTATTCATAATGTTTATTGCACATTCTTATTGCTTATTTATTGGTTAATATATTTGTTGTTTGTTTCCTGTTGTTGATCTCATTTTCCCGTTGGTTAGTTTTCTGCCTTCAGCAAGATACCCAACCGGGATTGCCTTTAGTAAGCTACCCCTTATCCGATTACACTAAGGCACATTCTCCCAAATCTCTCCAGGCGTGACAATAATATACTCATTTGTTAGAAAAACTTGAATAAAAATAATAATAAATTTTAAAATTCTTTTGTATTGATTTTCGCTTAATATCAATCCAGTGAATTTTTATACCAGCTTTAACGTTTCCGTCTTCATTCGTAAATAATAATTTCATTGTATTAAGGGGTTGCAGTAGTAGAAAATCTGTCATGGAGGTCGCCATATTTTTTACAAATGGTATCTATGTAAACAAGCATGGTGGTCTCCATGACTGATGTTCTCCTACTGTTCCTCTTAAATAGATTACTACAATGTAATATAACAAAAATCTTAGCCACAGCAACGCGTGGCCGGGTCAGCTAGTAATATATAAAAATAATAGGAGATCAGCGAGATCATTATCTGAAACTAACTTTACACCGTACATTTATATAAATGTATTTGTTCTGGTTATTTGGGCATAATGTTTAAATCATATTATTAAAATCTTGGTACCCTCAAAATAAATGGATAATCTACTAATATTACTGAACGAAATAGAATAATACAGGAAATGAACAGTAATTTTTATTACAATAGGAAAATAAACAGTAAACTTAAGATATATATTGATCCTAAAATCAATATGTTATAGTTTAATTGTTTAACTTACTGTTGCTGTTATAAGAAGAGTTTATTTTTAGTTAACAAAATTAATACACGCAACTATATTTCTTTAAAAAAATGTTAAATTAATAATCCCAATGGTATAGTCTCAGAAAAGTTTCAATTTTACGATTTACTTATGACATGTCACGTGACGGCTCATTTGAAAGGTCTCCTTATCGCCTTTGCAACAATGTAATCATTTAAGGCGATAAGGAGACCTTTCAAATGAGCTGTCACGTGATCTCGGTTTGTATTTAAAAAAATCGTCGATGACGTCATTACGCCATCACTAATGACGTAATGTCCAACACATCTATAGCAGTTGATGGCCATTCAAAAATTAAAATTGACGTGTTTTAAGATTTTTTTTAAAAGTCGTCTGTTTCTGAAATAATGAATTTATTCCATACTTTTGCATCATACTGTATACAGCAAACGTGCCTTAAACACCACATACTATGTTGTCACTAAACGCTGTCGACATTGCAATTGCAGCAAGGAGTACATAGCCAAGGATAATTACGAGATACCTACAAGGATTAATAGACGAAATAGAAGAATGATGCTTGAAATGGAAAATATCGATAAATCAGGAAAAAAACGAGGGCAGTTTTATTTAACCAACGACGCTTCCAACCATATGAAGATATAACGATAAGAGAAGACAACATCGAATGGACTAGATCAGTAAAATACCTAGAAGTCACTATGGATCAAGGACTATGCTTCAAAGAACACGTCGACAGCGTAAAGAAGAAAGCAAAATACGCAAGAAGCAAGCTTGGAAAAATAATCAGAAGAAGAAGCCAATTAATTTAAGAATAAAATTAAGACTATTTTAAACAATAATAATGTCCCTCCTAACGTATGCATCGGTGGCATGAGGCCAAGCATGAAAAACTACAGGTGTAACAAAACAAACAAATTTTTAATAAAAGTGGTAAACCCACCTTGAAACATAAGAAACAACACTTTATTCCATGATTTTAAGGTAAGAAAAATTACACATCCCATGAAAAAAAGTCAGACAAATCTACAGAGGCACCAGGAACCATGTTAACCGTGATTCAAGGGAATTAGCTAGCTATTTAGCGGTACGAAATTGCTAAGACAAGCCGTTTCCAGAATGACACGCTCTTTAATTTGGGCACAGAAATGTTCGTTCGTGCGTTGCTCAAGCTTGTGAACACAACTACGTATAACACTACAAGCGCACTTGTTTACGGTCCTTGAACGGTCTAAAAAGCCGTTTTAGACTATCCAATTTCTTGTACAAGAAATATTGTACAAGATAAATTGGATAGTTTCAAACAAGATATTGGATCAAATATTGTTTTTGTCAAATTATTGTACAAGAAAATAGAACATGCTCTATTTTCTACACAATATTGCATCCAAGAATTGCGCGCGCACATGACATTTCTATACGGCGCTTTAAAACTCTGCTTAACACGTATATACCCGCAATCGCACTGGCAACAGCTGCTTGCTTAATCATTTGAATTGCTTTTATATAAAAAATAATCACAACATTTAATAAACCGAACTTCTGCCAAAAAGATCCAATCAAAATTAGGTATAGGCCGAATAGCCTAGGTAGCTGAGGCCACTAACAGAAGAAGACGGAGAAGAAAATTAAATATTATGTCTATTGCGCCGAATCCCAATTTATCTTGCACAAGAAATTGGATAGTCTAAAACACAATTCAAACATGAGCATACAATATTTTTTGTACAATTTATTGTACAAGAAATTGGATAGTCTAAAACGGCTTTGGGTAGAAGTCTCGAGTATAAGAGAACGCACTATTTACTTCATCAACTTTCTTGGACAACGGAAGGATATTCCTATCTATATTTAAGTTAACATTGGTTTTATAACTAAATTAAAAGTTACACAATAGAATTAGTGTTACATCAGTAAATTATATTGCACTTGGTAGCAAATGGCATATTGCTTCCTTTTAGATCTTTACCTTGCCATATGATTGTTTATGACTTTAATGTTTTTTTTCGATTGTCTGTGCTGCGAATTCTTCTTTTACGTTAGTGTTGATGTTTTCAACGATAGCTATCACATTTGTAATTGCTGGAATGAGGTGAAAGCTCTTGTCTCCATAAAGAACGATTCGTTCTTTAGAATCTTGCTGCTAATTTCAAGATTTTATTACAAGCCAGTCATAAGGTATATTAACAACATAAAAGGCTTAATGGGACCCATCTTCTAATGATCCATTACTGAGATAGTATATGACTGTTTGATATTGAGAAAAAAATTGATTGCATTAAAATTCACAGTATAGGTATGCGTGATTTAAAAAAATATTATGATTCAGAGTTTTATGTTAGTACATATTGCAAACAGTAAGGAGTTTTTTATTATTTATAAAATAATGCAGTGCCTGAAACTTAATTTAAACTTATATGTACTGTTATTTCTAATTTGCACAGTAGTCCTTGTTAAAAACAGGTAAGGGAGTTAAAATATATTTTTTAATACCAGCGAAAGTCTCAACTCCAAATCAATGTGAGAAAGACCGGTTTTTTGTTTAAAAGAAAGTTTTTGAGTTTTATTAAAAATGAGTTTTTTTTCCATAAATTGTTTGTTGGAAATTTGTTTTATATAATTTTTAAATTCGTTCTATTAAAATACTGCTTACCTAATTAAACCAATTATTCCTTAAAATATTGAAACAAAATAGTAAGATACCTACCTACCAAATTTCACATTTCACACAGGGCTTAATTATTTGTATTTTTTTGTAGTTGAAACAAGTACTGCCAATAATTATCATTATTAAGGTCACTGCTTATATTTACAGATAATACTAATTTGTTTTTAAAATCATTTCTTTTGCCAGAAACAAATTATCGTTAGATCGTTTTTTTTATCAAAATCGTTTCGAATTTACTACCACTGCCTAATACACAATGCTTCAAAGTATTTAAAAAAGTGGCTAATGACCGTTTCTTTCAAAATTAACACGAAAAATTTTTAGGGTCTGTTGTGGCTGCCGTCTCTCCCGCTGTTGTAGTTGCGTGTCTATTTCGATTAAGGACAAAAGGTTACGGCGTTGCAAAAGGAATTCCAACCCTCATTATAGCAATTTCTGGAATTGACGATGCCATTTCCGTTGCTGCATTTGGAATAATTAAGAGCATTATGTTCTCCAACAGTTCATTGACAAATTTAATAATAGCAGGACCACTTTCTGTTGTTGGAGGTAAGTAACTCTTTCAGAAATTTCATAAAATAACTGCACAAAATAAAGAAAATTTTAATATAAGAAAAAAAGTATATTAAAAAAGCTCAATGTATACCAAAACTTCCAAACACTTACTTAAACACTTAAATGTAGTTATGCTAAAATTATTATTCATCATTTACCGTTTCAACAAATTATACTAACTTGTAAAACTTCCAAAAGGTGCAATTTTTCTACAAATTAATAATTTTTAGATTGTTATATCTTTGCAGTTTTGCAATGTTTCGTGTTTATATTTATTTAATGTTAACTATTTAATGCGTATTTAAGTATATTAAAGTTTAAACAATAGTATGCAATTTATATATTCTCTATCGTCTATCATATCTCTAACTGAAAAAGTTTTCATATGGAGCTATCCTTTCAAAATATTTTTAATCTATACACCAGAGTGGAATAAATGCTTTCTTTGATATTGTTAGCTTAGAAAAATATGATTTTATTTATGCTAGACGAACAAATATTTTTCAATATCAAGTTTATTAATTTATAAATATTTGCTTATATACCTACTTCGATCATGTAGGTAAGGTACACATATTATAAAATGAAATTCATAAAATTTAATATACATTTTCTTCCCAGAAAATTAAATCGAGGTTTTTGAGTGCCCTTAAACTCTGTTTTATTTAGATTATATATAATGCTAAAAATATTAATCAATGAATTTTATGATATTACACTACCTTTACTATATAGTCTGCATCTAAAATTTAGCGTATGATTGAATCCAATGCTTAAAAATATGATAGGTATAATTTGAGTATTAATTAAACATTAGTTGATGGGATTACTTGCCCACCGCACGAGTTGCGTATTCTATTTTTCATCAGTCCGTGAGGAAAGCTCTTGAATTTATGTAAAATAAAAGGAAAGAGATAATAAAAGTAGTATTAGGTCACTCGAGCCATTGAGTAACGCGAAAAAAGAGTTGGTGAACACTGCATTTTACTAAAATATGCTGTAAACATTTCTTCCGCAAAGAACGAGCATTTTTTGGTTTTTCTTCATGTTTTAAAAGCATTATATGTAGCTGTATATCGTTGTTTTAACTTCTCCGGCAATAAACTTAACTGTACAGTTTTTGCAGTATCTCGTATATATTCCGGTATTATATCCGGAGAGAAATCAGAATCACTTATTGTAAGTAAGATTACACTGGCAAACTAACCGAAATTAACGAAAAATTAGACACATGACTAGCAGATGTCGGCAATAGCCCCAAAGCTTCTTGGGCGTCATCGCATTGCGCAACTTGAGTTTGCCGAAAATCCTGAGCACTAGGTAAAAATGAATGAAGGATTTTAGCTGCGGTCTCCAAATGCTCGTGAGAAAGTATGACGGAAAGTACAATAGTTATGATGTGGCTCCTGAATTGCGACCAGATACATTGATGTAATTTCTTTAAGAATAAGTTGTCTCTTATATCAGCTTTATTGAAAATGAATTTTGATGCACTACAGAAATTACTCAACGTTATTTAAACGATATATGGAGTGAACAGCATTAAGTCCGGTTGCGAACCTAATTGAATGTGTTTGGGATATGCTTGGGAAAAGGATCTGAAAACGTATTTCTGCTTCTATAACTTTATATTAGCTGCAAACAAACTATTTTAGATAAATGAAAACGTTTGTTAGTTTAACAGTCGTCACTTGATATTAGGCGTGTCAAGTAGAGAACAGGTTTTAGGTAGAGTGCTAATCGGGAAACAAAGTTGTGATAGATACACTCTGAAAACTTCTTGTATGGCTTCATTAGACCGAGCCGGATGGCGTTTTCCTCTACGACATTTTTTCGGGTTTTGTAGCGTTTTTCCACTAAATTTTTTAAAACATGTCGTTTGTTACATTTAGAAAGGTTATTGATACTGTTTTTTAATTTCCCGCTAAAAAAAATTACAAATTTTTTTTAAAATCGGGAAGTTATTGGTTTTACCCCGTTTTTCGAAAATCGAGTTTTCATCGGATCTCACCGTTTTGAGGTCTTAGGAACCTCCCCTGACTATTTTTACGAGGGTGTCTGTATGTCTGTATGTACGTGTGGATGTGTGTGTGTGTGTGTGTGTGTGTGTGTGTGTGTGGATGTATGTAAACCTCTTATAACTTTTGAACGGCTTGACCGACCGGAATGAAATAATAAGCATTCCAAAGAGTTCCATCTAACTTAGATTCCCTGTAAGTTTGAACCGATTCGAGCCAGTAGATTTCGAGAAATTTCAAAATAACCGAAAAAACCAATTGGTAAAAATGATGTTTTTTGAGCATATCTTTTTGGCTATTGCATTAATCAATTTTATAACCTAATCAGCTCTCAAGCTTAAAAAGCCACGTCGAATGCCGTTTTGCAAATTAAAATCGGTTGATTCGTTCGTGAGATATCGTTGTCGAAAAATTTCAAAAAAACTGTTTTTTTTCAATAACTTACAGATTTTTTGACTAACCAATTTTGCACTCCCGGTAACGTTTTTAGGTCTCAAAAAACTGCGTCGAATGCCATCTTGAACATCAAAATCGAATAAGGCGTTAAGTTATGGCTTTTTAAACATTTCAAAAAAAGTCAAATACGTCACGTTACTATAGCTTTGCGGTTAAAACTAGCGGGAAGTTGCAAGGATGGCCTTTAAGGTCAACCTCTTTTCGAATTTTTTTTTATTAAATAGCCTAAAAATAATCAATGAAACACAAAAAAAATTGTCTGACCTCATATGTAGGTCATTTAAAGTGTCTGATATCTTAAACATATCGAAAAAACGACCTTATAAATGCGAGCAGTATTTAAGATTTGGTCATATTTGGGCTTTGTAAAGAGTAGCTAAGTTGGATGGAGAGCAATATTTCCGTGCTCTAAACAGAAAGCCTAATTTCTTTCCTGCTGCAGTTTCTATCAATGCAATAAGTTCGTTCCATAGTAAGTCCTGGAAGATCGTTATACCAACCAGCGTAATGGAGTCGCCCGCTACCAGTGACTGATCGTTCATTGTAATGGATCAGTCGCATCTTTGCCTCTTGTTGGATAGGCAACATGTCTTTGTCTTGGAAACGTTGAAATAAACAAGATTCTTTCTTTGCCACTCGTCAACAATTCTCAAATCTTGATTGAGAGAAGCCGTTGTGGATCTTCTGTCCTCTTCCAGAATATCTAGAGATATGGGACGGTTGTGCGCTTTGCTACTGGATAGGTTGCCATCATCTGCAAAACCGTATATCGGATTATTAGTGGCTTTAAGTAGATCATTAATGTGTAACAGGAATAACGTAGAAGCTAGAGTCGATCCTTGAGAAACTCCAGCGTTGATCTTGCAGAGTTTAGAGGAATGTCCATCTACGGCAAATTGGATGTGCCTGTTGGAGAGAAAGTTGGATATCCATCTACAAAGGTTTGGCGAGGGTCCGTATGAAGGCAGTTTGTTCAAAAGAGCTGCATGCCACACTTGATCAAATGCTTTTGAGATGTCTATCGATACTATTTGAGTTTTCCCATAGCGGTGGATAGCATCATTCCAGACATAAGTTACATATGCTAGCAGATCGGCTGTTGACCTTTGTTGGCGAAAACCATATTGCCTGTCACTTAAAAAGTTGTGTGTCTCAAGGTAGCTCAGGATCTCGTGATTTACGTATTTCTTCATAGTTTTGCTAATAACAGATAAAAGAGCTATAAGTCTGTGGTTAGAAGGCAGCCTTTTTTGGGGACTGGTTGTATTTAAGCAGTTTTCAGGATTCTGGCAAAATACCAGTGTCATATGATGGTTAAAATAGCTTAGTGAAAACCGGCGCTAGTTTAGGAGCACAACCTTTTAAGAGTAAAGCAGGTATTTTATCAAGGCCGCTTGCTTTGTTAATATTTAGAGTAGCAAGATCTCTCTGCACACGCTTAACCCTAAATATAATATTTTCCATTGTGTGGGGAGCCCGTGAAATAGAAAGTAGTTCCATGTTGTCCGATGGGTTAAGTGTCGAGTTCGACGAGAATATTTTGGCAAAGAGTTCTGTCTTTTCTGTGGAGGACGTAACTATTGAGCCGTTTTTGCTGTGAGTGAAGGGAACGAACTATTTGAAAAATTATTATTAATATGTTTGGCGAGGGTCCAAAAGGACCGGCTTCCATTAGGGTTTTTCTCTCATTCGAGTGTCAAAGAGACTTTTGGAATTAAAAATAGTAGTATTGTATCTGCTTCTAGCGTTTATATCATCCTGTTTTGTTTCTTCTCATGGATTTTTTAGAAATAATTTTTAAGACGTGATCTCAGCTTTTCGAGCTACATCGCAATCTTTATTAAACCATGGCTTCTGTTTGGCTTTCAAGCGTTTGGGAAAGTAAGGAATGTAAGCTTCCATGGCACACTGAACGATTTCAGTTATAACTTTGCAAACTGTCGATAGATCTTCGTTAATAAAGCAGACTGAATTCCAGGAAAAGTTGCAAAGGCCCTCCCAATCTGCTTTTTTTTATCTCATGACTTCCCCGAGATAGTCCCCCCCGGAGATTCGAATGAGAAACTATTTTACTTCTGGAACATTTAACCTCTGGAGAACCCATCATGGTATTTTCTAGAAAAGGGTTTAAAAGAAAAAAGGGGATTGAAGAGAAATGGAAAGGTGAGTATGGAAGGGAAAGAATCGACTTACAACTCAAATGGGAAAACATGGTTACAACATTTCACCCCATCTTAACGAGTTGCAGGGTGGTACCTCCTTGGGCGATGGAAAGTTCCATCTACCACCTACTAACTTACTAACTGATATAGTTCGTTTTTTGTGCTTCTTATTGAAATATATACTTATAATTTTACAATAAATTCAAATTGTTTTTAAGAACTTTGTTTATTATTTATGCAAATTCTTTTAACATTTTATATCAAGCATTAACTACATATCTAAATTTATTAAATCTTTTATAACGTAGGTCCTAAGAGTTCTGGCACAAAAAAATTATTGGCATTTTAACCAAAGCGTATGATATTGTTGGAATTGAGGAAGAATGGTCTTAAGTATCGAAAAAAAAACGAAAGTAACCAAATACTTTTAAGTGAAACTTCTTATATCTACCCAGAAGCAGTCGTTAATTAAAATGGATCTACTGGGCCAATGAAATCATTATTTTAGATGACGAAAAGTATTTTACTTTGAGTAATTCTAAAATAAATGAAAACGATAGATTTTATACAGACAACATAAAGGAATGCCCTGACAATGTTAAATACAAACATAAACCGAAATTTTCAAATAAAATTCCTGACTTGTGAGCAATTTCTAACACAGGTGTATCCTAACTGTTTATGGGTAAAGTTTTAAATAGTCAGAATTATATTAATAACTGCTTTTTTAGTAGATTTATATCTACTATTCAGCTGGTTCGCAGGTCACGACTTCGGGAAAATTTCACTATAGTTTTTCGTTTTAGGTCCCCCTGACCTCAAAAACACCTTCCGTTCAAAAGTTTATATATATATATATATATATATATATATATGTATATATATATGTATGTATGTATGTATGTATGTATGTATGTATGTATGTATGTATGTATGTATGTATGTATGTATGTATGTATGTATGTATGTATGTATGTATAGTTCCGATATAACGAAATCTGTGGACACGATAGCGGTCGCATTTCTTAACGGATCGAAATGAAATTTGGTACAAAAATCAATCGTCCCAAAATCTCGGTCGAGTTCGTTAATGGGCCAAATCGGTAAGGCCGTTTGGGCGTGACATAAAATCAAAATGGAAAAAAATTCGTAACTTTTTTACTTCACCCTGTACAAAAAAATGTTAGGGGACTTTTTTGTTTGTCTTAAAGAGACCTACAACTTTTATCTAAAACATTTTTTTCTAAAACGTATACTTTTAATATAATTAATTAATATAAATCTACTGATGCGCCTGGCTTACCAAGGGCCATTTTTTTTAAATTACTTAAGTTTGTCCATGATTATGACGATAGTATGTTTTGGCCAGACCTAGCAAGATTCCATTAATTAAGAGGACCAAACCTGAAGAAATGTAAAAGTATTAAAGAATCAAACGTACTTTTACTCTTTTTTAATGTTAAACAAATATTATAAAATAATGATATATAACAAATTATAGTATAAACTACTTAAACCTTTATTTTATCAGTTTTTGTTTTTTTTAGGTATAGGCTTTGGAATTCTTTGGGGAATATTCACGAACTTTTCACCGGAGAGACATGATCCATTTATGATTCCTCTTCGAATTCTTTTGTTGTTAGTAGGAGGTATGGTATCAGTATTTGGTAGTGATATGGTAGGCTTTGGTGGAGCAGGACCATTGGCATGTGTAGCAGCTGCTTTTACATCCATGTATTGCTGGAACAGACAAGGGTGGGATATTGAAGATAACCCAGCTGCGACAGCTTTTGAAATCTTCTGGATGATCTTTGAACCAATTCTCTTTGGAATCACTGGAACAGCAATAAAACTAAATCACCTGGATCCAAATGTAGTGTACTACTGTATTGGAATTTTAATAACTGTAACAATTATCAGGATATTAACTACTGTGGTTTTGGGAATTAAATGTAAACTGAATCTCAAAGAAAAAGTGTTTGTGGCAATATCTTGTATGTCAAAAGCAACAGTTCAGGTAGTTAATTTTTTATGCACAATCTATTATCAATCTACAAAAAAAATTACTAGCAATAATGTTTTAGGGTTTATTAGTACCTACTAAATGTTCATCTCTTGTTCACCTTTATTCACACATAAACAAAAAGTGAAAAAACAATTACTTGTTTTATATATTTTACTTTCTCCCTGTAACTCTCTTTGTAATTGTTGATTATTGCTTTTTTGTTTAAGAGTCAATTTTTAGTTGATATCCCTATGTAAAAAGGAAATTTCTTACTGTGTATGTCAAACGGGTTTAATTTGCTTCTCCTAGCATGTAAAATTGCTGAAGTTGAGCTAAAATACTCATTTATTATTTTTGAGAGTGGGAACACAATATAACATATTTTTTAAATAAACAATTTTAATCTCTATAAATACAACTTTTTGAGATTTTTTAATAGTAATGCTTAAAATGGATTATTTTAATTACCTAATTATAAATGGTGTAACTACGAAACAAATTATAATAAAATAAGCTCTTTATTACCTAAAAATGTTAAGTGTGGCGTTTGGCAAATCTAAGTGAAAAACTTTACAAGTGGTGTAATCAATTTCTAGAGGGCTAATAATCATCGTCATGAACATACTATCTTTTTAAACAATGTTAATGTGTTGTTGTTGTTCGTAATTAAACAAATGAAAGAATTAAATAAACTTTAAAGTAAAAAATAACATGAACAAAAAAATGTTTTTATACAGCTTGAAAATTCTTATAGTAATGATGTGCGCCGGTTCCTGGAGGTCGACACCCCGATCACGAGAGCATTTTTCGCAAACGACCGTCTTAAAAAGAATTAAAATAAAAAAAACTTAACAAACAAAAAAGAAAAAAAATCGTAAAGGAAATGGTTATAGAACCATATCTATACGAGCATCCTATGTTTTGTGTTCGGATGTGTATGTCAGCAATGTTGGTTCCGAAATTGATTAATTTCGATCAAAAAAGCAGACGCATATACCTTTTTGGGAAGTTGTTAAATAAAGTCAATACCAACAGGTGTTGAACTATGGGTCTGGTTATGATATTGAAACCAAAGCATAATTTTCTAAACAAGAACAACCGGCGAATACAAAACCAAAAAATTTAACCAAATTTGATTAAATGTATAGGTTTTCCTCGCGGTTTTCTTTGATTATAATGACATTGTGGATCAGGAATTTCCACGAGATGATACCGTGGTCAATAAAGAGCATCAACTTAAAGCTATGCACCGGTTGCGTAAAGAAATAAAAAACGTGAAACAACAATTCACGATCATGTTCTTTCTCATACACAAAAAAATTACTTGATTCATGCCACAACTACCATTTTTACCAGATATTGCCTCATACGTCGTTTTTAATTTTCAGAATTTATAAGCACCCTTGCACGGCATATGTTTTCACGATTGTATAAATAAAAACCAAATGGCATACAAATCTTAAGCTGTTTATAAACAGAGGAGTGGAAAATGTGCCGTTACTAGTTTCTTAAATATAATTATTTTGGAGCACATAACGTAAATATTGAGACATTGGAATTTGTCATTTAAACACATTTAAACACATCTCGATTATGATAAGTATTGGAAAGAAATTTGATATATGCTTTCTGTTTTTAAAAAACTTGTTCTAATTCGTATCTCAGCTTTTTTGTTAGTTATGCGGTTAATTTAATAGGTAGTATAATCTTTTTTTTTTATTTGAAACACATTTATTTAATGTAGAACCAACATATCCAAATAAAAGCAACTGCCAGTATTTTTAGTTCTCCAGTATTAAAAATTCCTATATTTTGTCAAATATTTTTTATTTAAATTGCTCTACAGACCTTGTAGGTCTAGGGCATTTGTATATAATATTAAATTAATAATATATACATATACAATAAAACATATACAGTACCAACTATATATACATATTACAGTTTAGTTGTTTCCTGCTGCTTTACTATTCCGCTCCATTCTATTCTATTTTTTGTTTTTGCCTTCCAATGCCTAATATTTAATTTATTTATCTGCTCTTGCAATGAGCTACTCCATCTTTTTCTCGATATTCCCTTCCTTTTTTACCCCATGATACTTCTGTATAGAACCCTTTTTGGTAGCCTGGTTGAACCTAATCTTTTCACATAGCCAAGCCATCTTATTCGCTGTGATTTTATGAAAGTTCACCGTACAGCATTTTATTTTCATTATTTGTTCGTCTCCTCCATCCATCCTTAGTGTTTATTCCTCCATATATGTTTTTAAACATTTTCCTTTCCCATCTTTCTAGCAATTTTGCATCCGATTTTTTTAAAACCCGGGGTTCGCAGCAATATGTTACTGTGAATCGTACGATGGTGCTGTAAATCCTTCTTTTTGTATTTCTGGACACATATTTTGACGTCATAAGTGTCCTAAAACTTCTTTTTTATTTCCCCTGGCAATTTTAGCCTTTAACTCTAGGTGTTCTTGTCCTTTATCTTCTATTAACACTCCCAAATACGTCAACACTTAGTCCCCTGTCGAAGTTGTTTTCTTTCCCCTTATATGATCTTTACGTGATCTGTTTCTTGTTGTGTACTTTCCCTCACCATATATTTTTTTTCTCGTTTATTACAAGTCCAAATTGCAGTGCTTCATTCTTAATTCTTATTATAATTTTCTGTAGTTCTTTTTTTCCTTTTGTCAGAATTGTTAAATTATCCGCAAATGCCATACATTGATGTTCGTTGTTAAATATTGTTCCTTCCATCTTGATTTTAGCATTTCTTATTTCGTATTGTGTCAAATATATTATTGTAATAAAAATATAAACGATTTATAACATAATCTTAAAATATATTGTTATTTTTTTTTAAATTCATACCATAAAAAGTATCCTTTGTATTTAAGGCTGCATTGGGACCTGTTACTATAGGACTGGTAATGACGGAGACTAAGGAATATGAATATGCACACAAAATACTAACTACTTGTGTCTTAGCTATCATTCTAACTGCACCAACAGCAGCTATATTAATTACCATTTTGGGACCTAAATTGTTGACCAAAACTAAAGCACTTCCAGAGCCGGAAGGTTGGAGGCGCAGTCACAGACCTTCAATCAGAGATATAAGTATAATAGATAAAGAAGAAGAAAGAGAACCAAATAACGAAACAGTAGAGGCTGCAATTGAACCTAAGTATTTACCAGAAATAAAAGAAGGCTAATTTAAAAATGAAGAAAGCTAATACCTGTATGATATTAAAGACTAATTTTATAGATAAATACATTACGATAATATTTGTGAATATTAGGTTTAACCAGATATACCTTCATATGTATTAATTGGTACATATATTCTTAGAGGTAAATAATTAAATAGGTATATGTTTGTAAAATAATACAATATTAAAATTACTCATTAATAATAAATTGTAGATATTGATTAAAATATTTTTAATTTACAGTTTGTACTTTAATTATAAAGAGAATAATAGCAAATAATGATTTTCCACTTTTTCAAAGAAGGAAGAAAAGCAACATATTTCTGATACTACGATCGTTAAAATATAGATTAGAATTTGGCTGTAACTTTTTATATACCTACCTAACTTTAGGTTTTTTTGCATTTTCTTTATATATTTAGACCTTTAATCCAATATATTCTTGCAAATTAAGCACCATTATTTACAAATTATTGTATATAATTTAAATTTTAGAAATACTGTTTTTCTATATATAAAGGGAAAGTTTCCACTAACCGAGGTATGGACGCACGCATAGCTGCAACCGCTAAAGGTAGAAACGTGAATTTTGGGTAGATGTGAACACCCACTAATAAGGGATTTTGGAAAATTTTAACTATAGAGGAGTGAAAAAGTGGTTTAAATTTTTTTTATAAAAATGTTTAAATCGGTACCGATTTTTATAAAAATTGAAATTGAGATTTTTAAAAATATTTCATTGAACGCGTGTTTTATGCTTAATTAGCATTCAACTCCTAAGGGTGCAAATAAGATCCTGAAAGATCGTATGGATAATATGTAAGAATTACTCAGTTTACTATGAAAATTATAATCCTGACACCTACTCATAAATTTTAAAAATCGAGAGAAATTTTATAGAGAATCCTGACAAAACGTTGAAAATCATGAAAAGTTGTTAAAACTCGTAAAAAATGATAAAAATCTTAAATAAAAACTAAAAACGATGAAAATTCTGAGAGTGTTTAGTAATGTTAAAAAATTGCTGAAAATTATGACAAATATTTGAAAATCCTAATATAGTGTTAAAAATCGTGAAAAATTAAGTTGAAAATAATAAAAAACTTTCAAAGGCAAAGAGAGATTTTGAAAAACGTAAAAAATTGTGGAAACTTGTAAGAAATTTTTAACAGTCTTGACAAACTGATGAAAATGGTTTAAAAACTGTCAAAAATAATAAAGATTGTTAAAAATAGTAAAAATTTGTTGACAATTGTGAAAAAAGTAATTAAGAATCATGAAAAATTATTAAAAATGTAAGAAAAAAACGAGTAGGAATAAAAAAATGGAAAAATAAAAAAAATAAAAAAAACACAAAAAGATGAAAAAACTACCAAAATAAAAAATCGAAATACCAAAAAGAAAACTTTATAAAAAAGAAGTAGATAAAAATGTAAAAGGATAAAAATTAAAAAAACGAAAAAAACCAAACAATATCAGTTAAATTGTAAATAAAAGAAAACTGTAAAAAATCGAAAAGAAAACTAAAAAAGAGACAAAAGCCTAAAAATTGCAAAATACAACAAAAAAGTGAAAACCTGTAAATAGATGCTGCTTTTACAATATATTCTCTATATGTTGTTTATTAAGTATTATATTTTACTAATCATATTATGTGACGATAATGTCTAAAAAAATTCTACACCTTTATGCATCAGGATAACTCATAGCTTCCTGAGAAATTCATTCATATTCATTAATATGATGATGTCATTTTATATTCACGTACAACCTGCAGGTGCAGCATAATTTACAATTTCTAAGAATAATAATACTGCTTTCACATCGCGAAGGCACCAAGGTCACCCGCTTTTAATATTTAATTCAAAAAATATTTCTAATTGTTTATTCATTAATATGATGTCATTTTGCATAATTTACAATTTCTAAGAATAATACTAATAATTGTTTCCCATCGCGAAGGCACCAAGGTCACCCGCTTTTAATATTTAATTCAAACCGTATATGACGTAGACGGAGCTGTTTATCTAACACATTTCAACTTTATTTTTCAAGTCAGTTAATAGCCGTGTTGGTTAAGGCGTCTACATTCTACACATGACTTTGTTGGTTTGAATACCACAACAGACATCACACAGTATTTTTTTTCTACACTTATTCTCATACAAAATTATTCTGGCACTGGGGTTGATAATGAGGGGTGGTAGGGTGAGTTAGGGCGACTTGAGATAATGTGAGGCATGTAAAGTTGGTACGATTACAGTGAAGCGCGAAAAATTCAAAATATACGAAAAGAAGAATTGGCTGCTTGTGCCAAACGTAAAAGGCCACTCGAAAAAGAAGAATTGGCTGCTAGCGCCCCCTAAAGATTTAAAAATTCAAATTTGGCGCGCTTTAGCCAAGTTCCGAACCATTTAGCACAGATTTCAACCAACAGCGCCACCTGTGGCGCCATCTAGCGGCGAAATTTGGAAGTAGTGAGCTAGAACTGTCTTTGCTACACTACTAATAGTCAGAAAGAGTAATAAAAACAGGGAAAAAAATCGAAAAAACAAGAAAAAATCATAAAAATTGGAATAAAACGAAAAAAAAAATCATTAATTGCTGGGCGATACGAAGTTCGCCGTGTTCGCTAGTCATTAATATGCTCTGGAAAGAAATTTTAAAAAGGCTCATTTAATTAATAATTCGAATTGCAAAGTGAATAAGCTGCCCTCAACAACTAAGGAAAAACCTGTTAATTAATTAAATTTATTTTTTGGTTACTTTTTGGCTATAATGTAAAAAAATAAATTACCTTGTTACTAGCAAAAGTGTACCACACTAGCTTTGCAGAAAGTTAATGTAAAAGGTAACCTGAAAAACGAATATTTGATCTTAACGAATGTTGTTATAAACACAAGAATTATTGTTGTAATACCTATATTAATTAATAACATTAAGTTGGCATAATAAAGAACTAACTAGTAGTTAAAAAATATAATATCACTAGACCAATGACGCATACCTACTTAAATAATTCCTATTCAACTTCTAATATTAGTAAATCAACAGTATATAACTTCAAATATTGCAACAAGTGCTCTTTAAGTGAATTCACAGCAAAAATATTAGGTACAATAACCCAACACTAAAGCTGCATCTAAACTACAATGATAATTATAATACATATTGTTGTGTAAATTATACAATTAATATAGATAGGTACCTTAAAAAATTCATGCTATACTACAAGCGATAATGTTAAACAAAGCTATCGAAGTTATCTATACAGTAGCCTAACTACAGCTTTATTAAAATTATTTGATCTTCCATCAAATTAAAATGAAATTATAACACAACAACCAGAAGATAGCTGTAGACGTAATTTTATCCCCAGACACATACCTAAGCATAAAAAGGCTAAGAGATTAGCGCAAACCACTTATAAATACCCCTAATCGGTACAAGTGGAATGTCTTTTAAAATCCAATATAAAATCATAATTATGAGAGAATTGGTATCCGATAATAAAAAAATATTCAAAATGCACAAAAGCAACTAATAAGACTAAGGGCACTGAAGATAAATTAGAGAGAAGAAAATATAGTGAAAAGTGGAATCTTTTTTTGAAGTCCTTCTCGCGTATACCATTTCAGAAAATAGTAGGAAACTATCGATTTTATTAATCAAATATTTTTTACATAAGGGGTAAAAACTCGATATAAAAATGTGAAAAATCTCAACAACCCTCTACAACTTTCACATTGACATAAGTCATGCTAGGTATAGAAGAAAATTGGACTTTGAAAATGCTGTGGAAAATTTTTTGCTTTGAACCACGTTTTTCTCGTAAACAAATAAATGCTTAGTATACAATTAAATTTGCAATTATTCATTATTTGAAAGGGCATAAGTCCACAGTGGTATATACGTGATGAAAAATCATAGAAAAGTTGTTGGAACATTTATGTAATTGAAGGTATAAGTCCCAAGAAGTATTTTTGTGTCTAAATTGATTTTTAATCAATATTTGATCCAGAGTAAAGTATTAGACAAATAATATAAAAAATTTCACTTATTTGTTTGCTTTTAAGTGTAGTTAGTTTTAAAATAAAAAATTTGAGTTTTCTATGCGAAAATGTTTTGTTAAAATTTTTATCCCCCTCCAAACTTGTGGGGTTTTAGATTAGATTAGATATTTTTTGGGTTGGCTGTTAGCCTGTATCACTGCGACCTTTGCAGATCTATTGTGAAACCCATTATCTCTGAAAAAGGATTAGAGCACCTTGTCTAGCCCTGCCCTCTTAATCAGACTTAATAGCCTTGACAGTGGCCACTTGGAGCAGCCAGTTTCTCTTCTCTCAGTACTAGATACCGCGTCTTTGCAAGGCCTTCACATTGGCATAGAACATAAAATGCGGTTTCCTCCTCCTCTTGGCAGTATCGACAAATGTCTTCATTTGCTAAGTTTAGCTGACTTATCTGTTTTCTGAGCCTACAATGTCCTGTCAAGAGATCATTTTGACATCGTTTCGCCTATGTGATAGCACTTCCGCAGTAAACTTCGCCGAGTGTCTCTTTATAAATACTTTGGCTTGTCGCTTGCTCGGTAATTTTTCCCACCACTTCTGGTCATTTTCTAGCCCTCATTTCTCAATGGCTGTCTTTCTGAATGTATCAGCAACTCCACCGAATGGTTCTGGACCAATCATTGAGGCATTAGCTCCCGCATGGGCCAATTCATCAGCCTTCTCTGGATCTGGAAATTTGGGGAGGGGCGAGTTAGTGCTCAGCCAGCACTGAGGCCACATATGACCCATTGTGCATCCTCCCGTGTGTAGGGATATCCTCACCTCAGGCTGTCACCAGGCCTAGTGATTTAAAATAGGTGATAAGGCTCCCGAGGGGGATCTCCCTGACATCGGCTGGTGTCAGCCAGTACTTGCCCAACACGGATCTTCTGATTTCAGAAAAAGCAGAGGAGTCATACATTATGTGTTCTACTGTTTCCTCTTCTTGTTCGCAGCCTCTGCATAGCGGCGATTCTGTTAATTTCATCCTAAAGAGATGTTGTCGTAATCGGCAGTGACCTGTCAAAATTCCCACAGGTGTTCGGAGATTTTGTCTGGTCAATGCCTTAAATTTTTTTGCTGTTTCCTCGCCAGGATGGGGTAATAACTCTCTGGCCAGTCTACAGTTCGTAGTTTCATCCCAGCACTGTATAAATTTTTGGTGAGAGTGCTCTTTAATAAGGTCCACGACTGCGGACAATGTTAGCTTGGTTGATGGGCGAGGGCTAACATATTTGTAGCCCACAGCGCTCCTTGCTAAATTGTTCGCAATGCGGTTGCCTTTAGAGTTCCCATGTCCTTTGATCCAGCTGAGAGTGACCACGTTATTCTGGCTGGCCTCAGTTAGAGATTGGTGACATTCTAGTACTAAACTTGAAGTGAAACGTGGTCTTTTCAAGGTCAGTAGTGCTTGTCGGCAGTCTGTGTATATATTTATATTCCTGCCTGTGATGTTCCTATTAATTATTTCTTTTGCAGCTATGGTTATGCCTGTGAATTTATCAAAGGAGGTGAGACCGAGTATGACCTCCATTGCGCTGGTCGGTGTGCTTCGCATGGCTCCTGTTACGAGAAGGCATGCTGATCTTTGGATTTGGTTTAATTTTTTGATACCTGTCGACGACAGCACCATATGTTAGCATAGGTCTTATGATTGCCGTGTAGATCCACATGGTGACCTTGGGGGATAATCCCCAGGTCTGTGCTATGGTTCGGCGGCATTGCTCATAAGATATAAATGCTTTTTTTACTCTACTTTCTATGTGTGAGTTCAACGTCAGCTCGCTGTCAAGGATAACACCTAAGTATTTCACTTCTGTAGCAAAGCTTAATTTAACGTTGAAAAGACTGGGAGCGTTTAAGCCCCTAGGTTTCTTTTTCTTCGTGAAGAGAACCATTTCTGTCTTTTTAGGGTTAATAGATAGCAATTGCTCTTTACACCATGTCTCTAAAGTTCTGAAAGCCACTTGCATTCTGTCGCATAGGGTGCTTTCAAACTTTCCTGTTGGCAGAATTACAATGTCGTCTGCGTAGGCTACTGTATAGATTTTGTCCTGTTCATTGAGGCGGTGAATTAGGCTGTCTAAAACAATGTTCCACAGTAGAGGTGATAAAACCCCTCCCTGTGGACAGCCCCTCGTAATCTTGCCTCGTATCTTGACATCATTTATAGTTATTTCTATTGCACGCATGGAGAGCATGCTGAGAATCCATCCGCTTACTGTTGTAGGTACATTCCGATCAGTAAGCGAGTGCATTATTTTAGGGAACGTGGTTTTATCGAAAGCTCCCTCGATATCTATGCATAGGCCCAGGGTGGACTCTTTCTTATCCAATGATCGCTCGATCTGACCAACCACATGATGTAGGGCCGTATCGGTGGATTTCCCTGTTGTGTATGCATGTTGATTGGAATGCAGTGGTTTGGTGTTAATCACTGTATCCCTTATGTACCTTTCATTTAGCCTCTCTAGCGTTTTTAATAAGAATGATGTAAGGCTAATAGGTCGGTAAGCTTTTGGAATGAAGTAATCTATTTTTCCAGGTTTTGGTATGACGACAACCTTTAATTCTCTCCACATCTTCGGTATATAAGTCAGAGCTAGGGAAGCTCTGAATATTTGCACTAGGTGAGCTCCTCCAGACCCCACTGCAGCAGGGCCGGATAAATTCCGTCCATTCCCGGTGATTTAAAGGGGGAGAAGCTGGATATTGCCCATTTAACTTTGTCCTCGGTAACAATGAGTCTGGTAATATGCCAGTCCTCTGTTGAGAGTATGTGATGTTCCTCGTTCCAGTTTGCCTCTACTGTGGCAACAGAATCGGGAAAGTGTATTTCTCGCAAGAGATGTAAACTTTCTTCCAGGTTGGTAGTTTGGCTACCATCCTGTTTCGTAAGTATACCAATATCTCTATATGGATCTTTTGTTAAGGCTCTTTGGAGTCTCGCTGCCTGTGGATAATCCTCGATTTCTTCACAGTAGTTTCTCCATGCCGTTCTCTGTTTTTGCCTAACGATTTCTTGTAATCCTTAAGGTGGAGCTTGTATAAGTTCTAATCCTCGAGAAGTTTTGTACTACTTGCCTTGTTAAAAGCTTTTCTCGCCATCTTCCTTTGGCGTTCTAATTCTGGGCACCACCAAGGTGTGAAGTTGCCTTTATTATTAGTCAGCCTTGATAACTGTGTTCTGTATCGTTATTGTATACCGTTCCAGATCACTATTATTTCCGGGTGTGGTGACCTCACACTCCCGCAGAGTTCTTTCCAACCGAGAAGCGTAAGCTGCTCTGTCGGTGTTTCTAGGGTCGCGGGATAGAGTTGAGGGCACAGCACCCAGATCTATTTTAAATGCTAACCACCGGTGATCTGACATTGATACTTCGTCAGACACCTGCCAGCATCGAATTTGTTTTTATATTTTAGTTGTACACAACGTTATATCTACTATGGTTTGACTTCGAGAGTTTACAAAGGTGGGAGTGGTACCTCTATTCATAATGCAGAGGTTATTCCCTATTATATAGTCATAAAGTGACTTACCTCCAATGGGCATCACGTCAACTGGGGCAGTAAGGACATAATCCTTACTGCCCCAGTTGACGTGATGCCCATTGGAGTCGCAGCCGATTATGAGCTCCAATTTCTGGTGCTGGCAGTATTTCACCAGTTCCTCCAGTTCCCTGCTAGGTGGTGGTGCGGCTGCATAACAGGGGAGGTAGACTGATGCTAGGACTACGGTATTTGGTTGTCCGTCACAACTAGCACATTCCATCCTTACTGCAGTCAAGTCTGAGCAGGAGAGATGTGCCAGAGGATGAATTTTAATTTGCCTAGGTACGTATATGGCAGTCCTTGGCTGGTCATTGCTTCGAAACCCTGAGTGTCCTGGTATCCATGCGGCATGTGTCAGGGTCCCATCGGAGTCCCACACCAGCTCTAAACTTATTTGTGCCAGAACTCTCCCCTTAAGAGCTGCTTGGGTATCCAAGCATATGCCTATGGTTTTACCCGTTATACCCTGACTTACAATCTCCGTTGCACAGTGTTGTATGGCCATTACTTCAGCATGAAACACTGTGGCATACGCACCTAGAGTTAGTTGAAATTTTATCCTGTGTCCTCTACTATATATACCTGACTCTGTGCCTTTTTGAGTCTTTGAGCCATCGGTATACCAGATTGACTCCCCTTGGATTAGGGGCCCATTGTTCCATGAGTCCTTTTTCCAGTATTTCTACTCGAAAGTGTCTCGCAAAGTTATACCTGTGGACTATCCTGTCCTGAAGCATGCTCATTATTTGATCCGCCTTAACCCTATCATATAACTCTGTTTGCTTTATCCCTTTTAATAAGGTAATGGGAGCCTGGTCCTTTAGCAGCCTTTGAGCAGTTGCCTGTAGTGCGTCCGTTGGGATGGTCCCCATGGCCCCTGTAACATTCAGACATGCTTTCCAGCTGCCTGATCGCCCCTGACTGCTGCGTTCTACTCCACCACACCACCAAACCATAGGTTAACATTGGTCTTAGGACTTGTGTATACAACCAAAGGTTCATTTTGGGGTCCAGGCTCCGGTTTTTGCCACACAATTGTCTACACCTAACAACTTTTTGAATGTGTTGCTGCCATGATAGCCTCTGGTCAAACACCACACCCAGGTATTTGGCTTCTGTGGCCATTGGTACCAGCGCATTTGTTTAGATTTATGTTTAGATTTAGTTTTTATAAAAAATACGAGGTAGGTGGTTGTTATAAATTTTTGAAGATGTTACAGTTTTCTGATGTTTAATGTAAAAAGTAAAAATAATAAAGAAAAAGTAAAATAATACAGTCGACTATTAATTAAAGTAATTAAGCCAGCGAGTCGGGAACATTTAAAGCCCCGACATTTTATTGTCCATCTCAACGGATATTTTTTTTTTGAAAATACAAGTCAGAAGAATAATTATGGTTTAAGTTTTGCCAAACTATTTGAAGATAGGTGTTGTAAAGAACAGCGTTTATTAACAATTTGGTCTGCGGTGCTTGCATGATAAGAAAGTAACAAAATACAGTAAGGGTTAAGTGGTCAAGTAATTTAGTCAATTAAGGTACGATAAACAAAGGTTTTAGTTATAAAAATAGTACATAGTTTTAAAAGTCAATTGATTTGTCAAAATATAGTTGGTTATTTTCATCGAGAATGGTTATTTTATATTCATACAAATAGAATCAAATGTCCGCGAAAGAAAAAATTAAAAGGATTAAATATGATCTCAAAAAGGCCATAAAAAAATTAGATTCATTTCACTAACTACATTTTAACTAATAAATTACAAATAAATGACCGATATTTAAAATGTGAACCCCTGTGGAATGAATTTGAAAAACTATTCCACGAATTAGATTATCATGGTGAAGTAGATGCTATTTCAAATCAAGAAAGGGTTATATTCGAAGAAAAATATTTTAATACAATTTGCAAATTTAAGGAAAAACTTATAGTTTATTCCAGTGATTCACAAAATTTAGTTGTTTCCGCTTCTTCGAATTCTAACCCAGTTACATTACCTTCACTAGATTTACCGACGTTTCATGAAAAATACGAAAAATGGACTTTTTTTGATACCTACGTCGCATTAATTCATTCCAATAATAATTTAAGCAATGTTCAAAAATTTTATTATTTGCAGTCATCGTTAAAGGGCGAAGCATCTCAAGTAATAGCTTCCATTCAAGTAACTGATTTAAATTCTGTTATCGCATTTACATTATTAAAAGAAAGATATGAAAATAAAAAAATTATCATTCAAAGTCATCTAAAATCTATTTTCATCACTCCGTGCGGAAAGCACTGCTTTCGACAGGACCGTGCGGAAAGCAATGCTTCCTTCAACGTTACGAAATATAAAACTATTCATTACTCCGTGCGGAAAGCACTGCTTTCGACCATGCAGGACCGTGCGGAAAGCAATGAATGACCGAAACAGAGTTGATAAGTGTTTTCCAATCAAAAATAAATGAGATAGAAAGTGAATTAAGTGAAATTGAGGATGAATTTTCTAATAGTTTTGCATCTGATAACGCAGTAGTAAATGCACCACGATATACTCAATTAAACGTTTCATTACTACATAAAGATTTTGTTGATTCTCAATTATTATCTAATATACTTAAGTTAAATAAAAAAAATGTGTCTAAGGAATTAAGCAACTGTTCAAATATTACATTTAACGTATTTAACCAAGATTCATAACTATACATAATTTTGTAATAAAAAAGTGTTTTTTTTTTAATAAAAATCTTATAATTTCTTAACTCTAAAAATTTTTGTTTTAATGGGGGGGATCCGCCTCCCCCAATCCTCCTTCAGCGCCTTCGCGGTGCAGGCGGATACGACCTAATACTGCTTTTATTATCTTCTTTCCTTTTATTTTAGACAAATTCAAGAGCTTTCCTCACGGAGTGATGAAAAATAGAATACGCAACTCGTGCGGTGCGCAGGTAATCCCATCACTCGTGCTTTTTATCGCGTTCGCCTTCGCCTCACTCGACAAACGCACTCGTGATGGGATCACCTGCTTTCCGCACTCGTTACGTAATGTACTATTTCGATACACCTCAAGTAAGTAAAAATAATCATTTTGAATAATCAACGTTTATTGATACTGTTCAAAGAAATATTAGTGCTTTAGAAAGTCTAAACGAGCCTGTTAAACCGTGGGATACAATTTTATTATATTTATTAAATCAAAAGTTGGATGTATTAAGTAAATCAGAATGGGAGTCATTTTCAATTAAAAAATGATGCAATTAAGCTTGATGATTTCATTAAATCTTATTACAAAGATGTCAAATTTTGGAAAGTGTAAATTCGAGTTGCAAAAACCGATAATTCTCAGATAGTACGTTACCTAAATCAAGAGTTTATTTAGCGGGTAAAAATAATAAACAATGTTTTGTAAAAAAGGTGAGCATTGGTTTTCTGACTGTCATAAGTTTTTAATTTTGTCTGAAAGTCAAAGATCCAAAGAAATTAAAAAGTTGCATTTATGCTTAAATTACACATCATTACTTATTGCATATAGATTTTTCTAAAAGTAATAAAGAAATTTCGTCTAATTCTAATAATAATACCACAAATGAGTTTGTTTTGCCAATCGAATCTTCATCAAAGAATGATAATAATCATTCAGTTGTAGTCAGTGCACATAGTGCCAATAAAAATCATGAGGAAGTTTTGTTATCAACGGCCAAATTGCTAGTAAAGGATAAAAATGGAAATCCATTAGTAGTATGAGCTTTACTGGATTGTGGATCACAATCCAACTTTATATCAAAAGATTTGATAAATAAACTTGGTGTATATACAAGTAATGTAAATATGTCCATAATAGGAGTAAATGGTTCTGTATCAAAGGCTAATCAGTTTATTGAGTTAGAAATTCAATCTATGTTTTGTGAATTTTCAAAAAAATTAAAGTTTTTTGTATTAAATAAAATTGCAAATAATTTACCTGCATGTTTAGTAAAGAAAGAAAAAGTTAAAGTACCACGAAATATAAAATTGGCTGATTCTACATTCAGCATACCAGAATCAATTGATTTGCTTTTAGGTGTTGATATTTTTTACAATCTTTTATTAATAGGAAAAACAAAGGTAGCTGATAATATGCCTGTCTTTCAAAAAACTAAACTTGGATGAATAATTTAAGGAAATGTAAGGCTAAATGATACAGTTATTGACAATGATGTAAATTATGTTTAAACTATTTTTAATTTTTCGTCAAATGATAATGTCCAAAGAGATTTTGAAAAATTTTGGGCCGTTGATGATGTTCAACAAGTGAAAGTTTTAAAAAAGGAAGAATTGGAGTGTGAAGAACTATTTGTTAAAACAACTAAACGAGGTGACGATGATAAATTAATTGTTGAATTGCCCACGAAGGATACCATAGATTTTATCGGGGACTCAAAGGAAATCGCATTGCGAAGATTTAATAAATTGGAAAAAAAAAATGAAAATAAGGAAATGAAAAAATTATATATGAAGGAATATGAAGATTTGGGACATATGTCAGAAATAGTAAAGATTAAAATTGAAACTACTAATATATGTTATTATTTGCCGCATCACCCGGTAATAAGAGAATCAAGTTGTACGACGAAGTTAAGAGTGGCATTCGACGCAAGTGCTAAAACAAGTATGTAATGGTAATAGTCTAAATGATAATTTAAAATGTGGTCCTATAATTCAAGATTAGTTATTTACGTAACGAGTTATGAAAAGTCCAATTTTGTTTAACGAGTGTGATGTTGCAGCAAGAGCGTAGCGAGTGCTGCAAATGAACACGAGTTAAACAAAATGGCGTTTTTTAACGAGTTCCGTACAAGATTTTTTATAATTTTGACGAAATTCCATAATAAAAAAAATCAGAATTATCTAATAATATAATTAAAAACAATACATCTAGTTCTCGTGTTTATTTTGCATTGATAGCTTTCTAATGACAATTCTATTTAATACAGATATAATTAAAAGGTAAGTTTCTGGCTTAAATATTAAGTATACTTATTTAATTTTTTGTTTAAAAATGTCTGCTTTTAAATATTTCTTTAATAAAGTTAGTATAAAATAGTTCTTAGTTGTTTATATTTGCTTTATATTTTTCGTAACTTGTTTTGAAATGAAGTTTTCAAAACTAGTAACGTAAAGTTTTACTTTTCAAAACTAGTTATGAAAAGTAATGACTTTCAAAACTGACAGCAGTTTTGAAAAATGTCACTTTACTTGTCAAAATTATAAAAAAATTATTTTCAATCCTTATAAGATTTAGAGAACATAGTTGTGTTATAGGTGCAGATGTAGAAAAAATGTATAGGATGTTTGGATAAAACAGGATCAAAGAGATTTGCAAAGATTGTTGTGGAGAGAAAGTCCTGAAAAAGAGTTAAAGCATTACAGACTAAATACAGTTACATACAGTACTGTTCCAGCTTCCTTTTTAGCGATTAGAAGTCTGCATTTTATAGCTGATCAAGAGCAAGAAAGATTTCCAGAAGCTTGCGAGTAAATAAGGAATAATTTTTATGTTGATGATGTATTAACTGGTACATCTTCAATTGACAAAGCAATAAAATTAAAATCAGATATTACAAATGTTTTAAAGAAATATGGATTCAATTTAAGGAAATGGGTTTCTAACAAAAAAGAAGTTTTAAATACAACGAATGAAAAAAAGGAAATTAAACATTACATTATTGAAGACAAAGTAACAAAGACATTAGGTGTAATGTGGAATGTTGAGGAGGATGTTTTACAGTAGGTACACCATACAATTTGAAAACAACGTGAAACCTACAAAACGAAATATTTTATCAATGATTTCAAAAATTTTTGATCCTTTGGGCTTAATTGGTCCTGTAGTAATTATAGCTAAAGTTATATTACAAAAATTGTGGAGTGAAAATTTAAATTGGGACGAGTTAATTTTAAAAGACCTCTCTGATTTATGGATAAAATTTTATACTGAACTATCTTTATTAAATAGTTTAAAAAATTTTAGGCATGCATTGTGTGATGATCCGCTAGTAATAGAATTTCATGGATTTAGCGATGCGTCAAATAGGTCTTATGGGGCATGTATATACCTTAAATTTGTAAATGCTAAAGGAGAAATTAACATTAATTTATTATGTGCAAAATCAAGAGTATCACATCTAAAAACATTGACAATGCCAAGATTGGAATTGTGTGGTGCTTTATTATTAACCAGATTAATGGTTAAAGCTACTAAAGCTTTTAGTGGTAATATAAATGAAATTTATTTTTGTACTGATTCAAAAATAGTGCTTGCTTGGTTGGCATTAGAAGCCGCTAATCGGAATGTCTTTGTTTCACACTGAGTTGCTGAAATACAGCAAAATTTTAATACAAACAATTGGAACCATGTTGTAAGAGAAGATAATCCTGCTGATTTAATTTCCAGAGGTTGCAACCCACAACAATTAATATTATGTAATATATGGTGGTACGGGCCTTCATGGCTAAAAAAGCAAAAGAGTGATTGGCCTATTATTAATCGAGAGAATTCTATATTAGAAATTCCTGAGAGGCGAGTTACAAAACAAGTCTTTGTAATATTTCAAACATTAGATCAAAGTATTTTTAAACGTTTTTTAAATTTTTTGAGGTTACAAAGAACAGTAGCATATTGTAAAAGATTTTCAATAATGCACTAAAAGTAAATAAGAAAATGTCGGGTATTTTAACCGTTTTAGAATTAAATGGAGCTTTAATTTCTATTATTAGATTAGCTCAAAATGAAATGTTTTCTGATGAAATAAAATAAACCAATTAATGTTAAATAAACCGTTGTCTAAAACTAGTAGGTAAACTTATATCTCTAAATCCTTTTTTGGATAAAGACAATGTTTTAAGAGTAGGAGGTTGTTTAGGCAAATCTTTAGTTGCTTACCATGCTAAACATCCAGTCATTTTAGATAAAAAACATATTGTAACAAAAATAATTATTGAATATGAGCATAGGCATAATCTTCATATGGGGCCTCAAAATTTATTGCAAAATATACGTAGTAAATTTTGGATTTTAGATGGTATAAACACTATAAAGGGTGTGTTACGTAAATGCATCATTTGTTTTAAAGTTAAACCAAAACTATTAAATACGCTTATGGGAGAATTACCTGCAAATCGCCTAACTCCTACTAGGCCATTTTTAAATACTGGCGTAGATTACGCTGGACCCTTTAATATTAAATCTTCAAACTTGCGCAATGCTAAAATTTTAAAGGCCTATTTATGTTTGTTTGTATGCTTTGTAACAAAATCCGTTCATTTAGAGGTTGTATCTGATTTCACGACCGAAGCTTTTTTAAATTCTTTAAAAAGGTTTATTTCTCGAAGGGGTAAATGTCAAAATTTAAGTATATTCCAATTGTGGTACCAATTTTGTTGGTGCAAGTAATGAAATGAATAATAATTTTTTTTAATTTCTTAAAAATAAACATACTGAAAATAAAATAACTGAATATTTGTCATTAGATGGAATAAATTGGAAGTTTATTCCACCCAGGAGTCCTCATTTTGGGAGGCTTTGGGAATCACACATAAAGTTAGCCAAATTTCATTTAAAAAGAGTTCTGGGTAATAGTATTGTTACTTTTGAAGTGCTGTGTACTATTTTTACGCAAATTGAAGCGTGCCTTAACTCTAGACCCTTAAGCCCAATTTCAAATGACGTTAATGACTTGACACTGTAACGCCAGGACATTTTTTAATTGGTGATTCATTATTGGCGTTACCTGAACCTGGTGTTCAACCTATTAAGTGCAATCGACTCAAACGTTATCAGTATTTATGTCATTTGGTTCAACATTTCTGGGATCGTTGGTATAAAGAGTACTTTTCCGAATTGAATAAATGCCGTCACAGGTTTACAGTTCAAAAAGTGTGCTACAGTGGCTCCCTTTCTACTTATGTATGTAAATGATATGTGTTTTCTTAAATAAGTCTAGATTATTGTTTAGTAATACGAACATTTTTAAAAATCCCTAATTACTTTAAACATTATAAAAATATTTATATTAAAAAAATAAAATTTAAATCTTTTACTAATCCGATGATAGTTTGCATAATAAAATCATTTTAATACATTCTCGAAAGATTAAATATGCAAACTTAATTCCAATTCCGTACGGAACAGAAATTGCTGGAAACAAGTTAGAAATAAAATAACGATTACCCACTCTCGCAAAAATTAAGCTCTGAAATGTAATTTTATATAAAAGCCCTCTAGTATGGTGTATGCTTACGTTATATAATGTTCTATAAAAATCACCATTCCGCGTTGCTTGTGAAAATATTGTTTGCATACCTTAAAAAAGTTCACATCTGTGCTGGTGGAAGTAATTAAAATATTTAAACATTTACTCAAATTAAACAAGCTGTTCCATTAAATAACAATAAACTGGTGACTGAACAACTGATCCCTAATGAATACTTTGATAATTTGAGAATGTTCGAAAGTTGTGTCAACTTTTTCTAATGAAAATGCACTAAGCGTAAATATATCTACCATGTTCAGAAAAGCGATTCCTACAACTACAAGAAGCTTTTTAATTTCTTTTTAAGGTTTTTAATGATTTTAATTTTTAATTTCATTTAATAATCACTAAATACCGCTCTATACATTGTATTTTCTTAATCCAAGTATGCGGATTGTTCTATTTGTTTTTGGTTTTGTAATATTGAAACTTAATATTCCACAGGCATTTAAGTTCTGCATATTTGAAAACAAAGTACTACAGCTCTTTCTTTTTTCCAGCGAAACGAAATTTTTGCTGGTTTTTGCGGCAACTAATGAATTCGATTAATTCGACAGGTTCGGACTTGTTGAGCCGATGAACCATGACACAGACGCGTTGTAAGAGGTACTATGAGGGTGGTCCTTTTCGTTTTGCATATAGCTATAAAGACAAAAAATATATAGACTTAAACCACTTTATTATTCAAAATATGTCCCACCAAGATTGATACAATTTTGCATACGTTTAAACCAATTGGTAGGTTAATTATTTATTCCATTATTCAATGGACACCTGCAAAATCTCTGTTTTAAAGGCATCGATGTCTTCTTTTGGCGACTGAATTCGCTGCCCCTCGTATTGAATTTTTGAATGTGAAGAAGTTGTTAGGTCTTAGGTCAGGACTAAATGGTGAATTGTCTAAAAATTAAAGGTTTTGAAGCTCCAAAAACTCGATTGTCTTTTGGGCAGTGTGTAGCTTTTTTAGAGTTTTACGGTTATTTCTAATAAACAAAAATTATATACAAAAAGAAAGTAACCGTTCTTCGATTTTCTAAAGTAATTGTTACCACATGACCAGATTTGAACACAAAAGTTACGACCATTTTCTTTGAAAAACTTTAGAAACGGATCACTTTTATTGGCCTTTCTTTATCATGAAATACCCACATAGCGGATTGACGTTTATTTTTGGATTGGTTGGATTAAATCCAAGATTTATCGATCGCCACTAATAATACTATAAACGTTTTTTAAACATTCTTTGTTGATCTGTTCCAATGTCTTTCGACACCAATTGACGCAAACCGATTTTTGCCCTTCTGTAAGCAGATGAGGAATACAACGGAAAACTAACTTGGTAACACCCAGTTCTTCATGTGGGATCTTTTGATCGAGGTTTTTGAAATGCCCCAGGAAGCCTCTATCTCTCGGTATACTAAAAGGTGGTCATCCTTAATTAGTTGACGAATCGCATCAATGTTTTGCTGTGTGCCCCAGGAAGCCTCTATCTCTCGGTATACTAAAAGGTGGTCATCCTTAATTAGTTGACGAATCGCATCAATGTTTTGCTGTGTGACTGCTGTTTTGGATAGACCTAGACTGGATTCGTCGCTGAGACTGGAAAGGCCACGTTGAAATTCGCAATACCAGTGAGCAATAGTTGACTGGGGTGATGCCTTATTCCCAAACACAGAAACCATTTTAGCGAGTCATTGCTGTTGGGATAATTCTCTTTTGAAAATTGTAAAAAATTATTGCTCGAAAATGTTCTCGACTTAGACCCATTTTTCTACCTACTTGCTAATATCAAAATTTCAGTGTACTTACACGACTTGTTGTATGGCAATGGAACTCTGGATTTATCTCAACAAAAGATTGCGGTTAGATTTGCGTGTGAAGGTTCTATTCGTGGCGCCTTTTAAGCAGCTATATGCAAAACTAAAAAGACAACCACCTTACTTGTCCATTAAAATTAGAATAAAATGGATTAACTCGACTAAATTACTTACTAACCAACTTGACTATATTTTTGGTGTTGAGACAGTAGTTACTAAAAAAATCCCAAGGCTTTGTAACCCAATTTTAATGACTTTGCACCGACGACGTCGACTGAAGTAAGAATTTGTCATAATTGTCAAATTTTTAGCAATGATTCGCTAATGTGTGACACTGTCACTACTCTCTGTCAGAAGCTCGCGTGTCCGGCCCGGTTTTAAACTCGAAACGGTATTTTATTCAAATCGTGACACTCTTTCACACGACATACGAAACGGAACGAATTTGTATTAAGCGATACAAGATACAAGTGACACTCTTTTAAAAACCTTAACACCGCACTGTAACTTCCGATTATACCGAGTTACTGCTTGAGGTTTCCATTGATGTTGTGAGGATTGCGGATGAATAAAGTGCACAGGAGGTGCTCTACAGAGCGAGTGTTGCTACGTTCACTCACAGGATTACAGGTTATTATGGGTTCATCGAATGTGACCTATACGCAGTCTTCTCACAACAATTTTCTCTTTACTGGAAATGGGGAGATGATTTTAAGGGTGCTATATGTAAATGGATTCCATAGGGCTGAGTATTAGCTCTATTTTAATCGCTCTGTCAGGATGTGTGTACGACTGATATGATTGTGGTTTGAAAATTTTGGTGGAGTTAGATATTTTCTACTTCGAGACTGCAACAAATTGCTAGTTTACCTGCTCCTGTGCAAGTGATTCCAGTTTCTTTAAAGTCGGCTCCATTTTAATCTTAGCTATTAAATCTAGATTTCAAATGTTAGTAACTAAAATCTTGCAAGATATAAACCATTGGAGTCGACTTCAAGGAAATCGAAATCAGATGCCTATTAGTTGCTTCCAATTTCTCATAAGATTTTAAGGTTTTATTTTTGGCTTTTTAGTGCATTTTTTTTTGAAGGCGGTTTAATTGTTTTAAAAAATTTTTAATTATAAATCAAATTGATTATGTTAATATTTGTATTCTCCCGCTAACGATATTATTTAAATGTTTACCGGCTGTAACCTAAAATTTTTTCTATTACGAAATAACCGTATATTATATTTTGCTTCGGAAAATTCTAAAAAAAAATAACAATAACAAACCTGCAAAATATATTTAAAATCAGGTCTACTCGGTTACATAAGTTTCAGTTGTTCCGGTGACAACCTTCGGCCATCGACTAAGCTCAAAGTCGAAGAAGGGGTGGATACCTTTTTTAATAATCCGGACAAAAGTAGACCGTTAATATTTATGGGCGCCAACTGAATTTTTCCACACTGGCCTATCAATGTAAGTTTTCCATGCCTAAACTCAGTAAAAGAGAGAGATGAGAATAAAACTAACCTTCCACTTATGTTCCTCTCTATTAATACAAATTATTTGACAAAGATTCACAACATATCACCATCGATCATGTGAAGCATGAAGAGGGTAAAATCTATTTAGCAAATTGACAAACTTAATTCTAATTAAACAAATTAACAAAAAATAATAATTTATGTGCTTACTTGAATATGATGTACAATTTAAGAAGAGAAAACAACAGGAATAGTCGAAAACCACCCCTATTGGGAGGTGTTTTGGGCAATTTTAGGGGTGGTTATTACCCTTGGTGCAAGATTTGACCCTCATTATCGTAATCAGCGCCCCTAAAAACATATAGGGTGTCTAAATTTGAAAAACAACAGGAATAGTCGAAAACGACCCCTATTGGGGGGGTGTTTTGGCAACTTTAGGGGTGGTTGTTACCCGTGGTGCAAGATTTGACCTCCATTTTCGTAATCAGTGCCTCAAAAAACATATAGGAGGGCTACATTTGCAAAACAAGGAAAATATTCGAAAAACACCCCTATTTAGGGGTGTTTTTTGCATTTTTAGGGGTGTTCCAACCACTGGCGGAATCTTTAACCCTCATTTTCGTGATCAGCGCCCCAAAATACGTAGGGGACAAGTGGTCTCATCCGTTTCGCAATTTCCCGGACTTTTACCCCATTTTTAAACGGACTACTACGGGTAGGTACAATCGTAGTAATGTCAAATACTTTAACCAGTTGAATGTTTATAAACAAATATATACGAGTCGAAATACTGAAAATACCTTGCGAAAAACAACGAAATAACGAACACCATCGAATTTCCAGTTCTTATTCACAATAATAGTAACAAATATCTATGAAAAAATCATATCAGTACCAAGGAGCTTATACAAAATAGATATAACCAATAAAATGAGAAATGAAGTACCGAAAACAACATTTAGGAACCAGTATAACTACGTGAATTTAAGGTAAACTATTAGATTGTGTTTTGCATGTTACACGGCCTTTAAAAGAAATTTTTAACTTATTAACACATTATTTTAATAATAAAAACGTATATTAAAGCTATTATAGCAACAATTCTGCTTGTATTCTAAGTTGTACATTAAATAACACTTATATAGAGTACCTACAGCTAGAGTCGATTACAAAATAAACGCGACAGCTATATAAGCTTTTCCCACCTATCTTTACCATCGACTCGAACGCTACCGATTACCTAGTTCGAGAGGTTTTGTAAAGATGGCTGTAGCGGTAGCGAACGCTTTCTAGAATACTTCGTCTTTGGATAAAAATAGATTCCAGTGGCGTAACAATTTTAATTTTTTTGGTGAATTTGGTTTTTATTTGGATTTGTAAATTCTGTAAAAAATACGCAAATTAAACAATTTAAATGTTTATTAGAAAGTTTTTTATATTTTCGCCGTGTTCTGTGTCTCTGTGTCATTCCGTGGAATTTGTAATCGAATTTAAACCTATTTCCCGACTACCTATAGCTCTGAAATTTTCAGGATAGCTAAGAACTGGATGACAATGCATGTTTCAAGTGTGTTTAGGCATATACATAGATTTCGAAATTTATACCGAATTGATATTAAACATGATCTAAGTTGTGTATAGATCATATTATTTTGAAAGTTATTAAATAAATCGTTCGTAGCGTAGTTGATTAGGCGGCGGATCAGTCTACTTGTGACAGTTCTGTTATGTTATCATAATGGGATCGATTACGCGACAGAGAAGTTTTTTTTTCTTTTTTTTTTGTTCTTAAATGTGAAAACAGTAATTATTATTTTAACTGGTAATAAAATAAACTGTTTTAGAAAGTTTTTAGATACAACTACCCTTGACAAGGAAACAATCTTCTCTATGATCAATCACAGCGTTGTATGACTTAATATTTTTGCAAAATCAGGGATGCTGTGCATTGTTGAGATGACACAAAATATGACCTATAAATCAGTAAAAAACTTTCTATTATATAAAGTTCTTTTTGTAAATTGTGCTTATTTTTTCTTTCTAGTTAAAAGTTTTATATACATTTTTAATTAAGTTCATCAATTAACTTTTACTCAATTTAGCTCATAACAATTCTTACTTTTAAATTGTTATTACCCAGCGAAGACCACGGGGAGGTATGAGCATTCTTCGCCAACGGGATAGAGGGGTGAGGTATAAATTTTAGCGAGGTTACGAGTGTTAGTATATAAAAATAAATAATAATAAATATATAAAAAATATCACAGATCAATATCACAGATAATATCACAAAATTGAAACAAAGTCAATTGTAAAATAAAAACTTAAAAATGAATTCTTAAAAAAAAATTTAAAAATAATTCTGATAAAACAAAAAAGAAATTCTAAAAAAAAATATGAAAAACTAAAAAAAAAATTCTGAAAAACTAAAAAAAAAAATTCTGAAAAACTAAAAAAAAATTCTAATTCAAACTAAAAATAAAATCTTCAAAAAAAAACTAAAAATAAATTCAGTTGTCAGTTTCGTCAATTTGGTCGCCAAACGTAAGATCATTATCTGAACATTCTGAGCTCCATTCTTCGGAACTGCCCGTATTGACATTGAAAACTAAATCAAGGGCAGTGTCTAATAGATGCTCTTTTTTCATTAAATCTAATTCGTACTTCTGTACATGTTCGCATACTCTTTTCCACTCTTCAGTGGTAATGCTGGAGAACTTCTGTCTTGCAAGATTTTCGACGTCACCACATCTAAATGTTATATTATGACTTCCAACCCAATTTTTGACCGCGGCCCAAATTTTTTCTATAGGGTTTAATTCTGGGTGATATGGTGGTAATCTTACAACAGAGTGTCCGTGTTTTCTCATTTCCTCATCTAGAACGTATTTTAGAAAGCGGGGTTTGTGCGATTTTATTACTTCATAGAGTTCGACTTTTGTCATGTCGACTGTATGAGGGATGCTCTTGTCCGTTAGCCAATTCAACATGACTTCCTTTCTAGATGAGGCGGTTGGAAGTCTTTCCATCATAGTATTGTGATAGCTAGCATTATCTATCACCAACACACTTTTTTCTGGAATGTTGGGAATGAGTTGTGTTCTCACCCATCGCATGAAATTTTTCGTGTTCATGTCATCGTGATAATCTCCAGTCTTTTTTCCAGACTTAAATATTAACAGTCCATTTTCCACAAACCCCTTTTCTCCTCCTGCATGTACTATAATTAGCCTTTGTCCCTTGCTATAAGGCGCTTTTAATGTTTGGTCTGGTTTGGTCGTATCTATCCATGTTTTTGTAGAGGTATGCGAACTATGCAAATAAGTTTCATCGGTATATATAATATTTCTACCGTCGCGGCGAAAATCTCTAATTTTTTTCAAAAACTCTACGCGTTTTAACCTTACATCGTGGCTTTCCATAAGGGATTGTCGATTGTCTGGTGTTTTGTCCCAGGTGAAACCTAATTTTTTTACAACCCTTCTAAAGGATTGTAATGACCCTTCAAAACCTACTTGAGCGTCCTTCACTCTTTGTAGAGCCTTCTTCATCGTTGGGCGTTGTTTTTCTATGATGTAAAAGTTGTTAATAATGGATCGAATTCGATCTCCTTGCCCTTGACTAATAAATGTTTTAGAATTCGGACGACCCCTCTTTTTTTGAGAATTACTTAAATTTAAATAATTTGAAGTCGATGTCGGGGGACGGTCGTCAATGACGCCTGATGTTGACATTTTTGTAACATCATCTACTTCTAAAGCACTTATTTTTTTATTTACTCGATGGATGACATCCTTAGAAACACCCGTAGCTGCCATAATTCGTTGGCGAAAATTATTGATTGAAATTTGTAGCCCATTTTTGGCTTCGTTTTTCATAAATTTACTTACGGAGTTAATAGTTTGGTAGGCATCCGCTGAGTAATGCTTTCTTCCCATTTTTGCGATGAAAAAAATAAAAATACACTCTGTACTTACTCTACAAAACTTAAAACACTTGAACTGAAACGAGGCACAAATTCACGACGCCGCTGGGTCTGGGACTAACTAACAACGCTCACGAAATTCGCTTAGCAACTGAATAGTACTAGAATTCTCCTCTGGAGGCGCTGCGGCGCGCGCCGATCGGAGATCGTCGGCAAATATCCCCACATTGCCTAATTTTACTAGAGCTGTCGCGTTTATTTTGTAATCGACTCTAACTGCATAGGTATATAATGTAATGAAAGTTGTGGTTATTAACATTAAATAACACTTATATGTAAAGTACAACTTATACATCATTCAAAGCTTATTTATATTAAAGTAGGCCTTGTTAGGGTGATGAATTTCGCCCTGTATGTTTAATCTTATTTTCAGTTGTAAATGCGCTGTTGTCACGTCCTTAATAAAATCATAATGTTAGTGACAATAACTAAAATAACAATTGTGTACTCCATTTCAGCGCCATCAAATCATTAAAACTTAGTACTTTCACAAAAAAAGGAAATCGTCAATTTAAACATTTATATTTAGATATAATGAACGCATTTACAAAATAATAGTAATTAAATGAAAGCAAACAATAAAAACATTTACAAAAAAGTCTTCATTTGCAATTTAGAACAAATTTTCTATGTCTATATAACTGTTTTATAACATAAGTTTTACAACAAAAATTTAAATTGGACCAGCTATAAATAAGAAAATACAAAATATTTCATTTTGTTGATAAGTATTGCAGCAACTATATATTAAAGAATTTTTCGTAGAGCTTTCCAGGTAGTGCGGCATTATGACATACTGGTTTCAGCTATTTTGATAGGTAAAACAAAGTTTTATGCTTCAAATAATGAAAATCCGTTTCATATGTGTTCAATAGTTACAGTGGAATAATTCAGCAGAAAAGCAGATACACTAATAGTAAAATAAGCAAAGTAAAAAAAATGAAACATACAACATTAAAAAAACATATAAACAACAAAAATTGAAGTAACACATTTGGTTAAAACTATTGTCACGTTCATCTATTCGTTATGTATTTTCAATTCACCTCCAGTATTAAAGGTAAAATGTTGTCAAGTTTACAATTTTTCATGTAATAAGTCCAATCCGTCAAAATAATTTCTTCTGTATGTCTACAAAATTTTTTCCACATGTCTGGTGTACCTACATTGTCTTAACGCTTCTGTCCAAGTTTTGTCCAATTATAAAAATGCAAAATGGAGGTAATCGAAGTAAATCATGTCTATCTTGGTTTAATATTTCATCTATTACATGTCTTATCGTTGCTTCTGTATTGTGTAAGTATAATTGTCTTTTTTTTTTAATTTTTTTAGCAAATTCGATGTTATTGCTGCGTAACTATCTCTGTAATATCTATTTTGTTTCTGAAAATGTAGGTGGTCTGTTTTGTTGTACAGAAATGAACTGAAGCATTATCCATGTTTACTACACATTTCTCTGGAAAATTGAATAAAGCAGGAATAAGTTAATTAACAATCCAGTTTTTGAAAATATCACTATTTATAGTTTTGTGATAGTCAATGTCAATATTTGAAGAGTCTAATAACAAATCACATCCCTATTGACCCACTATTTGCTCCTGCGAGTAAAATTGTAAATCGCTTTTCTTCGGATTACACATGCAATGCATTACTTTTTAAATAAGATTACTGTACCCAACGACGCGTTGGAGTACCATTTTTTTATATCTATGTCTATGTACACAAATCTGATGATTTCATTGCGCTTTTTTAATTCCATAAATTTCTGAACGAAAAAGATTTTGCTATGTCTTCACTCACTTAAAATTTGTCGTCAGTTCACCTTTTTAAGTTTATATAATATATATCATTAATAAATAAATATCATTTATAAATAAGTAAAATATTCGGTTTTGTAATTGTACGTCCAAATCTGCCGCTGCAATTTCTTTTAAATGAAGTTCTTAAATGTATCTGCTTTATCTTTCTTCCTGTTACTTGCGGCTTCTTTACCAGTAACTAAATCTTTTTTTAAGATTTTTCGTTTACATTTCACACTAACCTAAAAAAAACACGAAATATTTAAAAAATGTATTAAATTAAAATTGAAATGATATTTGATTGGTCATAATTTAATGAATAAAACATCGATTCGTGCATGTCCTATCAAATTACATTTTAATTATCATTATGGATCATTGTTATTAAAAAAATTAATAAAAATATTTTATTTTTAAAACGTGTGTAATCTAGCAACATTGTAAAATAATGACTGACAGGAGAAATGTGAGGTTAGGTATGTTTAATAAATTATAAGTAATTTGAATGTATAAGAATGTAAAAGTGTATAAAATGTAACAAATAACTTCATATACAACTATTAATGAAATCAAAAATGTTTGGAACTATTTGCTGATGAAAACATTGGAATAATCTTGTATAGAAACAGAATTAGTACTTACATTAAAAACCTAAGAGATCTTATATAAATCCATCTTCTGAAATTTTTTGTTCTTTTCTAAACATGTAATATCATCTTTGTATTCATTTTTTTGTCTCTACACAATTTTTTTCCGGCGTATTAATTTTTTTAATGCATTTAACCATTATATTTATGATATTTGTTGTCAAGCTGGTCAGTTTGTGACTTGCAGTGACGTGGTAACTTTCAAACACCAACATGACCAAAACCAATACCAAGTGAAAAATAAAAAAACAGCCTGCTAGATATAAATAAACGTTGAATCGTTTATACTGCAACAGCATTGTAATGACAGTACTGGTTTGACATGTGCACAATTATTAGCCTAGAAACAGATATTTCCTTCGAATTTGTTTTCGTTTTCAACTTAAGTCTTTAGAAAGTAGTAGATTATGCAACGATCATGTAATGATGGTTATTAATACACGAGCATTAACTGGGATACGAAACGAGCCGAAGGCGAGTTTCGTATGGTTAATAAGAGTGTATTAATAACCATTACATGAGAGTTGCATACGCTATTTTTTCTACGACCGATATAAATAATCAAGATCTAAAAATATTATATTTATATTTGTAATGAACACAATAACAGTAATTAGGTACACGTATTTCTATACAAAATTCTACAAAATTGTAATTAATGGTATTACCTGAGGTGTATTACCATAGATGTAAGAAATCTAAACATTTTTGGAGAATGTCGAAACATAATTTGTACTTCTCCAGTCCATAAACCGTTGATATAATTTTTGAGGCAAAATATTTTGTACTGCATTTTCTGCTTTCTCCGATATATGTGGTGGTGTCGATGGTAATTCTTCTATATCGCTGATATCAGACATTTTGATAATATAATTATTAATTTTTAAAGTTTAGCTCAAGGAGACTAGAGCTCTTGGTTTAGCTGTTTAGGAAAATTTAATGAATTTGGAATATAGGTTAGAACTGTCAAACACTTTTTGAGAGACGCCTACTTGATACCTACTTAAATGTAAAATATAGGTGGTATCGTGATGTTAGGATTATAATCCTAACATCACGGGTGGTATGCGGTTAATTGTTCAGTATCTTAATGAAAACCATTATAACACTATTGTTATAATGAATATCATTATGAAACGGATTATGGGCATATACGTGTATTATTATAGTACGGGCGTAGAAAAATGGATTTATAATATTTGCGAGAACATCGCATACAAAATTATACAATCTGTTATATACCTTTGTTCATCTATAATAGTTTTTGAAATGTGGAACTATAAGCATATTATTTAGAAGAAATGTCACAAAATATGCATTACATGATGTAAATTTTTTAAATTAATCTTTACACTTATTAAACACTTTGGATGGCAAAACTCTTGATATATTTCAAATATTTGTATTTCAAAAAGTCATTTTAATCTAAAAACATTCTTACAATTTGAAAAGTTTAAAATTATGTTATTAATAATATTTTGCTAATGGAAAAACGGTATATTTGGGAAATTTAAACAAGAAACATATTTTAAAATACTTACTTATATATTAAAATTTATTACATTTCGTACGTGCTTTTGTGGCATTTTCCGGTTTTTATATACGTGCTGCTGTAAAATACCTACTACTTAAATCAGGCAAAGCTGTAACTCCACTCTACATATCTTTGGGAATAATGTACATTTCGCTACAGACTTAATTGCTAGATATACAATAGTAAGAACTAACTACCTTAAGCCAGTACAAAGGTAACCCTGAAAAGAATATTCTTCTTTCATTACATCATTATTATAATTAATATCAGCGTTTGGCGATGCGAGGGTAAAATAGTTGCACACTCAGTTCTTTTATTTTGTTATTTTTTCATTAAATTATATATTTTATTTTTTATCTCCTTTGATCAGCACACAATCACATTATTACTAATTAAAAACATACTGTAACGGGATAACCGTAACGGAAGGGACCTTAGTTTGAAAGATTGTTGTTGACAGTTGATTTTTAGAAGTTTGTAAAAAAATCAACTGACCATTTTAAATAATGTCAGAAGTGTTCAGAAGAGTTCATTGTATTGTCAAGTAGTTAGACGTTATCCAGCAGAGTTCAGTGTATCTTAACAATTTTGTAAATAAATTGTGTAAAAAGCCCCCATACGTGTTTCAAATTGGTGTCAGGTGTGGGGTGAAGATACAAGAATGCCTGGAAAAAAGATAAATGAACTATTGGTGGCAGAGCTCAGAAGAGAGCTTGAAGAATTGGAATTGGAAACTACTGGGAGCAAATCCGTATTGTTGAGAAGGCTCCGTGAATACTACGTAAATAATAATGTCGACCCTGACGCTGTCGAGTTTGAAGACCCAGTTCAAAAAGCAATTTCCCAGCTGAAAGAGGAGCTATCAGGACAAATGACGAACCAACAGGAGGAGCTATCCAGTCAGATGAAGACTCAGCGCGAAGATATGTCCCAGCTGAAAGAGGAGCTATCAGGACGAATGACGAGCCAGCAAGAGGAGCTATCCAGTCAGATAAAGAGCCAGCAAGAAGAGCTATCACAACGGATGTCTACCATATCAGATGAGTTATCCAGTTCGTTCTCCCAGCAAATATCAATCTTCGTGAAGAACAAAATCAGCAAGTGTCCAGCTTGCGAGACGAACAAAATCAGCAAGTGTCCAGCTTGCGAGACGAACAAAATCAACAAGTCACCAACTTGCGAGACGAGCAAAACCAGATCAACCAGCAAGTGCAGTCCGAAATAAGAAAGCTTCAACGAGAACAGGAAGCTAGCCGCCGAAACCAAACCATCCACAACGGCGACGGAGATGCAAGAAGGATGGAAACCTGCCACACAGACGTCGAACGACAAAGAAGCGAGGAGACGACCCATGTACGAACGACGATGAAACCCCCGACCTTCGACGGGAAGACTTCCTGGCCAAATTACCTGAAACAATTCGACGCAGCGGCCAGAGCTAATGGATGGTCATCCCAGGAGAAAGCATTGTCCCTAACCGTAGCTCTGCGAGGCGAAGCTTTAGACGTCTTGCAATCATTGACGCCGGATGAAGCTGACAACTTCGAGTTATTGGTGAACCGTCTAGAGATGCGTTATGGTCAAACCCATCTACAACCTGTGTACCGAATGCAGTTAAAGAGCCGAAAAATGGAGAAACTATCCAGGAATTTGAAGCGGATGTAGCAAGAATGGTACGACTTGCGTATTCAAATGCAGCGGAGGATTTCCTGGAGTGCCTAGCAGTCCAAACCTTCACCGATGGTCTTCGAGACGTCGAGTTGCAGCGCGCTGTACGGTTGGCGCGGCCGAAGACTCTTGTGGACGCCTTGACCATTGCCCTGGAGTTTGAGGCGGCGACGGAGGCCTCACGTGGAGTTGCTCGACTAAGGGAAATCACCGGTAACTACGACCATGCCGTTCATTCCGTTAGCGACGTTGAAGCGGTAGTAGAGAGATTAATGAAGTTATCTCCAAGAAGAAGGCGCCAAGTGAGATGCTGGAACTGCGGAGAACTAGGCCATATAAGAAATACTTGCCCCCAAAAAGAAAAATCTTCTGCTGAAGTACCCCAGCAGCAGGAAAACTAGAACGGGTCGACTCCTGGAGGGCGAAATCGACCCCAAACATTCCCAAAGCCCCTCACAATATTAAATTGGCAACTCTGCGACATCACGTGGACAGCTTATATGTAGATGGCCTCCTTGATGGGAAGAATATTAGCATGCTGGTAGACACTGGAGCTACAAAAACTATCGTTCGACCAACCATCATTATGCGAAATAAGATGTTGCCTACCAGTTGGAGACTGCGTACCGCTACCGGAGATTCTGCTAGAGTCTACGGTGAGATACAGGTGACGCTACAGTTTGGTTCAACCTCTCTTGTTCATTCAGTGCTGGTGGCTGACGTTGATGAAGATGTTGTTCTGGGCATGGATGTTATGCTCCACTGTGGTTTTCATTTGGATCTTCGCCAACGTATCCTTCGTACTGGTAATGAAGAAATATTCCTGCACCGAAAACAAGTTGACAATGCCTCGATTAGGCTAATCGATGATATCGAACTTCCGGCAAGCTGCGAATGTGTCGTCACAGCGCGGTTGGATGGACTGGAGCCAGATGGTGCCCCAGCCATGATAGAGCCGAAGAACCATGACCATGAATTGGGAAAAGGACTCCTTGTGGGTAAGACTCTTGTTAGATCCGCCAAAGAGGTACCCATCCGAGTTATCAACTTGAACGATCATCCAGTTCTTCTCCGAAAGGACACGGAAATGGGAAGTTTAGAACCAGTAATGGCCATAATTCACAAGATAAATGGTACGGAAACAGATGAGACCAACGAAATTGAACAATTAATGACAAAATTAGACCCCTCTTTGTCAAAATTAGAAAAGAAACAGGTAAAAGATCTACTTTACCGTTATAAACCTGTATTTGGTTCTAAAAGTAAACTGGGAAGAACTGATGTTGTACAACATAGAATTGACACTGGTGATGCACGTCCGATTCGACAGGTACCCCGAAGGATGCCTCAAGTTAAAAAGGAAGAAGCAGACAGAGCCCTTAAAGAAATAATTCAAAATGGCATAGTCGAACCATCCAGTAGTCCGTGGGCTTCTCCTGTGGTATTAGTGGGAAAGAAAGACGGATCAATGCGGTTTTGTGTCGACTATCGAAAGCTAAATGATGTCACTAAGAAGGACAGTTATCCTCTGCCAAGGATTGATGATGCCCTCGACGCTTTGGCGGGTTCTACTCTGTTTTCTACCTTGGACCTTAAAAGCGGATACTGGCAAGTTAAAATGAATCCTGCAGACAAAGAAAAGACTGCCTTTACCAGTGGATCAGGGTTATGGCAATTCACGGTCCTTCCATTTGGCCTCTGTAATGCTCCTGCGACGTTTGAACGACTAATGGAGAACATCCTGCGGGGTTTGTCATGGGAAACTTGTCTAGTTTATCTAGACGACATCATCATAATGGGTAAGACCTTTAAGGAACATTTATCTAACCTGGAAGAAGTTTTTAAAAGATTACAGAACGCTAATCTAACATTGAATGTTAAGAAATGCCACTTGTTCCAGAGACAGGTCAACTATTTAGGACATAACGTAAGCAAGGATGGCGTTGCTGTTGATCCCGCTAAGATACAAGCCGTTCAGGTATGGCCAATCCCTATCGACAAACATCAGCTCCGGAGTTTCTTGGGTCTTTGTTCCTATTACCGACGATATGTCAAGCATTTTGGAGACATCGCCAAACCCTTGACACGTTTGACAGAACAAGATAAGTCCTTCTGTTGGGATCAGGAATGTCAAAAGGCGTTTGAAATATTGAAGAAACAGCTTACGTCAGCACCTGTTCTTGCTTATCCACTTCCTAATGGTAAGCTTATTTTGGACACCGACGCCAGCAATGTGGGAATTGGAGCCGTCTTGTCACAGCTACAAGACGGTAAGGAAAGAGTGGTTGGTTACTTCAGCAAAACTTTATCGAAAGCTGAAAAGAACTACTGTGTAACTCGGAGGGAACTGTTAGCAGTTGTAAAATCCGTCGAACACTTTTATAAATATCTGTATGGCAGAAAATTCCTGATCAGAACAGACCATGCTAGTTTAAAGTGGCTACTTAGCTTTAGGAACCCAGAAGGACAGATAGCAAGATGGCTCGAAAAACTGCAGGAATATGATGTTGAAATCAAAACAGACCTGGAACCAGACATCGTAATGCTGATGCACTTTCCAGAAGACCATGTCGACCTGATTGCCCCCATTGTACCCGTATGGAGCAAAACGAGGAAAAACTTGCCTTAGTTAAGGTTGTGCCAGAAGACGAGAGCTCTATGCTGGAGGAGCAACAAGAAAACGATCCCGTTCTGAGAAAGATTAGGGAGTGGAAGAGAATGGACCGTCGTCCGTTGTGGAGAGAGATATCCTCATCCTCTCCTGCTTTAAAAGCATACTGGTCCCAATGGAACTCTTTAATTTTGGACGGTGGGCTCGTTAAAAGACTGGTAGAAAACTCCGAGGGAACAGAAACAAGGAAACAAATAGTGGTCCCAAGAAATGCTGTACCAGAAATTTTAAAGCAGATGCATAATGATAGTTCTGGAGGACATCTGGGTATCACGAAAACGCTGCAAAAGATCCGAGATAGATTTTACTGGGTAAATTGCACTAATGATGTTAAAGATTGGTGTCGTAAATGCACTACCTGTGCTGCCAGTAACGGTCCGCACCGAAAACCGAAGGCGGAAATGCAGCAATACCTGGTTGGAAGTCCTTTTGAAAGAATCGCGGTAGATGTATTGGGGCCACTTCCACAGACCGATGAAGGAAACAAATACATCTTTGTTGTAATGGACTACTTCACTAAATGGGTTGAAGCCTATGCAGTTCCCAATCAGGAAGCCACCACTTTAGCAGATATATTGGTTGAAGAATTCGTAAGCCGATTTGGGGTACCACTAGAATTACACTCAGACCAAGGGAGAAATTTTGAGAGCAAGCTGTTTCAAGAAGTTTGCCAAAGATTAGGTATCCGCAAAACGAGAACCACAGCGATGCATCCTCAGTCTGATGGAATGGTGGAACGAATGAACCGGACTATAACCAACTATCTGTCAAAAGTGGTGTCAGATTGTCAGAGGGATTGGGATCGACATATTCCACTATTTCTAATGGCAATTCGATCGGCCATCAACGAATCAACTGGCCAAACGCCTGCGAAGGTCCTGTTCGGTAGAGAAATGAGGCTACCATGTGACTTGGTGTTTGGTTGTAAACCTGGTGAAGAAATGGCACGTGAACAATATGTCACCGACCTTCAGAATCGAATGGAAAATATACACAACCTGGTGCGTGGAAAACTACAATTATCTAGTGATCGGATGAAGAGGTACTATGACACACGGACAATGGAAAAGAGTTACCAAGTTGGAGATTTAGTCTGGCTCTATAAACCCCGACGGCGTCGAGGTATTTGTCCCAAATTACAAAAGAACTGGGAAGGTCCTTACACCATCAAGAAGAAGATTAACGATGTCATTTATCGGATCGTGAAAATTCCCAGAGGGAAACCCGTCGTGGTCCATCACGATCGTTTGGCGCCTTACCAGGGAAACCACAGTGGAGATGCGCAGCAACTCCAAGAAGATGGTTTGGCTGGCTCAGGGAGTGTGCGGGATTCCGATGTAGGAAATAACATTCCAGGAGGAATGAATCTAAGGAGGGGGCAGTGTAATGGGATAACCGTAACGGAAGGGACCTTAGTTTGAAAGATTGTTGTTGACAGTTGATTTTTAGAAGTTTGTAAAAAAATCAACTGACCATTTTAAATAATGTCAGTTCGAGTCAAGTGTTCAGAAGAGTTCATTGTATTGTCAAGTAGTTAGAGGTTATCCAGCAGAGTTCAGTGTATCTTAACAATTTTGTAAATAAATTGTGTAAAAAGCCCCCATACGTGTTTCAATACTTTTAAATAATTAAAACACACTTGTCTCCAATACTATTAAACTTCCTATTCCATCTTTTGGATATTTATTAACTCTGCCATTTATATAAAATTGAAATTTGTTTTTACAGTTTTTCTTTTAGTTATTAAATTTTTATACGAAATATGTCAATAATATAAAATTCATATTTATATTACATCGATTACATCATTCAAACTAAGATGGTGAATAACATACCTACATAAACTTTCAGTGGCGCACTTAAATGTTCGTTCTCTTTTAGCTAATTTTGAATCTTTTAGGGAGGTAATTGAGGAAGCTAAATACCATATCTTTACTATATCTGAAAGCTGGCTTATGAAAGATACACCTGATTCGCATATTAAAATACAAGGCTATACAGTTATTAGACGCGACCGCCAGGGGCGGGGTGGAGGTGTTGCGATTTACATTAAAAATAATTTAAAATTTCGTACTATCAAATCCCCAGCTAATATAGAACAACTTTGGATTCGAGTATTTGTTGGTAGTTCAGATTATGTGATTGGATGTGTATATAGGGCACCAGACTTCAATATTAATACCTTTATGGACGCTTTTGAACCATTTATGTTACAATTGTGTGGTATATATCCTAACGTTTTTTGCACGGGTGATTTTAATGTTAATCTATTGAATAATACGATTAAACCGGCTCTTAGTTTTACGGCATCCCTGGATGCCTTGGGATTGCATCAACTCATAAAAACACCAACTCGTATTACATCAACCACATCTTCTCCACTTGATTTATTTTTAACAAACAATCTGGAACTTGTCAAATCTTCCGGTACAGAGTCATCAGAGGTTGCCGATCATGAACTCATATTCTGTAAAATTTTAACTCAGAAAAATATTCATCACAAGAAATTTGTAGTAATTAGAGACTATAAGCATTTTAATAGTGAAGTATTTTATAACAATCTTTGTGTTCTACCATTTCATCGCCTCTTTCATATGCATAACATATTAGACAAGATAAATTATTTTAATAACATGGTTTTGCAATTATTTAATAATTATGCTCCTTTAAAAACTATTAGAGTAGTATCAAAACCACCTGCTCCATGGCTTACCGATAATTTGCGAATGCTCATATCAAAACGTAAAAATGCCATTGCCAAATTTAAAATCAATAACGATCTTCGTCATTACCACAAATATAAGGAATTGAGAAATAAAATTACCAGTTTAACACAAAAAGAAAAAAAGGCTTATTTTGATTTTTTATTTAGTAACCAAAACTCAAGAAGATCTGCTTGGAATCACCTTAGAAAGTTAAACATTTCACCAAAAAATAATTATGAAATTCCAATATCTCTAAATAATGTTGATGATATTAACAATTTTTTCCGCAATTCCATTCCCCACAGTACAGTCGACAACAATTTAATATCTTTCTTTTATGAAAACAGTTTATCTGGAGATTATAATATTATGTTCTATTTTAAACCAGCTGAAGCTGATTTTGTTGCAAAAATAATTGATAATATATCTACAAATGCCACTGGTCATGACGGTCTTAACATTTTTATCCTGAAAGCGTGCTGTCCATACGTTATCCCATTTATCACGCATATTATCAATTGCTGCTTGACTGAACATGTTTTCCCAGATCAGTGGAAAATTTCACTTGTAAGACCACTTCCTAAGGTAGCAAATCCAGAAAATTTTAAAGATCTTCGTCCAATTAGTATACTGCCCTTGCTATCTAAAATTATGGAGCGCTGCATGGAGTCGCAGCTTAGATGTTACATCTTAGACAATAAAATTCTTCCGTTTAAACAATCTGGTTTTAGATCATCACACAGCTGTGCGACAGCATTGCTTGATGTATCTGACGACATAATAACTGCAATGGATAGTGGTTTGGGAACAATTCTAGTCTTACTGGATTTCAGTAAGACATTTGACACTATTAGTCATCAATTGCTTCTATCCACATGCTCGTACGTAGGTCTATCTCCAGAAGCTTGTGTTCTCCTTAAAAATTTTTTGTCGAATCGTCTTCAAATGGTTATACTTGATGACAAAACATCTAATGCTCTTCCTGTTACATGTGGTGTCCCTCAGGGCTCCATATTAAGCCCACTACTGTTCTCAATTTACACATCACAGCTAATAAATTGTATTTTCAACTGCCACTTTCATATGTATGCTGATGATACACAGTTGTATCTATCGTTTAAGCCACATGACATCATTCGAGCTTGTGCTATGATAAATGAAGATCTCTCATCCATTTATTAAATGTCTCATAAATATTCCCTCTCACTAAATCCGGATAAATCTCAAGTAATTGTCTTTGGAAATATTGGTGAAAATATTATTAAGAATGTCAAAATAAAACTATCAGAAACCGATATACCTGTAATCTCTTGTGCAAAAAATTTGGGACTTTATATGGATAATAAACTTAGATTCCATGAACATATAACATATTGTATAAAAAAAGCGTATGCTAAACTTAAATTATTATATTACAATCGTTCTGCCCTTTCGCTTAACTTAAAAAGGCAACTTTGCGACACCTTGGTTCTATCGTCTTTCAACCATTGTGATACTGTATATGGGCCTTGTTTAACAGCTTCTGACTCAATGCGCATTCAACGTGTACAGAACAGCTGCTTGCGGCTGATTTATGGTATAAGAAAATATGACCGCATATCTCATACGTTAAAGCTTGTCGGTTGGCTAAATATGGAAAATCGACGCTTTTACCATCTTACGTCTCTATACCATTCAATAATCATCAATAAATCGCTACCTTACCTGTATCAAAAAATTAGCTTCAGAACTGACGTCCATCATTTAAATCTAAGAAACAAAAATTTTGTCACCATTCCTTCACACAGAACGACCTTGTATAAAAGATGTTTCAAATATAATATCGAAAGAACATATAATGAATTGCCGTCAAATCTGAAGTCTAAAGATCCCTCTCGCTTTAAGAGATCGCTTAAAAATCTAATATACGATAAGCAGTGCCTTAATCAAAAAATGGTTGTTTAATGTATGTTAATTTCAATTCTAGTTAATAACGCTAGTCGAGCTGATGTTGATCTCACTTCTGCATTGGGTGACATATGTATGTAATGTAATATGTGTGATTTGGGTTAGTTGATCATTACCTATTTTAATGAAAATAATCTTTTAAATCTAGGTTTTTGGGTTAAGTGTTTAGAGCAGGGCATCACCTTAAGTGATGACCTGAACTTCGCCTTTGTTCAATATTGATTTTTTTTTTATTTTATTTTTAAGTGTATTTAATTTCGGGGAACAATAAAGACTTTATTTATTTATTTATTTATTTATTTATTATATATTGTAAAATACTTACAATATCAAGGTACGTTTTTATTCTTATGAAGCTGTTGAAGGCAGTGCCTATACGGTTTGGTAAGTTATGAAATACAAAAATAAAAATTATTATACCAACAAGAATTCAAATAAAAATTTCTAGTTATTGTACTGCTGGTAACCAAAAGTCCATACTATTCGATGATCTTCTTTTGGGGCAGATTTTACAATGCGTTTCTTTGATCCGTTCGTGGTTCGCACAAGTTCACACATTGTTTTGAAATCGTTATGTTTACCAATAATTTAACATACATTTTCTGTTTCAAATTTCAAACGATTCTGTAAAACAGTATTAGAAATCAACAACATAAATTGGTGATAAATCTGAGATTCCAAAATAAACAAGAAGTGACTTTAAGAAGAAATTGAAAAAATATTACATTGTCCTTAAATTTAACAGATAATATCTCTCTCATTAACACGTTATATATATATATATATATATATATATATATATATATATATATATATATATATATATCAAATAACAGGCTCAGAAACGTCTGGGTTGGGCAATTGATGGAAAAACGCCAGTAGTAGGAACTTTATTCTTAGGTTGCGAAATTTTCGGTTAGTTTTTAACCTTCATCGGCGCCTAACGGGAATTACAATAATAATATTATAAGGGTGTAATAATGTTAAAGATTAAAACTTACAAAAAAATATGTTCTTGTTACACCTCATATATGAGAACAACCCTTGCATAAAACATGACTAACGTGGGTTGTTAAAATGTAAACAGGTCCAATTATAAAACCAATTAAAATATTAAAATGTTAAATAAAATTAAACAAAACACAACAGTTAACAATTACGACCACACAAATAACAAACTTTTTTGATACATTGGCTAAATTTCTTGTAGAGTAAAAGACGGAACTGTCAAGTAAGTCATCTATCAATAAATAAATATTTAAATAAAAACATAACCTATTTGTTGTTATTAAAATGATTGGTTTTCGTCATATTTTGGCACAAAAGAAAAGTATAGATCGAACTCAACCCTTCTTCATCTTTTTTAAAGTTCATAGACTCTGGAGACGAATGGATGTAACACATTTCAATGAAGTTTCTTTTAAACTGGTTAGTTGCTTCTTCTAAAATACTGACGCTATGGTAATCGATATTATGTGCACTGGAACATACATGCTGACTCAAGGCAGTTGCAGTTGGTTTTTTAACTGTATAACTTTTGTGTAGAGCGATCCGTTTAGCCAGTTTTTGAGATGTTTGCCCAATGTACACTTTCGGACAATCACTGCACTTAATCGAATACACTACGTTGGATTTTAATAACGTAGGAGTTTTATCTTTAATGTAAGTGAAGTATTAACCAAATCGATTAATAACTGAATTCGCTGTAATAATATTATACTTTCGTAGAATGCTGGATATTTGTGGTGTTAGATTCTCAATGAAGGGAATTTTGCATAATTTAACTCCACAGGATTATCCGCTGGGTGTTCTTCTGGAAAATGAGGACGCGGTGGTGGTTTATCAAAGAGAAGTTTGTTAAGTAGTTTCCTTGGATAGTGATTTGTTCTTAGAATTCTATATATATAAATATATAAATATATATATATATATATATATATATATATATATATATATATATATATACGTGAAGGTATTAGTGACTGTTTAAATCTAAAGATTGTAATTCTTGGAGATGCAGTCAAGTTATAGGCTCTTATAAGAAAACTCTTTGAAGTGTTTTTTTCGTCTAGCTTTCGAACTTTATTTAATTCTTTATCAAGACGTTCTATAAGTTAAAGAAATATTGTTAAATACAAATATTTTTTTAAAAAGAAAATTTAAACTTACTCTTCTTGAGGTTAACATTTTTTAGCAATTTCTACGTTTTTGTATGAATACATTTTTTAAATGACATTTGTTAAATATAAAATTTCAAAATTTAGGTAATACAAAATCTACATCACAGTAAGTACACTTTATGTAACAAAAATATGTATATATATATAGAAAAGAATGTATCATTAATTTAGTTAAGTTAAATTTTTATATTTATTGTTGGTAGTGGTTCGATTTTATTTTTAATTTATAGTGGTGGTAAATTTGTTTGTTTGACAAGATATATAAATAATAATATATTCCTTTTTTTTTTTGTTTAAATCTATTTATTTAATTTTTTTTAACTAGTTATTATTATGAGATAGGATGTAGCAATAAATATTACTTAATTTTTCTATATCTGATTTTCTATTTACACAATATAGTAAACAAAGTGCCAAGAAAATGCGTATTAATATAAACAAAAGGGGAAAATTATTGGGCATGTACGCAAAAAGGATCATAGGATTACGAGTAAGAATGGTAACCGCAGACATGCATGTTTCTGGCTCATTAGCCGTCATCAGTGTGGCATAACCAAGTAGGGTATTGCACTTGGCTAGCAAAAGTGTTGGGTACTTGGGAGCAAAGGATGTTGGGGAAACATGTGTAAAGAAACATAAAAACACAAAAACAACGAAAGCTCAGACAGAAACATGCATGTCTGCGGTTACCATTCTTACTCGTAATCCTATGATCCTTTTTGCGTACATGCCCAATAATTTTCCCCTTGTTTATATTAATACGCATTTTCTTGGCACTTTGTTTATTTCATATCCTGGGCTCAGAACGACTCAAACACAATGAGTCCGTTTCGCCAACGTTGCGACGCTGGTTGCTAGCCGAAAACCCATTGGCACAGCTGGCCGAAAGCACAAAATGGCGATAGGACTCCTGTGTGAGCTTTCGTTGTTTTTGTGTTTTTATGTTTCTTTACACATGTTTCCCCAACATCCTTTGCTCCCAAGTACCCAACACTTTTGCTAGCCAAGTGCAATACCCTACTTGGTTATGCCGCACTGATGACGGCTAATGAGCCAGAAACATGCATGTCTGCGGTTACCATTCTTACTCGTAATCCTATGATCCTTTTTGCGTACATGCCCAATAATTTTCCCCTTTTGTTTATATTAATACGCATTTTCTTGGCACTTTGTTTATTTCATATCCTGGGCTTAGAACGACTCAAACACAATGAGTCCGTTTCGCCAACGTTGCGACGCTGGTTGCTAGCCGAAAACCCATTGGCACAGCTGACCGAAAGCACAAAATGGCGATAGGACTCCTGTGTGAGCTTTCGTTGTTTTTGTGTTTTTATGTTTCTTTACACATGTTTCCCCAACATCCTTTGCTCCCAAGTACCCAACAGTTTTGCTAGCCAAGTGCAATACCCTACTTGGTTATGCCGCACTGATGACGGCTAATGAGCCAGAAACATGCATGTCTGCGGTTACCATTCTTACTCGTAATCCTATGATCCTTTTTGCGTACATGCCCAATAATTTTCCCCTTTTGTATATATATATATATATATATATATATATATATATATATATATATATATATATATATATATATATATATCGAGCAGAGCGTTTGTGACAGTCTTATATAACAAGATGTAAGAGATGATACAAAGCGTATCTAGTGCCGTGCTGTCAATAATAAATCCAGTTTTAACCTGGATTGGTGTTTGGTTAGATTTTCTAACTCACGACACCGGTAGATAATGCGACATAAGTATAAGGATATTAATCAACTCATACAACGGCAAAACCAACTACAGACACCGTGTTTCGCTCTTTTTGGAGCTCATCAGTGTAGTATAGGTTATGTCTCTTCAGTCACTAATGAAGAGACATCTTTTGCATGAATTGACCAAATCCTTATAAAAGTAAACTTGCGAAAGTAGAAACAATTCGCAAGTGGCCCCATCTTTACTCCAAAAATGGTACTACGACAGTCGCTTTGCATCTTAAAAGTCACTTTCGGCAAGGTAAAAACATAAAACGAACAGAGCGTTTGTGACAGTCTTATATAACAAGATGTAAGAGATGATACAAAGCGTATTTAGGGCCGTGCTGTCAATAATAAATCCAGTTTTAACCTGGATTGGTGTTTGGTTTGATTTTCTAACTCAAGACACCGGTAGATGCTGCGACATAAGTATAAGGATATTAATAAGCTTATACAAGGGCAAAACCAACTACAGACACCGTGTTTTGCTCTTTTTGGAGCTCATCAGTGTAGTATAGGTTATGTCTCCTCAGTCACTAATGAAGAGACATCCCCTGCATGAATCGACAAAATCCTTATAGATGTAAACTTGTGAAAGTAGAAACAATTCGCAAGTGGCCCCATCTTTACTCCAAAAATGGTACTACGACAGTCGCTTTGCATCTTAAAAGTCACTTTCGGCCAGGTAAAAACATAAAACGAGCAGAGCGTTTGTGACAGTCTTATATAACAAGATGTAAGAGATGATACAAAGCGTATCTAGTGCCGTGCTGTCAATAATAAATCCAGTTTTAACCTGGATTGGTGTTTGGTTAGATTTTCTAACTCAAGACACCGGTAGATGCTGCTACATAAGTATAAGGATATTAATCAGCTCACACAAGGGCAAAACCAACTACAGACACCGTGTTTTGCTCTTTTTGGAGCTCATCAGTGTAGTATAGTATATGTCTCTTCAGTCACTAATGAAGAGACATCCCCTGCATAAATCGACCAAATCCTTATAGATGTAAACTTGCGAAAGTAGAAACAATTCGCAGGTGGCCCCATCTTTACTCCAAAAATGGTACTACGACAGTCGCTTTGCATTGTTTCTCTTTAAACACATGAACAGAGAAAAGATTTGTCAAAGCGACAATTGAAACATAAAATTTTAAGTCACGTTTTTGTGCCCTGTTTAAAGTTTTTGTTTAGTTAGTACACCGGAACCATAAATTTTTAGTTAACTAATTAAATTATTTTTTAAATACGTCCTATGGGATTTTTGAAATTCAGAAAGTATGCAAACAAGAAAATGAAATTAAGAAAAAAATTTAAAAAAATATCATCTGGTAGGATAGATAGATAGATGTTCATTGAGTTGGCTGTTAGCCTGTATCACTGCGACCATTTCAGATCATTATCTCAAGAATAGGATTAGAGAACCTTGTCCAGCTCTGTCCTCTTAATGAGACTTAATAGCCTTGACAGTGGCCACTCCGCATAAATTGGAGCAGCCGGTTTCGCCTCTCCCAGTACTAGATACCGCGTCCTTGCAAGGCCTTTACATTGGCATAGGACATGAAATGCGGTTTCCTCCTCCTCTTGGCAGTATCGACAAATGTCTTCATCTGCTAAGTTCAGCTGACTCATGTGTTTTCTGAGCCTACAATGTCCTGTCAAGAGACTGACAATCATTCTGACATCGTTTCGCCTTTGTGATAGCAGCTCTGCAGTAAACTTCGCCGAGTGTCCCTTTATAAAGAGTTTGGCTTGTCGCTTGCCCGGTGATTTTTCCCACCACTCCTGAGCCTTCTCTAGCCTCCATTTCTCAATGGATGCCTTTCTGAATGTATTAGCAACTCCGCTGAATGGTTCCGGGCCAATTATCTGGTAGGACTTAAAGCTGCAATCTTTACCTTTACGCTGTAACGCTCAAAGTAGTTTAGCCACCGATGCCTTAATGATTAATCGGCGATTTGATTGTCTTGATTCAACTAATGTCAGATATAACACTAATAAATATTTAGTAACTTAAGCCTAGTTCGGACTAGGCTAGTAATTTAGTTAAGTAGCGAGTAATTTAGTGGCTTCTACTCGGTAAAAATTGTTGTTCTTCCACACTTAACGTTATTAAATCGCCTACCATATCGTGCTGTCGGAGTGTTACACACAAAACAAAACACCTCGAATGATAATCCTCTTAATTTGTACCTACCTAGTAATTAGAATATATTTTTAAAAATTTTGACATCTGGAATTCATCTAAGTAATAGTTATAAACAGCACCAGAAAATTTTAAAAATATTTGTTTGCAATAAATTTAAATAAATTGATTTAATACTTAGATTAAATATTATCCATGCTGCGCGTAAACCTGTCCATGGTAATATTTTATTTTATGTTTCGTGTTTTAAAAAGCACTTAATTAGCAGTTAGTTTAAAGATTATTCAATCCTAGTTTTTTTTTTTTTTTTTTATTAAGTGTCAGCTAGGTTTTCAAAGGCTGGCGGTCCCATGGTTTTTCGTAAATATTTCAAAAACGGTTAGTGCACCTAATTTTTGTTTTGCGCACCTAAATAGCACCTAAAAAGCACCTAATTTTGACCTAAATTTCGACAAATTTCTCCACTTTGGGTCAGCCACCTTTATGGGGGTCCAAAAACCATTGATACATTAGACAATGGCCGCGAAAGCCTTTCACAAAATATTTTTAGTAATAATATATATTAAGAAGAATAACAGGTAAATCACACATTTTAATTTTAAATAAAAGTGTTAATCAACCTAATTATAACATTCTATACACTATTCATAATGAAATAGCGTTACATTTAACGTTCAAAGAGTTACCTTGTGTTAAACAATTTTAGATCCGCTGCAGGCTTTCGAGATGATTTATTGTTTATCTTTAATATTGTAATGGAATAACCAAATAAAGGCATGGACCTTTACTTAAAGTCTGTTTTTAGGTAATGTATTCCAGAATGTTCTAGATATAGTTATTTGGTTAGATCATGTTTTTGCAAACCGTTAAGGGTAGTTTAAATAGTTCATTGTAATTTTAAAACTCTTTACACGTTATCCAACAGAGTTCTTGTGTATCTGTAACAATTTTGGTAAATAAATTTTGTTAAAATCTCCACACTTTTCTTACAGAAACAATAGTATTATGTAAATTTCTTAAACTTTTTCGGCACCAGTTTTCTTGAAATCGTCTATATTTTGGGCATTACCAATGCTAAACCACACCATCATTTGCCACTTCTCCAATTTTCATTAAGCGCAAGTTAAAATTCCACAAGAATATTTTGCAAATAACATTAACAAGTTGCAAATTAAAAATAAAAACGAAATTTTGTTGATACTAAGTTTCAAAAATGACTTTAAAGCATTCCAGTACTAAACATTAAAATGAATGTTACGTAAAATTCATGTTGTTAAGTTACTTAATATAATTTAATAATATTATCAGCGTTATAGTAGGAAATATAAATTTTACGTGTTTCTTTTGCAATGTCTGGAATTTTTTGTCCACCAGTGTATAAAATAATGCTATATATATTTCGTTTTATTTTAATATTATAAGGAATTACATTTTTTATCCATCAATTATTAACGAACTACTATTTCAATTCCTTACTAGACAGTTAACTGCAATTTTCATTATTTTGAAAAAGTTAGCTCAAAATCCAAAGCTAGACCTTTGCTCGTTTGGCAGTAACCGGTGAAATAAAACAGTCCAAATTTTTACAAATGTTGAGTTATAGTTCAAAATTTTAGGTACGCACCTGTAGCATAACACCCACGAATTTCAAACTATTATTATTACTATTTTAATATGCATAGGCATCCCTTAAATATAATTTTTAAAATTGATTTTAATATTTTTTATTAGATGGAATTTCCATTTATTACAATATTCTCTTAATGTGTGTTAAAATCTGCAGATTAAAGGAGTATAGTTAAAAAATTGTATTAACTTTTGTAATACAAAATATGTCAAATTAGGTAAATAGAAAATTCAGTGTTTTAAAATGTTATAAAATGGGTATATCCTAGATTATTTTAATAGTATTAATTATTTTATCGCTTATAACGTTTAATAAAAATTAGCTTTATAAAACTGTGAACAGATGGAAATCACAAAAATTGTCAGTGAAAAAGCAAAAAATTTATAGTTGAGCAATGTGTAAAAAACGGATTACAATGCGAAAATATTGATACGGATCTTTCTTCGTAGCGCACGTTCTATCAGTGGAATTTTGGAACGTGATCTGCTATTTGTAAAATTAATTACCCCCATAAAGGTGGCTGACCCAAAGTGGAGAAATTTATCGAAATTTATATCAAAATTAGGTGCTTTTTAGGTGCTATTTAGGTGCGCAAAACAAAAATTAGGTGCACTAACCGTTTTTGAAATATTTACGAAAAACTATGGGACCGCCAGCCTTTAACAACCTAGCTGACCCATAATAAAAAAAAACAAAAAACCAGGATTGAATAATCTTTAAATTAAGTGCTAATTAAGTGCTTTTTAAAACACGAAACATAAAATAAAAAATTTAAAAATTAAACGTATTAAAATTGAATATATTGATTGTGTATGGCAAAATGTCACATTTCTTCTTACACTTTGAACCAAAATGCACATCGGCAGTTTAAGAACAGTTAGAAATCGGTAAAAATTTTTTGCCCCAAAATTTTTTTAATGGATAATTTGGAAGGTCACCACTAAAAATTTTTTTATTTTTTTTTAACTCGGACCGCTGAGTTGAGACTTGCAACCGGTCAGTTATAAAAAAATGTTAACTATGTTAAGTACAACTAAGTTTGATGTACAAAAAGTGTTGAAAATAAATATTGTTTAATAGAAAAATTGATAATTTTTTGAAAACTGTTACTAGTTGAAATAACAATTAGAGATAATTGTTGAAAACAATGATAGTTTTCCATCTCTACTCTAAAATAAGCAAGGCTAAATAGGTTAGTTCAACATTCGTTGATTCCTTTGTTTTACTACTTTAATTTTTCTCTTAGATAGAACAGTTGCAGCAAAAATTTAAATAAAAAAAATAATTACCTATTGAGACGTTTTTTACTTGTTCGAATTTTTTAGTTGAAATGTCTTGGAGTAGAAAAGTAATGGTATAAATAATTTTTGAGTAATTCAGATAGGTGCGCTTTATTTTGAGTAGAGATAAAAAATGGCAGAGAAGTTTTGAGTCGAGATAAAAGTGGATTTTGACAAAAGTATAATTTAAATAAATTGCGAATATTTTCTGCGGTTTGATTTGGTCTTCCAGAGCTAGTTCAAGGCTGCATTTTTTGGTTGTAACGTTTGTTTTCCTATGAGATGATGTTTCATACCTTTTTTGTCTATGATAATAGTATGCAGTAAACATATACACTTAACAATATCATCAGCTACATCTACAGAAGTTTGTATCGCTGTTGATTAAATTCTCCATTTAGAATACATTATACCAAATGCACATTCTGCTGTTCTTCTTGCTCGTGATAACCTAGCATTAAAATATTCCTTATCGGAATCTAAATTATACCGGCCATAAGGTTTAATAAATTAGACAAAAGTGAATATGCTTCATCAACAACAATGGTAAAAGGCACTTTGATTTCAGAATTTGGTAAAACAAAAACATCCGGAATTTTGAGTCGCCCGTCTTGTAAATACAAAAATAAATTTGAAGATCTAAACGTTTCACCATCACTCTGTTTTTCATATCCACCAACATCAACATTTATAAATCTATAATTAGCATCAACCAATCCTTTTAATCCAATGGAACAATAATTCTTATAATTATAAAACATCGATCCGGAATGTGCAGGACAAATAATTATAATGTGTTTTCTGTCTATACTCCCGATAGAATTTGGAAAATTCCAAATATTAAAGTAGTCGTTTGCTATTTTTCTAAAATCAGCTTCGCACGGAATTTTCATATGCAACATTTGAAGTTCGGCTCAAATAACTTTTACTACTTCTCTTATAATTTTGAAAACTGTAGCCACTCCCATACGAAAAGAAAACGCCAAGCTTCTAAACGACAGACCAGTAGATAAATATCTAAAAATTATTATCTTTAATAATATACTGTTTAACAGCACTTGAAAATAGTACAATTTTTTTTTTAGAATCAGTCATTATTAGTTTAAACCTACTAGGCGCTCTTATCGAAGTTCTTAATATAAACGCATCAAAGCGTAGATGGACCGTATCCGCACAGTTCGCCAGATTTTTCAGGTACGATTTTGATGCGGCAACGTTGCCCGGCGAAGGTGGTAGAGTTACATAGTAGAGTTGCGCACGCAATGTAATATTCAAGAGAAGGGGTATTACGCTGAATGCACCCTTCTTGATGCACCCCCTTTATGAATATAGGAATGCAGGTTTGGAATTAAAAAAATTGAAATGTTTTAAGATTTGAAAGAAAACTTTGTCTAAATGTTTTGTTTTGTTTATATCATATTGAAGAAAATTTTTTTCTTCTTATATTTAAAGTTTAATTGTAAAATTAATAAAAATTAAAAAATTCTAAAATTGGAAAGTTGGTGTAATATAAAAATAACAAATTGAAGAGAGTATAGTTATTTTTGTAAATATTAAAATATAAAACATACTTATACATTTATTGCAATGTATACCTACTCGGTGGAAAACTTAAAATAAAAATGCGAAAGAAATTAAAAAGATTCTATTAACACCATGTTAAAATATTTACAACAATGTAGAATTACATTTAACTACTTTCAAAACTAAAAATATTTACAACTATTATTTACATTTATATATTATGAAATTTTTTGCAAATATGTTAAAGATCGTAAACATTTATTAACATCGCCGTTTTCATACAATTTTCCTAATATTGTTTTAATTCTTTGGTCAATATTTATATACACACGCTTCCTCCTTTTATTAAGAGACAAGCCAGATTCCACTCGCAGAACCTCTGAATCTTGAAATTCAGACTCTTTTCGAAGTAATGTAATTAAATCGTATATATTTGGATTATTCCTTATGCGTAGCTGCAGTCTGTTGTTCCATCCTTCCACTGCGTTGTTGGTGCGATGTCTTAAATTATGGCAATTCCATAACTCTCTTGGCAAGGTACTGTTTTCGAGCCATTGCTTTATGAAGTAATCCTGGAACTGCGAAACTTTTTCGTTGGCTGGAGCTTCCTTCATAATTTCGAGCCATCCGTCGTCAATTAAATTGATTGGTAAATGGGCCAACGCAGAACACATTTTAATGTGTGTTTGAATTTCTAAATTCTCCTTGTAGAGAGTAGCTAGGCCTAGGTTCTGGACTTTTCTCCACAAGCACTGGCTGAAATGGAAATGGCATCCTTTTATTGTGGTATTCACGAAGTTTTGTTTTAGTGCTTCGATAACTGGGACTTCGAAGTCTAACATAAAATTAGTCGGCTTCCAATCAGGTATTACTTCTTTTAGTTTTTTAAACAAAACATTATATATTGTATGGTAGGTGTAGACAATTGTGTGGCAAGAACTGGGGATTGAACCCCAAAATGAACCTATGGTTGTATACACAAGTCATTAGACCAATGTTAACCTATGGTTCGGTGGTGTGGTGGAGTAGAACGCAGCAGTCAGGGGTGATCAGGCAGCTGGAAAGCATTCAAAGGCAGGCATGTCTGAATGTTACAGGTGCCATGGGAACCGCCCCAACGGACGCACTACAGGTTTTACTCAACCTACCACCATTGCACATTTACATTATGGCAACTGCTCACAGACTGCTACAAGGCCAGGCCCCCATTACTTTATTAAAAGGCAAAAAGCAAGCAGAGTTATATAATAGGGTTAAGGCAGATCAAATAATGAGTATGCCTCAGGACAGGATAGTCCCCAGGTATAACTTTGTGAGAAACTTTCGAGTAGAAATACTGGAAAGGAACTGAACTCATGGAACAATGGCCCCCCAATCCAAGGGGAGTCAATTTGGTAAACCGATGGCTCAAAGACTGAGAAAGGCACAGGGTCAGGTATATACAGTAGAGGACACAGGAGAAAAATCCAACTAAGTCTAGGTGCGTATGCCACAGTGTTTCAGGCTGAAGTAACGGCCATACAACACTGTGCAACGAAGATCGTAAGTCAGGGTATAACCGGTAAAACCGTAGTCATATACTCGGACAGCCAAGCAGCTCTAAAGGCGATAGTCTCAGCACAAATAAGCTCACAGCTGGTGTGGGACTGCATTGGGGCCCTGACACATGCCACTAGTCAAAATTCTCTGACACTGGCATGGATACCAGGACACTCAGGGTTTCGGGGCAATGAGAAGGCTGATGAATTGGCCCGTGCGGGAGCTAACACTCCAATGATTGGCCCGGAACCATTCGGCGGAGTTGCTAATACATTCAGAAAGGCAGCCATTGAGAAATGGAGGCTAGAAAAGGCCCAGGAGTGGTGGGAAACATCACCGGGCAAGCGACAAGCCAAACTCTTCATAAAGGGATACTCGGCGAAGTTTACTGCAGAGCTGTTATCACAAAGGCGAAATGATGTCAGAATGATTGTCAGTCTCTTGACAGGACATTGTAGGCTCAGAAATCACATGAGTCAGCTAAACTTGGCAGATGAAGACATTTGTCGATACTGCCAAGAGGAAGAGGAAACTGCATTTCATGTCCTATGCCAATGTGAAGGCCTTGCAAGGACGCGGTATCTAGTACTGGGAGAGGAGAAACCGGCTGCTCCAAGTTATGCGGAGTGGCCACTGTCAAGGCTATTAAGTCTCATTAAGAGAGCAGAGCTGGACAAGGTGCTCTAATCCTATTCCACAGATAATGGGTGTTCACAATAGATCTGCAAAGGTCGCAGTGATATAGGCTAACAGCCAACCCCAAAAATATCTATCTATCTATCTATATATTGTAAACTTTTTGTTCGGCAATAACGTAAAGATTACTGGAACTATCAATGTTTCACTGTCTGTGCTCCCAATGTCTGTATGTATGGTATACAATTGTGCGAATTGTTTACTTGCACACTTAAATGTGCTTCCAAAAACATCTCTGGTTGGTTGTTAATAAATTTCTGCTCTTGGTACTAGCAAAAACAAACATTGCTTCGTTGTCTACTTCTTCAGCAAACAGCAAACATTTTTTGTCCTCTTCTTTCAGAAGTATTTCTGATGATGTCACAGGATTTTTTGGAGTACCTCTTCTTTTTGCTTTGATTCGGTTGATTTGGGTTTTGAAATGTAAATAAGTGTTATATTATACAGTATGTCCCCGGATTGAGTTCATAAGAGGAAAAAAAATTATTTTTAATTTCTCAGAAAATTTTATTCTTTATAAAGATTGCTACTGAAGAAATTTATGATTTTAAGTCTTAAAAGAAAACATAGCGAAAAACTGATATGCTATATGAGGTTTTTAAATTAAGCAAAAATCTTTATAAACAATAAAATTTTCTGAGAAATTAAAAATAATTTTTTTTTCTCTTGTGAACTCAATCTGGGGACATACGGTATATTATCCTTGTATCTTAAAAATAATTATAATAAATATAAATTATAAATATGAAATACATAACTAATAAATATAATGCAACTTACATTAAGTCGAGTTATCACCAAGCCTTTGCAATTTTCGCTTTGTCTTTTAGCACACCCCCACAGCGTTGCCTTCTTCCCTTCATTTCTAATATGAAAGAAATGACTTTCAAAGATCAATGCTGGCTTTCCCTTCGATGTTTCAACGATTTTTAACGTTTCCATTTTCCAACAACGGTCCGAAAGAACTTTTCAAAATTTAGCCGAATAACTTTTCAAAATTTAGCGTACTTCACTCTCACGACAAAAAGCGGTAAATAAACACGAATTACATTTTTCGTCAGGTTTTATACCCTAAACCAATTTTCTAATGGGTCTTAAGAACTCTTTAATAAGATATTTGCAAAATCTTACGCTAGCCGTTTCCGGATTATTTTATCGTTTTAATCCCTTTTTACAAAAGACAGTCTAGACATATTTTTTTCAAATTTCTCTATAGCCTATGCTAGTTTCTTCATGTTTTTTAAATAAAAACGTTTTTCTAATTTATCTTTACTAAAAATGGATTTCTCATTTAAAACCAATGCAATTACAGAATACCTCAAAAAAACACATAAATTTAAGCAAAAAAAATTCTAGTTTCATTTGTTTTATTAAATCAAATAAGGTATCTATGGATAATCATTTCATGTATTTTGATTAAATCAAATTGTCTATGGATAATCTGGGATAATCTGATTTAATAAAAAAAATGAAACTTAGAAACTTTTTTGCTAACATTTTTGTGTGTGTTTGTATCTTTCTTAGCTTCTATTATTGTTTTCTTGAAATGCTTGATAATTTTCTTAAATATTATTGTTCTTATTTCAGATATAGGGGTTTTGAGACTAGCAAAAACTTTTACAAAGAATAACATTTTAATAACGTAAAGTTACAAACAATTTTTTTTTTCCTATATTTCAGTCCAATCGGGGACACCCTGTATAAATGTTTATTATATAGCAATATCTATCATTTAGAAATATTAGTTAATAGTTTTGTGTTTAATTTATAGTTTATAATATTATCACAAATATTATAAAAAAAAAAACGTCATAGGTACCACCCTGTACCACACCTTCTCACTTTTTCTACGCAGCCTCGCTCCACCTTTATGTGCGACGTTGCCGTACTTATCAGGAGTTCTCCTTCTACGTACTTCTTCGTCACACAAAATCTGGCGAAGTGTGCCGGATTCAGATGGACAAGCTTTGCTTTTGTTACAGCTCTCATCGCAGCTGTAGTGGCTTATAACAGCTCCAACATAAACGCACCCTTAGGCTAAGAATTTCTAGTTGACTTGGCTCATCAGCAGTTTGTTCTGCTATTGAGTCTGTTGCCCTTACTGAGCAATTAAATATTTGACCAAAAGTTTTTTATAATAATTATTATATTTGGAAGTGACCGGTAAGAAGTTTCAGCTCACTGATCCCAGGTCAAAAAAATAAAAAATTTATTTCATTTCGGGCGAGAGAATTATTAAGTAATAGAATTACAAGAAAATTTTAATGATCTATGTGCTTAAAAAGTGCAGATTGATACTCTTAGTTGAGACACAAGAAAAGTTTGGCCAAATATTTTCAGTTGAAATTGCTCATTAGCAGTTTATTTTGTTCGTGAAACTATTGCAATTAATGATCACTTCAATCTCTGACAAAGTGAATTTTATATTAATCATCATTTCCGGGAATGACCGGTTGCAAGTCTCAGCTCAGCGGTCCGAGTTAAAAAAAAATAAAAAAAAATTTAGTGGTGACCTTCCGAATTATCCATTAAAAAAATTACGGGACAAAAAATTTTTACCGATTTCTAACTGTTCTTAAACTGCCGATGTCCATTTTGGTTCAAAGTGCAAGAAGAAATGTGATATTTTGCCATACATAATCAATATATTCAATTTTAATACGATTAATTTTTAAATTTTTTATTTTATGTTTCGTGTTTTAAAAAGCACTTAATTAGCACTTAATTTAAAGATTATTCAATCCTAGTGTTTTGTTTTTGGAACGAAGTTCCCTTTCGCGCGTTACGAACAGTTACGACTGACGCTAGGAGCTAGCCAAAAAAAATTCATACTAAAAGTTGTCACGACACTATGACACGACACACGCATGTTTCTCTCTCTCACAGACCAAAAAATAAATAACTCTCTTTCCCTCTCTCTCATAGATAGATATATCTATTACAATTAAAAAGACACTATTTTAAATTAAAAGAAAATGTACATTAAAAAGAAAATACTGTAGAAAAAATAATAATTAACTATAATAGTATTACATTTTATTTTATCCTGTTTTTATAAATTAATAAATTCATAAACATTTTAAAAATAGTTCGTAACTTGACTATTTAGGTACCTACGTCAAATTACCTTAACTGTCAGTTACTGTCAAATATTTTAATTTTAAAATTTTGTATTGAATTGTTAATTCCTGTTTTAAATTATAAAAAGTAATTATAAAAAGATGTGTTATCTAAAGCTCTGGTATTGTATAAATGGACACTTTTGTTAAAAGAAACGAACTGTTAGGTAAGTAGAGATTTTATACAGACAATAATAAATGCTTATGTATGTATAAACACTCTGTTGTGTTTACAAATTACTAATTCCTTCACTAATTAATCGAAAGGAACTTCGTTCCATCCGGGTGTCCCTTGACACCTCACACTTTTTTTTTTTATTATGGGTCAGCTAGGTTGTTAAAGGCTGGCGGTCCCATGGTTTTTCGTAAATATTTCAAAAACGGTTAGTGCACCTAATTTGTGTTTTGCGCACCTAAATAGCACCTAAAAAGCACCTAATTTTGATATAAATATCGACAAATTTTTCCACTTTGGGTCAGCCACCTTTATGGGGATAAGTTAATTCTTTAGATTAGGTATTTATTATGATTGATATGTTTTTTGTTAAGATATTTTTATTTGTATTGTTTTGTTGTTATGAGGATTAAGTTGCCATTAAATTTAAAAAAAGATGTCATTAAAAAAACACAATTTTAAAAATTTAGAATTTGAATAAAAATAGTAAGAAATTTTTGAAATTTAAATTAAAAAATTACATGAATAAAGAGTTAGACATAGAAACATAGAAAGAACTAAATAGACCACAGACAATAGAGGAATCCAGAGAGTGTATAGGTAGAGCACCAGAAAGAAAGAGCCAACAAAAATAGATAAGTAGAGAGGCTACAGTTGCAAAGTGTTAGAGAGCAGAAAGAAGAAGCTTACAAGTTTAGAATAAGGCTTGAGCAGAAAGACAATAGGAAAGAAAGTAGAGCAACAGAAAAATAAGTTGAGTAGGAAGAAGAGAAAGAAAGTTTTTTTTTTATATTTATATTATTTTTATTATCACATGCATTACAACAGCTAGTTTTGATCCCTGTTTTGCCAAGAAACAAGACAATTTCAGACCAATGCAACTGTCAGTCAGAAAAAATGTCATTATTTCAAGTCTGTCAAAATGTTTATGACTGACAGTTGCATTGGTCTAAAATAGTCATACTTCGACTGGCTACAGAGATCAAAACTCGCTGTTTTAATGCATGTGATATGAAAAATATAGTGTGTGGCACGGGATGAAACAAAGACGATTTCTGTTTCACTCCTTGACACACAATATAAGTACTATTTGTTAGGCCAAACAATTTATAAATTACAGAATTTACGACAAATAATTGTATTGATAGGGTGTTCCCGTAGAAAGATTCATATATTTCATTCGGAGGGACATTCTCAAAACTTCAATTTATAATTATAGGACAAAAAGAAGCTGCTATACAAAAAAAAAACTGTTAACAATCGAAGTCAATTATCCAAGAAGTTTATAAAGATTGGAATTAACTTTTCCCGACGAAAAATGTTACCAAAATTTTTAAAAACATACAAAACATTTAAATAAATGGCAGTAAAAACGACATTTCGTAAAACCTCTTATTGGTTAATGAAATTGTAGTCAAGAAAATGTAGTTTTTTGTGTTTTCATAATTTGTCGTTTTTCTGTCAACACCAATAATATATTTAGTCAATAGGCATGTTGACAGTAGTTTTAAATCCATGTAAAGTTGAATTTAAATGATTAATGGTAATATTTAAATACCTAAAATCATATTTATTAAACGTAATTAATAATATTTTATTAATTAAAATTAATTCAAAAAACTTTATTTAATACACATTATAACGTGACTGTAAACGCCAATCACAGCGCATGACGTCATGAACCGATAAACAACTTAGCGTCGCTTGGTGTCACTGTGTGAACGAGTTATTTCTTTGATTTCTCTCGCTAATTACTCGCTATTAGTATTTGTAACTTACTTGTTATTATAAACCGAATTGTGTTTACATTATAGAGACTGGATTCATCAAAGGAAACAGTTCTAACTTGCCGAGAATCGATTGTTTGATGGTGGCGAATTTCTTTGCTACAAAGATTTTTGTGCAGCGGAACTTAACATAAATTTTTTATATAGTCCATTTCATCGTTTTTGGCCGATTTGATATTAAAAACCACTGAAATAAGATTAAACTGTCATCCAAGTTACCAATGGCGGAGAGTTTTTTTTTCTAAATTAGGTCGTAAGTTTCTGAAACTATCAGTGTGGTTTGACATCTACAAAAATATGACATTAATAATTATTAAATTCAACCCTTCAACAACGAGCCATACATGACGGTTATTAGGAATGTGAATTAAGTCAAGACTTCCGTATTGAATACTTTTTATCTACCGGTGAAACAAGATGCAGCTACGTAAGTGTTGTATTAAAAAACAAACGTCCTTATTTAAATTGCTAACTTGCCTGTATCTGAGAGAGATGAAACTCTAAATTTACTTCGAGTATGATTTCTGTCATCGGCCAAAAACGGTGAAATGGACTATAGCATGTTTTTCTTCGCAATTACAATGTTCAACTCGTATATTTTTTAGATTAGATTTTAAAATATTATCGGTGCATTCGTTTAATTCAGAATTGGTTTCCATTTTTTCAATACCTAAAATTTATATCTGCGATATCTAATTTTTCAATTTTAAAAGGTTTATTAATATTAATTTTTATTGGTTCTTCTCTTGAATTAGTAATGGTGGTTGCAAACAATTTATTTACGTTTACAACTGCACAGGGTAATTCTATTTGATTGCCAAAATTAATATAATTTACAAGTCCTGTTCCGCTTTCTATGTCAACGGGTAATTTTACAATTTGGGATGACCTAGCGGGAATATTAATAGAATAATTTTTTACTTTTAAGTTTCTTTTTTAGTTGTGTTAATTCTTCTAATTCGTATATTATTAGTATTTCTGTATAAGGAGTTTTTTCTCTAAATTTACAGTTGATTTTAATTGTTTTAATAAATCAATACCAATACCTACTTACGTCGTTTGTTAAAAGTTAAAAACAGGTGAGTATATTTATAACTTCATTGTGGTTAGAAATACTGTGGGCTGTTTGAATATTAAAATCTTCATTTTCTACATGTACCTACATCTACATACACACACACTTTTTATTTATTATTAACTAGTATTAAAGCCTAAAAAGAATTATTTCTCAAGAAAACTTTCAACTTCCTTAGAGTTTAACAGATCGCGAGCATTGTTTATCGGTTCGTGACGTAATCAAAGTCACATGACAGTTTTGGGCGTTTTAGCGGGAAATTTTAAATCTATTCTAATTTATCACTTTTTTCTTTAAAATAAAACCATTTTTATTATTAAAATATTTTTTTCGCGGTTTTTAAGGGTTTATCTATAAAATAAAAGCAGATCCGGAAATTAGTCAACATCCCTATTCGCTTGGTTTACTGAACGACTAACACAATAACGATTGGAAATTAAAAAATTAAGTTAAATACATTTCTGGATTGCTTCATTTGTCTTTAAAAAAAGTTAAAATGCTTTTGTAAAAGACTTATCAATATCTCCTTGGTCAATTCATACCTACAGATCCGAGGATGCAGGATTTTTACTTTAAATTTAGTCTGCCTTGAAGTGTTCAACAGGAATGTAAGCAGAAACATGTGCCAAAATGAATAGTTTTTTAGTATAGAACTCAGTCTATGAAATAAAACACTAATAAAATAAAATTTGATGATTCTACAAAAATAATTTTATTTATTAATTAGTTTATAGCATACACTTCTAATTATATCTATATTTTTAACCTATAATAGACATTCATTTTAAATGCAGTTAATATGGAACCTTGCTATTTGTATTTTAAATAATTATAAGGCAATAAAAAATAAATAGGGAGAGTGGGCCACGTTAAGACATATTTTTATTAGTGAACTTTTTTAGTCCAAAGTCATAATTAAATGTGTTTTTTCTGCGACGAGAAAAAAGTTTGACATTTTATCTCTGTTAACGGGTCACAAAACGTCACTTTTTATGAAATTATTACTTTTTTTACCATGGGAAAAAAGTGAGTACTTTTTTCCCGGATATATACACATAATTTGAATCAAATTGACAGATAGTTGATTGATAACGCAGGTCTAATTGTCACTATAAGGACAAAAGCTTACTAGTTTTAATATTCAAATTTTGCATCAGTAATTTTCTGATTTTATTTAAAATATTAAATCGTCGTCACAGAAAAAAATAGTGTATTATACACGGGAAAAATATTAGATTTTAGCTCTCGGTCTTTTGTCTCCGTCCGCTTCGCGTCGGGAGACAACACAACCTCGAGCTAAAATCTAATACTTTTTTCCCTTGTATAATAAATAACTATTATAAACCAACAAAAAAGTAATTTTCTGTAATCACAAACTAGTTTTTTTTATTAATGATTGTTAAATATACTTTTTTGTATCAAACTGGCCCAGGTAAGTTTGATACAAACATTTCCACAACAACCAAAATTCTTTGAAATATCAAATGACATATATAGATACACTAGCGGCCGCCCGCGACTTCATCCGCGTGGACTTTAGTTTTTTGCCACCAAGTTTCATACAAATTTGCAACTTCTATTTTAAATCCTTAGGGATAAAATTTAAAAAAGTAATTTCTTAGTACACCACTACGTAATAAAACAAATTTATTCTCGAATTTTCAAGACTCTACGCGTCTATCGACAGTGTCATGTCGGCCAGCAGCAGCGTGCTACCGTCTCATCGCTCCACACACCCCGCTCAGTAAACCGCGAATGGTATTAGACTATTATTATTTTAAAACTTTAAAGCTTGCATGCTATATGCATGCAAAATCTCAGCCCGTTTGGTTTGAAATTGACAAAGTTTCATACAAACTTTCATCCCTATTTGATCCCTTAGGGGTGGAGTTTATCAAAATCTTTTCTTAGGGGATTACCAAGTCATAGTAGCTATATGCATGCAAAATCTCAGCCCGATCGGTTTAAAACTGACACAGTTTCATACCAACTTTCATCCCCTATTTTATCCCCTTATGGGTAGAATTTATCAAAATCCTTTCTTAAATGATGCCTACGTCATAGAAGCTTCATTAATGCAAAATCTCAGCCCGATCGGTTTAAAATTGACGAAGTTTCATACAAACTTCCATTCCCTTTTTTATCCCCTTAGGGGTGGGAATTATCAAAATTCTTTCTTAAGGGATGCCTACGTCATAGTAGCTATATGCATGCAAAATCTTAGCCCGATCGGTTTAAAATTGACAAAGTTTCATACAAACATTTATCCCCTTAGGGGTGGAATTAATCAAAATTCTTTTTTAGGGGATGCTTACGTCATAGTAGCTATATGCATGCAAAATCTCAGCCTGATCGGTTTAAAATTGTCAAAGTTTCATACAAACTTCCATCCCCTATTTTATCCCCTTAGGGGTGGAATTTATCAAAATCCTTTCTTTTGGGATGCCTACGTCATATTAGCTATATGCATGCAAAATCTCAGCCCGATCGGTTTAAAATTGACAAAGTGTCATAAAAACTTTTATCCCCAATTTTATCTCCTTAGGGATAAAATTAATCAAAATTCTTTTTTTAGGGGATGCCTACGTCATAGAAGCTATATGCGTGCAAAATTTCAGCCTGATCGGTTTAAAATTGGCAAAGTTTCATACAAACTTTCATCCCCTATTTTATCCCCTTAGGGATGGAATTTATCAAAATGCTTTCTTAGGGGATGCCTACGTTATAGTAGCTATATGCATGCAAAATCTTAGCTCGATCGGTTTAAAATTGACAGAGGTTCATAAAAACTTTCATCCGCTATTTTATCCCCTTAGGGGTGAAATTAATCAAAATCCTTTCTTAGGGGATGCCTTCGTCATAGTAACTATATGCATGCAAGTTTCAGTCCGAACGATTTAAAATTAACAAAGTTTCATACAAACTTTCATCCCCTAATTTATGCCCTTTGGGGTGGAATTAATCAAAATCCTTTCTTAGCGGATGCCTACGTCATAACATCTACCCGCATGCCAAATTTCAGCCCCATCTGTCCAGCGGTTTGAGCTGTGCGTTGATAGATCATACAAACTTTCATCCCCTATTTTATCCCGCTGGGGGTGGAATTAATCAAAATCCTTTCTTAGCGGATGCCTACGTTATAACGTCTACCTGCATGCCAAATTTTAGCCCCATCCGTTCAGCGGTTTGGGCTCTGCGTTGATAGATCACTATATCAGTCAGTCAATCAGTCAGTCAGTCACCTTTGAGTTTTATATATATAGAAGATAAGCTTCAACAAAATAAGTTAAATTAAAATTTTTAACGAATGTCAATGTTGTCGAACTTAATGGCATATGAAATAAATGGCTTTTTGTACCTCCGCAATTAATAATTAGTGGCCACACACATTTAACGTCCTCTACAGCAGGAAACAATAATGTGTTTTTACTTTTAGTACTATGACACAAAAATGTAAATTCGTTCTCGCTGACTTCAATTATTTTCACTATAAAAAAAACTGATTTTTTCTACAAGCATGCGTAAAACAACACTTTCCCGCACGCATTTTAATTCAGAAAATATCTCTTTCCCGCACGGCGTGCGGGAAATACTTTTTCCCGCACGGCGTGCGGGAAAGATTTTTTCCCGCACGCATTTTTTTTTATTAATTAGATATGTTTTCCGATAACCTTTTTGACAAATTATTGTATTATTATCTTTATCTTGTTGGACTACATACAAATAGTAAAAAAAAATAGGATTATTTTACATGAAAATAGGGATTTTTAAAATGTTTGGCTTTAAAAAATTTTAAAAAAATCATAATTTATTAAATCACTCCTGTAAACCTTACTCAAAGCAACAACAAACTCACCTGTTTAAGTAGGGTTGCTATAGCTACAGTCGTGTATTTATTGACACTATGAAAGATTTAATTGTCACAATCGCATCTTTTCAAATATCTAAATAATTTTCGAGGTGATTTTGCTTGTAGAAAAAATACTGATCCTAACTCTTGCGGAAATTAACTTTCCCGCACTTAACTGCTTGCCCGAACTCCGCTTCGCGTCGTTCGGGCATCGGCAGTTCGCGTGCGGGAAAGTATAACTTTCCGCACTTGTTAGGATAATAACTATTTTATTACGAACTTTATCACAAATGATGTAACCCTAGATAAGATGCATCCTTCTGGTTGGCGGATACTAAATTTGGGATGTCTCTTGAAGCAGGTTAAATACAGCAGACTTTATTTCTTCTCATTTTTGAGTTATATGAATTTTGTTATATCGACAAAGTTTATTAGCAAGTTGCCTCACGTCTTTTGTAGACCTTCCGTTACATAATTTGCTGCATCGTATTACGTAATTTTTAAGCAATATTTCTTGTTTATCATTTGTTAACCTTCGAATATCACAATGGGGTTTAAATAATAATACGTCGTTGGGACTTTGTTTAGTTTTTTTACGTATCATGCTAATGTTTGATGTTTAATGCGATTTTTCACGATGCTATTCTAAGGCTATAGTTATGTTTTAATACATAATCTTTTCATGGCCTTGGGCTAAGCAATCCTTTTTCTTTTTCTTTTTAATCACGAGACATCTTTAACGAAAAATCATAATTTCAGATTAGTTTACAATATTGTGGGCTACCTTGAGACACGTACCATGGTGCCCCAAAACATTCGTCTTAAGGAGGCCCATAATACAGCATAAAAACAATTGTTAATACTGTAACACATCGAGCAAAAACAAAACTGACAATTACATTAGAAAATAATAGAAGGTCTCCTTGGCCAATTAAAACAATACCGTCTGGAAAATATCACATCTGGGATATGTAATATGTACCTCCTTAAAAAAACTCTTTCAAAAAGACTCTCCGAATGTATGCACCTAATTACACATCACGACAACGACTAATACTCTATAGAACTGAATACCATTTCTAGCGCGTAATTTGTTGCCACTGTCTTATGGTGAACCCGTCTCAAGGTAATATACTCTAATAGTCTGATATGTACCTCGTTAATAGATATTTTAATGGCTTTTAAACAGAAAAGTTGTTTTCATCATTTCTCCTCTGACGGAGCTTAGCAAATATTCTGCGGTTCCTGAGCGTATCTCCCTATGGAACCTTCTGTCGGAGAACTGTTATTCTCTTTAATGCAGATACTGCTGATGTTATTTCTGATAATTTATGCAAATATTCTTATAAAACGTGTTTTTTTAATGGGATTCATATCATAACTTAAACAGATATAAAAAATTGATTTTCAGTTGTGTTAGTAGTAATTGGTTCATTTTTTTAAGGTAATAATCTTATTTAAATAAAAATGTTTTGCTTTACCAATTACTTTAAATTAATTTAATATTATACTTACTTGTTCTTTTTAACCGATTCTCAATTCGACCGTATTTTAGTAGATTTATATCTACTATTCAGCTGGTTCGCAGGTCACGACTTCGGGAAAATTTCACTACAGTTTTTCGTTTTGGGCCCCCCTGACCTCAAAAACACCTTCCGTTCAAAAGTTTATATATATATATATATATATATATATATATATATATATATATATATATATATATATATATATATATATATATATATATATATATATACGACGACAAGTTGTTAACTATTGGGAAAGCGTCAGGGAATTAGTCAAAGATGGAATAGACTACGATGTTGAAGAAAACTTTATTTCTATTTGCGAAATTTTCTTCTGCGATACAGGACATATAACATCTGAAATAAAAAAAGAGTTAACATGTTACACTGGAACAATACCAAAGTATTATGGATTATCCAAAATCCACAAAGAAGGATGTCCGCTTCGTCCTATAATATCCTGTAACAACTCGCCCACACAATCTTTAGCTGCATATTTTGCTAGCATCATCGATGTTTCTTTCTGTTTACACAACATCTTTAAAATCAAAGACTCTTTTGAATTTGCATCCAAGATTAACGGAACTTCATTGCCTCCGGGGTATGTTTTGGTGAGTTTCGATGTAACGTCACTGTTCACCAACATCACACTGGAATTGGTAATGTCTATCCTTTCTAGTAACTACCACCTGATAGAAAGGAATTGCACTATTCCGAAAGAGAAATTCTTAGAAATCATCACATTTCTTTATAAGCATACCTACTTTTGTTTTCAAAACGAATTCTATTTACAAATAAAAGGTGCTCCAATGGGCGGATCTATATCTCCATCATTAGCAGAAATTGTTATGAACTCCTTGCTACACTACTGCACGGAAAAAGTGGACTTCGAATTCCCTTTCATATATCAGTACGTAGATGACGTAATTTGTGCAGTACCTGAAAACAAAGTTGTGTACACATTGAACATCTTTAATTCTTACAATACTCACTTAAAATTTACTTTTAAATTAGAAACAAACAGGGCAGTTCCGTTTTTAGACACCAATGTTACCAGGCATGAAGACAATACGATAAGGTTAGATTGGTATAGAAAAAAGACCTTCTCAGGAAGATATGTTCCTTTCCACTCATACCATCCAGATGAGCAGAAGATTAACATCATCCTGGCACTAAAAAATAGGATTCGTAAGATTTGTCATCCATCCTATTACAACAACAATATTAAGTCTTTGTTTGGTATACTTCGAAAAAACCACTATTCTATCAAGTTACTAAACAAATTACTACATCACGACTTACCTCCTCGTACTTCACCTCCAATAAGACCATCTGATGAAGAACCTGTAGAAATCTTCTATACTAAACTTCCATATATAGAAGGACTCTCTAAGCAGATCGCTAGCCTGTTTCGACAGTTCAATATCATTATGGCCAACTCCACTTACAAAAGACTTGGTATATATTTCACTTACCTCAAAGATAAGACCCCTGTGTTAGAAAATAACAGTGTTGTATACTCGTTAAAGTGTGGTGGGTGTCAAAAGGTTTATATCGGACAAACAAGTCAGAAACTCTCAAAACGGTTAGCATTGCATAAAAGTGATAATACAAAAAAACCTATGGCTACAGCCCTTAGCCAACATGTAAACACTTCTTCTCATAATGTGGACTACGATAGTATAAAAATCTTAAAGAGAGTTGACAATCAATTTAAACGAAATTTCATAGAGATGTGTTATATAAATGGATGTACTAACTGTTTAAATTTCAAGAAATATGTCGATGGGCTGAGTTCTATTTATACCTTCCTTTTAAGCCAGAATTTAACAAAGTTTTGTGATCATGGTACCTAAAAATACAGGTTATGTTTTGTTTATATTGGAAAGTCAAAAGTCCAACTGACATTTCAACAGTTATACCTGAGGAATTAAAAAGAAGATTCCTTTTCTCGTGATATTTTTCGGCTATGACGAAATGACATTGTAGGTAGTTTCAATCTGTTTTTAATTTAAAAAAAACGTTTGTTTTTTCGAAAAGTATTTTAATGTCTGTGTATTTTTAAAGATTTCAACAGTGTTTAAATTTTATTAATTTTAATTTTGGTTTTAACAAAAATTGTTTAATGTATAGTAATGTCCTTATAGATGTTATAAAAAGGGAAACCTAAAACAAAATTTCTCTGTAAGTGTTTGTAATTTTGTAACTAACTGACTTACCAACAATTTGTATATTTTTCCCAGGCGCTGATGAAGGTCTAAAATCAGACCGAAAATTTCGCAAATAGAAATAAAGTTTTCTTCAACATCGTAGTCTATTCCATCTTTGACTAATTCCCTGACGCTTTCCCAATAGTAGCAACTTGTCGTTTTTAGTTTTTAGTATATATATATATACATATATGTATATATATATATATATATATATGTATGTATGTATGTATAGTTCCGATATAACGAAATCTGTGGACACGATAGCGGTCGCATTTCTTAACGGATCGAAATGAAATTTGGCAAAAAAATTAATCGTCCAAAAATCTCGGTCGAGTTCGTTAATGGGCCAAATCGGTAAGGCCGTTTGGGCGTGACATTAAATCAAAATGGAAAAAAATTCGTAACTTTTTTACTTCACCCTGTACAAAAAAATGTTAGGGGACTTTTTTGTTTGTCTTAAAGAGACCTACAACTTTTATTAAAAACATTTTTTTCTAAAACATATACTTTTATTGGATTCAATAAATATAAATCTACTGATGCGCCTGGCTTACCAAGGGCCATTTTTTTATGTATGTTACCGAATATCTCCGGTATTAATAACTCGATTTGCATTTAAAAGAGTAGAGTGTCCTTGTGGTCCGATAAAAATTTGGTTTAGGTCTGGTCAGATATACCAGGAAATACCACAGGCGTTTTCTCACAAGCAGAAGGAATGAGCATTTAATCAATACGCTTGCTCATTGCGGTATAGATTTTAGACAATTAAGTCCACGTTTCACCACGTTGTTTTTCTTTAGCTTATGTCTCTAGAAGTTGAAAAATTTACTTATGTCTCTTAAAAGTCACATTGGTACAAGTCGGGATTGTTGTGGATTGTACACAGTACCTCTTGCATGGTTTTCGAATGGTTTTGAAGATTTTACATCATGAATTTGCGCACATATCTGATAAAACCAAATAGCATCTAAAAAGGATAAAATAAAAACTTAAAAAAATGAACCGCCTTAAAAAAAAGAAAAATGGACCAAAACTCCAGAAATAAAATCAATATTTCTTATTTCAAAAAATTGGAAGCAAGTACACATCTAATTTATATTTTATTAAACTTTTTTTATGTAATATCAAGGGTTAAAAAATATAGATTGTTTATATCTACTGAGATATATCTTAATATTTTACTCGATTTTAATTAGTAAATTTCTTTTACTTTCTGTTAGTGATAGGTAATAAACAACTTTAAATCATTACAAGTTAAATAAATAAGTATCATTATCTTAAGAAATGTATACAAAGAACGTATATCGTGGTAATAATGTTTAAGTGCAGAGCTATTAAAAATAATAAGGAAATAGATACCATTCTTAAAGAGTAGTAGTGGCAATCAAAAGTAGCACATTATACAGTGACCAGAACTAATAGCTGTAAGCATATTTCTAACGTATTTGCTTAAAGTCTATTCTACCCCGTAAGAATGATTGGGAATTTCCGTGTATCAAAAATTAACAATTTACGTTTGGTAAAATCAACTGGCATATGGTTATAAAATAATTATAGTCGATACCATCGAGTTGATTATTACATAACAAAAATTATAGCTGAGTTACGGTATTCATGGTATTCATTTAGTGTTGTTGTGGCCTTCATAAAATTTTATTTTAACATCATTTTAAAAGAATTTGTCAAAGCATCTAATCAACAGGTAAGTGAAAGAATTTTTTTCGTTGTAATTTTCAAAAAAAATTTGTTTATGATTAGTAGTTTTCAATTGAAATAATCTAATACTCAAAAAATGTATATATTTTCTTATGAATTTTTTGGAAAATTGTTCTATTCTAATAAAATTTTAAGCAATATCGATTTTTCAAATAAGAATTGTAGGTATGTGTAAAACCTATTTAAATTGAGATAACTATATAAATTAAATTTAATGCAACATGTGTTTGTTTTATGATCCCTAGATTAAATAAAAGGGTTTAGCACTATATGCATAATAAAAATATTTATTAACTACCTACTAGTATTTTGAAAATTATAATTTGTTAAAATAATATTTTATTCATAAAGATAAACTGATTTCAGTCAAAATAAACATAGATTTTGGATTTAAAAATAATATATGGTATTGGATTTATTTATTATTAGAACAAAGCATCCATAGTTAAAACTATCAATACAGGATTTTTATTTGTAATTTTTAAAACTGAAATTTTAATTTATTTAAAACAAATATTATAACTTTTTTGAAACAATTCTAAAAAAATTAAATTTTATATTTAAACTAGCTGAACCCGGCGCGCGTTGCTACGCCAATAACTAAAATAAATTTAAGAAAAATAAAAGAGGAGAAGAGGTAGAGTAGAAAAGAAAGTTTATAGTTTTGTTTTACTTATCGTACCAACCAAAAATATATTTTTCGAACTTATATTTATACGAATTCGTATAGATATTGTATTTGATACATGGAAGCGCCATCTGGTGGTAACTTCAATTAATACAAATATCATATTCATCTTACCCATTAAAAATACATCATCATACCGATTTTCATGACAATCGTTTGAACGGGGCAGAAGTTGCTAATCTGCAGCGCCACCTGGTGGCGAGTGGCATCAATGAACATATCATACAAACCTTCTCCGTAGAAAAATACATATACATACCAATTTTCATGACAATCGGTTAAACGGGGCAGAAGTTGCTACTCTGCAGCGCCACCTGGTGGTGAGTGGCATCAATGAGCATACCATACAAACCTTCTCCGTGGAAAAATACATATACATACCAATTTTCATGACAATCGGTTGAACGGAACAGAAGTTGCTACTCTGCAGCGCCACCTGGTGGCGAGTGGCATCAATGAGCATATCATACAAACCTTCTCCGTGGAAAAATACATATACATACCAATTTTCATAATAATCGGTCCAGTACTTTTTGAGTTTATTGAGTACATTCAGACATACAGATATACAGACAAACATACATTTATATATATATATATATATATATATATATATATATATATATATATATAGATATGTACTTTTAAGCCTTTAAAAGTGTATTTCTATATGAAACAGTATTTATACCAATTTTTTGAATCGATGAGCTTCTTTCCCCTATTGTTGGCGCGCCACCGTCGCTCAAAACATGTAGGTAACCAATTTTATATACGCTATCAGTACATCTCATTATTACATATTATCTATGTGCGCACCACTCTACCTGAAAGGGAGTAGGGTGTAGGGTTAATTTAAGGTTTATTTAATTAAGTAACCACGTTTCCGAACAAACGATGCTCTTTCAATATAGTCTATGGCTGTGAATGACATTGACATTCGTTACGCGCGTTTTTTTAAAATAAGCAAAATTAAATGTCTATTTTTTAATATTTCTGAGAGATTTTCTTAATATTTTTTTCCGTAAGAACCTTCTCCTAATAATAACAAATACAACACAAAAAGAATTAGTAAAATCGGTCCAGCCATTCACGCGTGATGCCATGACCAGGAAAACCGGGTTTCATTTTTATATATATAGATAGTATCTATAACTTATTTGTGGCATTAACTATAGGTACCTATATATTTACTTCTTTAATTGGGGAACTTTTGCCACTAAAATCAAAATTATAAAATAATAAATCAATATTTTGAAAATGACCCTTGCATATTAATGTTGATGGATATGCCAAATTTGTTAAAAGGCGTTTTTTTAAAACTGAAAATGCCTAACAAAAATTAAAATAATTTCCCTTCTGAGCTTTCGACAACGAGATTGGTTGTCGTTTTCCCTATTCTTGCTATAGTTCTGTTTCCTTAGATTTATAGCAGCTCTACTAGTCCTATCTTTCTTGGAAAGTTAAAAGTTTCGTTTAGGTAGATCTTTCTCTTCTATTTCGTATGATCCTAGGTATATGACCCTAGAGTTACATATTGCAATGCAGTCTGATAGTTTGTATATTGAGGTTTCGTCCTTTTTCTTACAAAAGCTGCTCTTTGCTTCATCTACCGATCCTGGTTTCCTTCATGTGTCCTCTTAATCGGCAGTGTCTAGTTAATATTCCCGGTATAATACGAAGGTTGTTTAGACAGCTAAAAACCTCTTCTTATTATACTTTTCCAGATGCGTCTTCGGTTGTTCCGGTGTTTCAATTTTTCTCTATCCACTTCTTTTTTTAGTTTTTTAAGACTACTGCTGATTCCACAGGATGGTTCTGGTCCCAGGTATGGGGTTTCAGCTTCTTTTATTGCCAGCTTCTCTGCTGTTTCGTTTCCTTCTATTTCTATATGGCTTGAAATCCAGGGTAACAGTGTTATTTTGTCCAAGTTTATTTAGTTTGCCTAGACATTTTCAGACTATCTTTAAACTGATTGCATGTGAGTTTAGTTCTTTGTTGGCTGTTTGACTCTCTGACATTATTACAATATTGAGTCTATGATAGTTCCTTTCAATATTAAATCTTTCAATGGCACGGATGTTCGCTTGAAATATGCATCCAAACTTTCTGAGTATTTGGCTCTAGTTTTAAAAACCCCTGCTTCTGTTCGATCCGTACTATTTTAGGGCGTTTTGGTTTAGCCAAAATATGGTGTCTTTGTCCCATTCAAATTGAGTACCTAGCTTTGTGGCGAATTTTTTCTCAAAGTTAAAATTCTTTGACATGTCATCTAGGGTATTTCCCAAGTTGGTGGTGTCGATATTAAAAATCATCAGAATAAATATTAACCAAGCCGCAGAATGTTTTTAACACGCAAGAAGGAAGAATTGTAGTTTTTTATTGCCTTGGGTTATTAGTTAAAAATGTACTTGTCTTTTTTATTTACTGAATACGTAACTTTTTACATTTAAAATGCAATTAAAAATAACATAATTGTGACCCTACAATTAGGTTTGTTATGTATGTTGTTCGGTTTTTTTAGCATCATTAATCCACAGTAGTATTCGCAGCTAAGGTTACATCACGAAATTGTAAAGTTTATTAGATTCAAAACCAATTTTTTCTTCAAAAGATTTATTACCAAATTATTAGCCATAGATATTAACTATTTTTGTTTGGGTAAAGATACTGCCAATAAAAAATTTACAGACTGTAAAGTTTATAGTCAGTCTATTTTGTCCTTTGTCTTCTACAAAAGTATCCATTTATAAACAAACAATGTTTACGAACCTGACATTTGTGAATTATTGCTTAATTTTGCTTATATAAAACTTGTGATTTTTTTATCTTAAATTAACTTTGTATTAAGTAAATTTCCATTGATTATTTCAAAGAAATGAATGAGAATGAGAAAGTATTAGGTACCTGGAATTAAATATATAAAAAACAAATATTGATGGTATTGACCAGATTAAAATTAAAATACCGGTTTTGTGTTATTCAAATATGAATACATTTGCAGAGGTCTAGCAAACAAAAAAAAACATCTGAATACAAACTATATTTTTCTGCTTTAATAACAGTAAAAATATATACCGTAAAACCTATAAATAATAAGTATTTCTTGCATGCTACTTAAGAAAATATATTATTATTTAAACATTATGTGAAATTTTTGTTTTGGCGATACAAAATTTACTAATATCACTCTACAATAATTCCAGTTTTAATTATAACATATACTTTTAGTAAATTACACATTTAAATATTTTTTTTTACAAATATTCGTCACATTTCCGTTATTAATAAAAAATAGCATTTATTTGGTATATATCATCTCAAATTTGTTATATTTACGTAGTATTGTATTAGCGTATAAATAAATTCATGGCAAAAATTTTAACAACTAATGAAAAGGCATTTTTTACAGTTTTCGATATTTATTGAGTTAAAATAAAATGGAAAAAAGTAAAATAAAATATGAATTAAAAAACACAATAACGTGTATAAAAAAAACTGCGATTTGAATGCAGTATTCAAAAATACATTGTGATAGGCTTATTTTAACATTTAATCATTTTTATTTATTTAAATTAGTTAAAGAGTACAAATATTTATGTTAATTTATGTCAGTCTCGTAATATGTACTAAGAATAATCGAGCTCAGATATGTATGATCAATCATATTAAATAGGGTTCAGCTTAGGCTGGGAGCAAGTCATTATTAGATGTATCAAATGAACGAATCTTTCTCTGCTTAGTGCAGAAATGTAAAATTTGATATCCGAATACTTGATTAAAATCAATAGTTTTAATCAAAGAAAGGATTAGGCAATATTCTAATCAAATTTGACGCGAAAGAAAGTCGCGGGTAAAAGCTATTTCACAACATAACTCCAGAAATAATCTTTAATGTTCAAGAAGAATGCCATTATCGGTTCAATTACTGCCAAAAAGTTGATGGGTGGTAATTTAAACATTAATTTAATTTATTTATTTAATAAACATTTTGATGGATAGTAAAATCCATTTATGCAATATGTTAATGTTATATTATTAACCTTTCAAATGAGCCATCACACCACTACTATTCTAATAAAAAAAATATTCGATTACGTCATCACGCCTAGGTGGATAACATTCGCTAGTATGATATTGAAAATTTAAAAATAAAAATTGACTTGTTTTAGGATTTGTCACTAAAGTCTTGGAAAAATTCATTTATTCTATCGTTTACATCCTCTCTGTGGAATGTAGGTACCTACTAATTAAATCCTAAACCAAAACACAACCTATTCATATTCTAAAATTTATAATTTTCCTAATTTAACTTAGTATTATCCTGCAAGCAGAAGAGACAATGGACCACCCAATTATATTAAGTATTTTATAACAGTTCTCCTATTGGTTTAGTGTTTAGTGAATACTTGGAAAAACTGGAAAATCTGTTATTATTTTAACATGAACTTTCGTGAATATATTCGAATCTTGGACTTTTTTTAAAGTAGTAAATAAAAAATTATTGGATCTAGATAAACGAAAATTAATTCTTTTTTTTAATATTAACAGTTTCTTTTTTTAATAATTTTATCGACGAAAATTAAGTTTGAAAGTTTTCAGGTACGCGCTATTCAATCTTAAATCTCTGATTTTATAAAATAGTCGTTAGTTTTCTCAATATTTTAATACCGAAGAGTTTTTGTCCTAATAAGTATGGTTTTACCTAAGTGCTTTGTTTTCTGTTTTGTTTAACACTGTTCAATTTTGCTAATTTTTAGAGTACTTGTTTTAGGTGACTTCGCAATTAACTTGAGAAGTACTTTTTTTAGTGATTAAATTACACGAGTACTTTTTGATATTCACTTTTATTTCACAAACTTACATCACAAGTTTCGATATACAATATCTGATGAAGATAATGTATATCGAAACATGTTATGTAAGTTTGTAAAATAAAAGTGAATATCAAAAAGTACTCGAGTAATTTAACCGTTAACATGGACATTCATCAAGAAAAAGCCACCTCCATTCAATTGTTTTTTTAGTTGTACAGTTCGTTTCTTAAGCGCGCAAAGGTTGTTGAAGACAGGCAAAAATTGTTTGAAGGGTTACCCTATCTTCTGGATAAAACTTACCATACAATCATCGAGCTTGCAGACGGACCATTTCCATTATTTTGACCCTGACACAATGCATGTCTGACAATTCGCATTTATAATTTTTTATTCTTTTTAATAAAAGAAAAATTAAAAAACTTAGTAACAATAATGTTGTGTCAAACAAAAAGATTAAAAACTAATTAACGCTAGTTTAACATTTCTTCAATGTATTTGTACCATTTTTTAAACTACGATTAATAAGTAAATCTTTTAAAAATTTCATTTATTGCAGCTAATATGCATGTACCGACAAAATGGTACTTCTATAGAGGCCTAGGATGCTTTGGTTTAGTTTTTGTTTCCGATAGTTACTATGAATGAAAAAGTAAACTAAAATACATTTCTTAAAAATTTTTTTTATGTAGCTAACAACCTCAAAAGGATAGTGCAAGATGTAATATAAGCTATACTGCAACCATGTGACAGTAGTTACTATAGACTAAATTACAGTACTTATTACTGAATATTATTGATACAAAATACTAATGACAGGTTAATAAAATAATCTGTCAAACACAATGTGATACGTCACAATTTGAAACACGTATGGGGGCTTTTTACACAATTTATTTACAAAATTGTTAAGATACACTGAACTCTGCTGGATAACGTCTAACTACTTGACAATACAATGAACTCTTCTGAACACTTGACTCGAACTGACGTTAACTGTCCGTGCATCCCCTTATATACAACATTATTTAATCTAGTTAGTGTGTTTAGAAGTTTCTAGAATTTTCTAGAAACATTATTTAAAATGGTCAGTTGATTTTTTTACAAACTTCTAAAAATCAACTGTCAACAACAATCTTTCAAATTAAGGTCCCTTCCTTTACGGTTATCCCGTTACACTGCCCCCTCCTTAGATTCATTCCTCCTGGAATGTTATTTCCTACATCGGAATCCCGCACACTCCCTGAGCCAGCCAAACCATTTTCTTGGAGTTGCTGCGCATCTCCACTGTGGCTTCCCTGGTAAGGCGCCAAACGATCGTGATGGACCACGACGGGTTTCCCTCTGGGAATTTTCACGATCCGATAAATGACATCGTTAATCTTCTTCTTGATGGTGTAAGGACCTTCCCAGTTCTTTTGTAATTTGGGACAAATACCTCGACGCCGTCGGGGGTTATAGAGCCAGACTAAATCTCCAACTTGGTAACTCTTTTCCATTGTCCGTGTGTCATAGTACCTCTTCATCCGATCACTGGATAATTGTAGTTTTCCACGCACCAGGTTGTGTATATTCTCCATTCGATTCTGAAGGTCGGCGACATATTGTTCACGTGCCATTTCTTCACCAGGTTTACAACCAAACACCAAGTCACATGGTAGCCTCATTTCTCTACCGAACAGGACCTTCGCAGGCGTTTGGCCAGTTGATTCGTTGATGGCCGATCGAATTGCCATTAGAAATAGTGGAATATGTCGATCCCAATCCCTCTGACAATCTGACACCACTTTTGACAGATAGTTGGTTATAGTCCGGTTCATTCGTTCCACCATTCCATCAGACTGTGGTTCTCGTTTTGTGGATGCCTAATCTTTGGCAAACTTCTTGAAACAGCTTGCTCTCAAAATTTCTTCCTTGGTCTGAATGTAATTCTAATGGTACCCCAAATCGGCTTACGAATTCTTCAACCAATATATCTGCTAAAGTGGTGGCTTCCTGATTGGGATCTGCATATGCTTCAACCCATTTAGTGAAGTAGTCCATTACAACAAAGATGTACTTGTTTCCTACATCGGTCTGTGGAAGTGGCCCCAATACATCTACTGCGATTCTTTCAAAAGGACTTCCAACCAGGTATTGCTGCATTTCCGCCTTCGGTTTTCGGTGCGGACCGTTACTGGCAGCACATGTAGTGCATTTACGACACCAATCTTTAACATCATTAGTGCAATTTACCCAGTAAAATCTATCTCGGATCTTTTGCAGCGTTTTTGTGATACCCAGATGTCCTCCAGAACTATCGTTATGCATCTGTTTTAAAATTTCTGGTACAGCATTTCTTGGGACCACTATTTGTTTCCTTGTTTCTGTGCCCTCGGAATTTTCTACAAGTCTTTTAACGAGCCCTCCGTCCAAAATTAAAGAGTTCCATTGGGACCAGTATGCTTTTAAAGCAGGAGAGGATGAGGATATCTCTCTCCACAACGGACGACGGTCCATTCTCTTCCACTCCCTAATCTTTTTCAGAACGGGGTCGTTTTCTTGTTGCTCCTCCAGCATAGAGCTCTCGTCTTCTGGCACAACCTTAACTAAAGAAAGTTTTTCCTCGTTCTGCTCCATACGGGTACAATGGGGGCAATCAGGTCGACATGGTCTTCTGGAAAGTGCATCAGCATTGCGATGTCTTGTTCCAGGTCTGTGCTCGATTTCAACATCATATTCCTGCAGTTTTTCGAGCCATCTTGCTATCTGTCCTTCTGGGTTCCTAAAGCTTAGTAACCACTTTAAACTAGCATGGTCTGTTCTGATCAGGAATTTTCTGCCATACAGATATTTATAAAAGTGTTCGACGGATTTTACAACTGCTAACAGTTCCCTTCGAGTTACACAGTAGTTCTTTTCAGCTTTCGATAAAGTTTTGCTGAAGTAACCAACCACTCTTTCCTTACCATCTTGTAGCTGTGACAAGACGGCTCCAATTCCCACATTGCTGGCGTCGGTGTCCAGAATAAGCTTACCATCAGGAAGTGGATAAGCAAGAACAGGTGCTGACGTAAGCTGTTTCTTCAATATTTCAAACGCCTCTTGACATTCCTGATCCCAACAGAAGGACTTATCTTGTTCTGTCAAACGTGTCAAGGGTTTGGCGATGTCTCCAAAATTCTTGACATATCGTCGGTAATAGGAAAAAAGACCCAAGAAACTCCGGAGCTGATGTTTGTCGATAGGGATTGGCCATTCCTGAACGGCTTGTATCTTAGCGGGGTCAACAGCAACGCCATCCTTGCTTACGTTATGTCCTAAATAGTTGACCTGTCTCTGGAACAAGTGGCATTTCTTAACATTCAATGTTAGATTAGCGTTCTGTAATCTTTTAAAAACTTCTTCCAGGTTAGATAAATGTTCCTTAAAGGTCTTACCCATTATGATGATGTCGTCTAGATAAACTAGACAAGTTTCCCATGACAAACCCCGCAGGATGTTCTCCATTAGTCGTTCAAACGTCGCAGGAGCATTACAGAGGCCAAATGGAAGGACTGTGAATTGTCATAACCCTGATCCACTGGTAAAGGCAGTCTTTTCTTTGTCTGCAGGATTCATTTTAACTTGCCAGTATCCGCTTTTAAGGTCTAAGGTAGAAAACAGAGTAGAACCCGCCAAAGCGTCGAGGGCATCATCAATCCTTGGCAGAGGATAACTGTCCTTCTTAGTGACATCATTTAGCTTTCGATAGTCGACACAAAACCGCATTGATCCGTCTTTCTTTCTCACTAATACCACAGGAGAAGCCCACGGACTACTGGATGGTTCGACTATGCCATTTTGAATCATTTCTTTAAGGGCTCTGTCTGCTTCTTCCTTCTTAACTTGAGGCATCCTTCGGGGTACCTGTCGAATCGGACGTGCATCACCAGTGTCAATTCTATGTTGTACAACATCAGTTCTTCCCAATTTACTTTTAGAACCAAATACAGGTTTATAACGGTAAAGTAGATCTCTTACCTGTTTCTTTTCTAATTTTGACAAAGAGGGATCTAATTTTTTCATTAATGGTTCAATTCCGTTGGTCTCATCTGTTTCCGTAACGTTTACCTTGTGAATTATGGCCGTTACTGGTTCTAAACTTCCCATTTCCGTGTCCTTTCGGAGAAGAACTGGATGATCGTTCAAGTTGATAACTCGGATGGGTACCTCTTTGGCGGATCTAACAAGAGTCTTACCCACAAGGAGTCCTTTTCCCAATTCATGGTCATGGTTCTTCGGCTCTATCATGGCTGGGGCACCATCTGGCTCCATTCCATCCAACCGCGCTGTGACGACACATTCGCAGCTTGCCGGAAGTTCGATATCATCGATTAGCTTAATCGAGGCATTGTCAACTTGTTTTCGGTGCAGGAATATTTCTTCATTACCAGTACGAAGGATACGTTGGCGAAGATCCAAATGAAAACCACAGTGGAGCATAACATCCATGCCCAGAACAACATCTTCATCAACGTCAGCCACCAGCACTGAGTGAACAAGAGAGGTTGAACCAAACTGTAGCGTCACCTGTATCTCACCGTAGACTCTAGCAGAATCTCCGGTAGCGGTACGCATTCTCCAACTGGTAGGCAACATCTTATTTCGCATAATGATGGTTGGTCGGACGATAGTTTTTGTAGCTCCAGTGTCTACCAGCATGCTAATATTCTTCCCATCAAGGAGGCCATCTACATATAAGCTGTCCATGTGATGTCGCAGAGTTGCCAATTTAATGGTGTGAGGGGCTTCGGGAATGTTTGGGGTCGATTTCGCCCTCCAGGAGTCGACCCGTTCTAGTTTTCCTGCTGCTGGGGTACTTCAGCAGAAGATTTTTCTTTTTGGGGGCAAGTATTTCTTATATGGCCTAGTTCTCCGCAGTTCCAGCATCTCACTTGGCGCCTTCTTCTTGGAGATAACTTCATTAATCTCTCTACTACCGCTTCAACGTCGCTAACGGAATGAACGGCATGGTCGTAGTTACCGGTGATTTCCCTTAGTCGAGCAACTCCACGTGAGGCCTCCGTCGCCGCCTCAAACTCCAGGGCAATGGTCAAGGCGTCCACAAGAGTCTTCGGCCGCGCCAACCGTACAGCGCGCTGCAACTCGACGTCTCGAAGACCATCGGTGAAGGTTTGGACTGCTAGGCACTCCAGGAAATCCTCCGCTGCATTTGAATACGCAAGTCGTACCATTCTTGCTACGTCCGCTTCAAATTCCTGGATAGTTTCTCCATTTTTCTGTTTTCGGCTCTTTAACTGCATTCGGTACACAGGTTGTAGATGAGTTTGACCATAACGCATCTCTAGACGATTCACCAATAACTCGAAGTTGTCAGCTTCATCCGGCGTCAAGGATTGCAAGACGTCTAAAGCTTCGCCTCGCAGAGCTACGGTTAGGGACAATGCTTTCTCCTGGGATGACCATCCATTAGCTCTGGCCGCTGCGTCGAATTGTTTCAGGTAATTTGGCCAGGAAGTCTTCCCGTCGAAGGTCGGGGGTTTCATCGTCGTTCGTCCATGGGTCGTCTCCTCGCTTCTTTGTCGTTCGACGTCTGCGTGGCAGGTTTCCATCCTTCTTGCATCTCCTTCGCCGTGGTGGATGGTTTGGTTTCGGCGGCTAGCTTCCTGTTCTTGTTGAAGCTTCCTTATCTCGGACTGCATCTGCTGGTTGATCTGGTTTTGCTCGTCTCGCAAGTTGGACACTTGATGATTTTGTTCGTCTCGCAAGCTGGACACTTGCTGATTTTGTTCGTCTCGCAAGCTGGACACCTGCTGATTTAAGTTGGCTACTTGCTGATTCTGCTCGTCACGAATATGTGATATTTGCTGGGAGAACGAACTTGATAACTCATCTGATAGGGTAGACATCCGTTGTGATAGCTCCTCTTTTTGGCTCTTCATCTGACTGGATAGCACCTCTTGTTGGTTCGTCATTCGTTGTGACAGCTGGGACATATCTTCACGCTGGCTCTTTATCTGACTGGATAGCTCCTCTTGGTTGTTCGTCATTCGTTGCGCTGGCTGCTTATCTGACTGGACAACTGGGACATATCTTCGCGCTGGCTGCTTATCTGACTGGACAACTAGGACAGTTGTTGAGCTTGTTCTTCTTGTTGGCTCGTCATTCGTCCTGATAGCTCCTCTGGCAACCGGGAAAGTTGTTGAGTTTGTTCTTCTTGTTGGCTCGTCATTCGTTGCGATAGTTCAGAAATTGCTTTTTGAACCGGGTCATCGAACTCCACAACGTCAGGGTCCAAATTATTACTTAGGTAGTATTCACGGAGCCTATTCAACAATACAGATTTGGTCCCAGTAGTTTCCAATTCTAATTCTTCGAGCTCTCTTCTGAGCTCTGCCACCAATAGTTCATTTATCTTTTTTCCAGGCATTCTTATATCTTCACCCCACACCTGACACCAATTTGAAACACGTATGGGGGCTTTTTACACAATTTATTTACAAAATTGTTAAGATACACTGAACTCTGCTGGATAACGTCTAACTACTTGACAATACAATGAACTCTTCTGAACACTTGACTCGAACTGACGTTAACTGTCCGTGCATCCCCTTATATACAACATTATTTAATCTAGTTAGTGTGTTTAGAAGTTTCTAGAATTTTCTAGAAACATTATTTAAAATGGTCAGTTGATTTTTTTACAAACTTCTAAAAATCAACTGTCAACAACAATCTTTCAAATTAAGGTCCCTTCCTTTACGGTTATCCCGTTACAATACTAAAACATTAGCTCAGACTTTTTTTTTATATCTATATTTTTTGAATGTACTGAATGTTTAAACGGTATTCAAAGGACTTATTGTTATGACCAATAACATGTGATAAATATTTTATCTTTGTTTTTACCGACCAATTTAACTATATGTGTATCTGTCTCTCTCTTACTTACGCCATTACATATGTCACGTAATGTAATGATTTTGCCCAATTACTTCCATATAAATTTACAAAGCATAAGAATAAATTGTTGTTGTTTTTGTTTTATCGGAAACAACAGATTTTTATAAGCAGGCGCTTTGTACCTGCTTTACAAAATAGTTCATTGAGCTAACATATGATTTAGTAGTTTACGTAACAAGTCCCGAAAGTGGCCTTTAATGGACGAGTAGGCAAATTGCAGGGCGAGCCATAGGCGAGCTCTACAAGCCTGTGATACCAGTAAATGCACTTTTGGGACGTATTACGTACAATTTTTTTTTTAAACGAGCATTGTTGTACCATAAACTTTATATTCTTCAGTTTTCATTATTATAACAAGAACTCTTTATTAACTAATTTTAACATTTTTTTAACAAACCTTGCTTGGGTGGCCGCCTTAACAATTTCATCTAGTATAATTTCATCTTCCATTATCTGGAAATTTGAGGAGGGGTGAGCTAGTGCTCAGCCAGCACTGAGGCCACATATGGCCCATTGTGCATCCTCCCGTGTGTAGGGATATCCTCACCTCAGGCTGTCACCAGGCCTAGTCATTTAAAAAAGGTGATGAGGCTCCCGAGGGGGATCTCCCTGACATCGGCTGGTGTAAGCCAGTACGCGCCCAACACGGATCTTCTGATTTCAGAAAAAGCAGTCATACATTATGTGTTCTTCTGTTTTCTCTTCTTGTTCGCAGCCTCTGCATAGCGGTGATTCTGTTAATTTCATCCTAAAGAGATGTTGTCGCAATTGGCAGTGACCTGTCAAGATTTCGACAGCTGTCCGAAGGCAGTGCCTTAAATTTTTTTGCTGTTTCTTCGCCAGGATGAGATAATAACTCTCTGGCCAGTCTACAGTTCGTAGTTTTGTCCCAGCACTGTATTAAGTTTTGGTGAGAGTGCTGTTTGATAAGGTCCACGACTGCGGACAATGTTAGCTTGGTAGATGGGCTAGGGCTTACATATTTGTAGCCCACAGCCATCCTTGCTAAATTGTTCGCAATGCGGTTGCCTTTAGAGTTCCCATGTCCGTTGATCCAGCTGAAAATGACCACTTTATTCTGGCTGGCCTCAGTTAGAGATTGGTGACATTCTAGTACTAAACTTGAAGCGAAACGTGTTCTATTCAAGGTCAGTAGTGCTTGTCGGCAGTCTGTGTATATATTTATATTCCTGCCTGTGATGTTCCTATTGATTAATTCTTTTGCAGCTATGGTTATGCCTGTGAGTTTTGAGTGAACCACACTTGACAAGCCACCCATTTTATTTTTAGGTTTAAGGATCTGAAGTAAATTCCACACCCCACACCTTGCTTTGTTTTTGATCCATCCGTATATACGCTCAGAGCGTTCACAACGTTGGGGTCTGCTGTCTTGTTTGTTAATATTTTGTAGGGTTTGTCAAAGACAAATCTTGGTATGACGGCATCCGTGTCTGCCTGTAAGAGTTGTATCACCTTTATTGATTCCCTCCACAGACTGTCCCTATGGACATTAATTCACAATCAAATGCATCATTTTAAATATCCATTTTATAATTCATTTTACGTTTTCAACTAAACGTCAAAATATGTCAAGTTATTTTATAGTTTTAAATATATACAAAACTCGGTTACCATAGAATTGACCGCTATCTTAGACTATTTTATTGTTGATGAGTCTGGTAAAAGCTTTTACCGGACCCATTTTTATTTTCTGGCTTTGTCCGACAAAATAACATTTTCTGACCTAAAAATAAACCGGAAAGTACTAATTTCTGGCCGGTTTTTTAAAAAAAATCAGTAATTAGGTTTTAATGTTAGTAGTTCCATATTTCAATGTCAATTTATACAACTAAGTTTCTTTGAATTAAAATAATGTTTTTCTAACAAATTTTATGGTAATCATTATTATTCAATATAATTATTTTATTTTATATAACATGGTATATTTTAAAACGAATTCAATATTTTAATAGGATTATAACAACTTTTATAGAATTAAATATGGTAATTCCCCTAAAGTATGTATATTGATAATTGCATTAGTAACAATTTAAATTGACACGTTTCTGTTAATTGAAGCAATTACCTTTTAAATATTTTTCATTTAATGTATTTTCCATATTACATTTTATTATTGGAATTTATAAGCACACATCTTTTGTGAGTGATTGAAAAGCCACAAGCACGTTAGAAATCGAAATAACTACTGTTATAAACTATAAAATACTTTTCTTCTATTTATTGTTGAGTCTTGACTCAGGATAATATAATATAAAAATGCTAAGAACAATTTGTGTCTACAAAAAATAAACTCAATTTTACTATCAAGCTTTCGATAAAATTATTGGTTTTAAGAAGTGTTGTTTCTTTAATTCACAAAGTACAACATAATTTTTATATAATTAATAAGTTTAGCAGCAACTATTAGTTCTATCTTTAAAGAATTTATAATAATTATTCGGAATGACACAAAATTCCAATGGATAGTCAGAGGTTTAGCAAATGAACAATTCAAATTTTGTTGATTATAATCTAACTCCAATTACTCTTGCCTGAAATAATGGGATGCTCCATGATTTTAATGAATAATGCTTTATTTCATTCCAGGCTATTTTAAATTTATTTCCAAGTTTTTTGTATACTTAAAGGTCTTCTTTAGATAATATAAATAAAAGCCTCCTAGGAGCATTATATTATTAATAAATATAGTTTAAAAAACTAATAAACAGTACGGAATATTAATATATACTCTTAAATTAAAAACTGGCAACCAAATATTATATTATCTCTAAATCCGGCTCCACACATGCGTATACGAATATTTGGCAATAGGGATGTGGACTGTACTCAAATAAGTATAAAATTTTACCACGAAAAATTAGTTTCTATAATAAAAATAATAAAAAACCCAATATTTTCTTCAATAAACAGGGGATTAAGTTTTTATTTAATAAAATGTAATTAAATATTTCACTCTCAAGTCACGTGACAATGAACACCAAACAAAATGTGTGACGTCACTTGTTTTCAAACAAGAATTTTCGCTGTCAAGTAATATGGTGTTTGTTGATATTTGGATAATATTATTACTGTTTTTACTTTAAACTTTATGTTTATAAAATGTAGAATCCATCTTATTAACACAAAACTACGAAATAACTTGCTATTACATACAACTTCGACAATGTTTAGGAGCAAGTGACGTCACAGCGGGCGTTTCACAGATATCCTGGTTTTAGCGCGAAATTTGAAATGGAATTTTAAATAACTTATTTTAAAGCTATTAGTTGTAGTAAAAAAATAATAACAAGTAGTTTAGGCTATATTTGGTACTTATGCATGGTTTTATACACTATTAAAAATAGTCCACATCCCTATTGTACGAATATTTGGAGCAAATAATCGTGTGCGAATATTTGCTTTTGTCTACCATCCACACATATTACTTTAAAAAGCGAATATTTGTATTCGAATAAAAATACGGAAAACATCCGGATTCGGCATTCATAATGGATGACTCGATCAATACTGCAGTTGCTTACTTTTTATGTGTCATTATAATTTAAATATGAAAAAACGAAGAGCTAAGAAACTGCTTTATTTGTCCACTTCATGTGAACTATCACTTTTTTACACTATTTTTAGCAATTCTATCACTACACGAAATCTAATCTAAAGTAGTAGCAAATGTGTTGACATTCAAGACGAAAGTGTGGACGGTAGTGCAAACGAACACAAATATTGTATCCACATATGCGGTATTTTCCGCAAACACCGATTATTCGTTGACGAATAACGCAAGTGTGGAGCCGGGCTTTAAGGAACATATTGTAACGGAATAACCGAATAAGGAATAGAACTTTTGATAAAATACTGTTTTTAGGTTGTGTATTCCATAATATTCTTACTTCGTCTAGTGTGTGATTAAGTTAGATTATGTTTCTCGTGAATTCTAGAATGCTGATTTGTTCTATATAAGGGGATGTATGGGAAATTAAGGGAATTTCAAATAGTTTATTGTTATTGTAAAACTGTTTGGACGTTATCCAGCAGAGTTCTTGTGTATCTGTAACAATTTTGGTAAATACATTGTGTTAAAGTCCCCATAAGTGTTTTAATATATACAAGGTGATACTACATTTAATTAACTATCGGACGTAGAATTCCCGTTAATCTCCTTAAAGATATAGACGGTTCTAAATATTGATAATCTCCAGAGTTTAGTTCGATAGTAGATCCTGATTTTACAACGTTGTCAGGACTTATGATTGTTATTCAATCCCCGTTGTAGTTATTGTCAGTGTTAAGTAGTTCATAAATCTGAACTTGCAGCTAAAGCTGAACATTTTAATCATTAATTGGAAAAGATGGGGAAGAGTCATCTTCCGTGTATCCTTATTCAAGTTAACCATTTCCTCTGAAATCATCGTTGTTCTAATCTGGTATATGCGTCTTTGTATTAAGTATCCCTCATCTAATTTACCTTGGTATTTTAGTATCCCAAGCTTCTTCATTATAGTCCCAAATTTCCATAGACTACTGACTCCATAATAATATCTGACTTGAACCGTTTCTTGCACATTCAAACTACGCACTCCAGATAACTCACCAGATGATTTTATATGTAGAGTCGGACGTAAGGTATCAAGTTTAATTCTTACGGACTTCTTAAATACATCTTTGCTGGTGAGTCAACACGCAAGGGAAGTAGTTCGATATTTAAAAAGAATTTTTCGTATATTTTCGTTTATGATACTGTGATCTTGGAACTTTTTAGAGTCTGGATATTGCGTTCTGCTTAACCATTAGTTGCAGGATAACCTAGCAAGATGAACTTTTAATAAATAGCGTGATTTTTCGAAAAACTTTTAAACTGATCACTAACAAAAATTTTAGCGTTATCAGAGACTATCACTTGAGGATATCCGTGAAAACTAAATATGTTTGGGGCAGATTATTAGTTTTATCTGAAGTTGGGGCATTGTGAAGAACTTTTATTTCGGTTCATCGGGATTTAGCATCAACAATAATCAAAAAATGCAAACCTTGAAATACATAGTCGATGTAAAACTTTTCTGTTGGTGAATCCCATTGGTCCAGAGAAACTTTCAAAGGGAATTAATGAATATGTTACTAGTAACAATATTTTCTTGCCAGTTGTTTCATTTATGTAATACCTATGTAAGTGCGAAAGACTTATTTTCTGCAGAGATAATAGTATATTACTTTACGAGTGAAGTAAATTGCATATTACAGCGAGTGTGGTTGGCCCATGAGCAAGCTTGCGAGCAAATGGACTAAAGAAACGAGCTAAATATGCAATTTGGTCCTCGAGTGAAGTACTATGCTTTACCCACGACTTACCAAATGGTTTTGTATAAAACTAAAAATAACAAACATAAAATCTAAATTTTGGCATAAGTTGTCAAAAATATTCGTGTAAAATGTAGAAGTCCCTTCTTCCCAAATTGGCTTGGTAGGATATTTCTACTTCGGGTGAAAAATACGACAAGTTCAATTTTACAACTTTAATTATCAATGTTTTTCAGTTGACATTTTTTTTTATTATTTATTTTTTACATGACAATATATTTCATTTATTTTTGTTAATATGGTTACACAGTAGCGTAACGTTCTAATTATGAAAATAATATAAAACAAAACTGTTCATACCGCCGCCCTTGAAAGTACTAAGTATCTTTCAATAACAAGTTGAAGAAAAAAAAATAACAAATAAAGTACAATGAAAATAGGTTAAAAAAAAAACAAGTTATGTACTAATAATACACGACAGTGTCCAATGTTAAAAAATACAAACATTAACATACAGTATTATTGAGTTACTTCAAAAGTTTGTTTTGAATCACTGGGTACACAAAGTTCGTCTGAAACAGGTAGTGGACAAATCTTAACTACACTGCGTTTAAGTATATTCCCGTTTGCTATACGAACACTAACAACGCGGATTATACCGTCCTTTCCGGGATGAATCTTGACAATTCTTGCTAGCGTCCATTTGGAAGGCGGGTTGTTCTCGTCTTTCAATAAGACAAGGCGGTTTTGGAGATTTCCTTGATCAGTTTTAAAATGCCATTTTGATCGCTCGTGTAGTGTGTGTAAATACTGTTGTGACCATCTTCGCCAAAAATGTTGTACCAAGGATTGCAGCATTTGGTAACGATTTAGTCTGTTTATTGGCTTAGTCACCAATTCGATATCAGGTATAAGGTTTAACGGATGGCCCACAAGGAAGTGTCCGGGAGTCAAGGATTCCAGATCATTGGGATCATTGGTAAGAGGTAGAAGGGGACGCGAATTTAATACCGCTTCCACTTGAACCACGAAAGTGTAAAATTCCTCATAAGTGAGAGGATTATCATTTGATATTACTCTACGGAAATGATGTTTAAAAGATTTTACAACACTTTCCCATAACCCCCCAAAATGCGGTGAAGCCGCAGGGTTAAAGTGAAACTGAATCATGTTATTTCTAGCATAATTTTCAAACTCAGGGGATTGATGAAGTTTATAAACTTCCTGTAACTCGCCATTAGCCCCAACAAAATTTGTGCCGTTATCACAATATAAATGTTGACACAAACCATGACGGGAAACGAAACGTTTGAGCATGGCCAGAAAACCGTGAGCGGTCAAGTCAGACACCAGTTCTAAATGCACAGCCGTAGTAGCTAAACAAACAAATATACACAAATAGGCCTTTATAAATTTTCTATTTCGGAGCTTAGAGTCTTTAATCATAAAGTATCCAGCATAGTCCATACCGGTGTGTGTGAAAGGTCTGGAGGGATGTACTCGAGATTCTGGTAGGTCCCCTAAAAGAGTACTTAAAGGTTTAGGATTTTGTTTGTAACAAGTAACGCATTTGTGAATTACTGATTTAACAGCGGATCTTCCATGAATGGGCCAGAATTTTTGCCTCACGAAAGATAATGTGGCCTGTGTTCCAGAATGAAGATTCTGCTCGTGAATATGAACGATGATTAAACGAGTAAATGGGTGTCCTTTTGGTAGGAGTATGGGATGTTTGGATTCGTAATCCAGAGAGGATTGCTCGAGTCGTCCTCCAACTCTCATTATTCCGTTTTTGTCAATGAATGGGTTCAAAGCCTTTAATTTACTCTGGGAACGTAAACGATTTTTATTTTTTAAGTCTCGCAAATCGAGGGCAAATTCCTTTTCTTGAGCTAGGATTACTAAAACGGTCAATGAATGATCACGTTCATAAACAGTCAATTGTCCTATTTGACGTGTAGGTTTGGGCAACCTTAAGTTTTTATAGAATCTAATGCAATAAGCGACTACATTAATAAGTTTGTTGTAATTTGAGTATAGTTTAAAGATAGGAAATTCAGGCAAAGTAGAGATAAGTAAGATAGATTTAGTATTAATTTCTAGTGTGTCATTGTCGAAAGATTTGCGTGAGTAATTAGAAATGTGGGTGTCTGTAGGCCAAAACTCTACAGGTTGGCATAAAAATGAGGGACCGTGCCACCACAAGGTGCAATATTTAAGGTCTTGAGGACTGATACCTCTAGATATTATATCCGCGGGTTTTTTTGTAGACGTGATGTGATGCCAAGAATCTACATCAGTAATTTGTTGAATTTCAGATATTCGATTACAAATGTAAGTTTTTAGTTGCCTAGGTTCTAGGGAAAGCCAGCATAATACGATGGTGGAGTCAGTGTAATAATACACCTTGTTTGGACTACAATTCAGGACCTTCAGGACCTTGTACATTAGCCTGGAGAGTAACAAAGCTCCGCATAGCTCAAGGCGCGGCAAGGATACAGCTTTTAAAGGAGCTACGCGACTTTTGGCAGTGAATAAGTTGACAGAGATGTTCCTTGAGGAGTCTATTGAACGGACGTAAATGCATGCGCCGAAAGCATTTATAGAAGAATCACTGAAACCATGGAGTTCAAGATGAGTATAATTTCTAATGGTTACTTGGCGTGGGATTTTGAAATAATCAACGCGTGATAAATGGCAAGTAAAGTTTTTCCATATTCGGAAGATATCTATGGGCACAGGATCATCCCAGCCAATCTTAAGAAGCCAGAGCTTTTGCAGGAGAAGTTTTACTTGTATCACCATCGGACCAAGGAGACCGAGAGGGTCGAAGATTTGAGATATCAGTGAAAGAATTACACGCTTGGTTACAGGATTGGTGTCAAGCTTAATGGTAGAATTATAAATAAACTGATCATGTTCTGGATTCCAGGATATACCCAGAGTTTTGTGATGATGGGATTCATTTAATGCCAAAGTTTTAATAGCATTACTCACGGGGTCGCTGAAGTCAGACGATACAGTTTTAGAGTTCGAACAGAATTTTATTAAGTCGAGTCCATACGATTTAAGAATATTTACAAGATTTTTGCGGATATTTACAAGGGATTCTTCAGTGGATGAGCCGGTGAGTACGTCATCAACGTAAAAGTCGTTTTTGATGATGTTGCTTTCAATTGGATTTGACTCGGAAACATCAGATGAAATTTGATTTAGACAACGCGTGGCTAAAAAGGCACTACTTGACATTCCGTAGGTTACGGTGTTTAACTCAAAGTGAAGGAGTGATTTTTGAGGTTCATCGCGCCATAGAATGCGTTGCAAGCATCGCTGGTTGGGGTTTATTAGAAATTGGCGGTACATCTTAGCGATGTCTCCTGTTAGTACATAATTGTGTTCTCGAAAACGCAAAAGGATTGTTAATAAATCATTTTGGACAGTGGGTCCAACTTTAAGACAATCATTGATGCTGAGGCCTGAAGAAGAAGCCGCTGAACCATCAAACACAACTCGGAGCCGTGTAGTAAGGCTATCAGATTTTTCCACACAATGGTGAGGTAAGTAGTAGGCAGGATATAAAAGGAAAGTATCATTTATTGGTTCAATTTCTGACATATGTCCAAGGGAAATGTATTCGGATATAAACTCAGAGTAAGATTTTTTTATTTCAGGGTGCCTTGCAAATTTTTGTTCTAAGAGGCTAAAGCGCTTAATAGCAGTTTGGAGAGAGTCTCCAAGCTTGGCTACATTAGAGTTGAGAGGTAGATCTAAAGTAAATCTTCCTGAGGGATTTCTTTGTGTTGTAGACCGAAAGTGACTTTCACACTCGATTTCTTCCGGAGAATATTTATTATTACGTTGTAGTTGTTCAGTGGTTTCTTCAGAGCTCCAAAAAAGTTCTAAAGACTTCTGAAGATTATTATTATCGGTGGTGGTACAAGTTAATGAATTTGAGGTTTGAGGTTGACAAATTGATGTAAATAAAGATATAGGTCCACTCACAATCCATCCAAGCTTGGTATCTTGTAAAATAGGCTTGTGTTTACCCAATTTAATTTGGTTGGGTTTAAGTAAGTCATAAAAAACTTCTGCACCTAAAAGTAAGTCAATAGAGGTAGGATTTAGAAATTCTTGATCGGCGAGAACAATATTATCTGGAATACTTATGCTCGAGGGATTAATAACTAATTGAGGAATAGGCTCGGTTATTTTATTAATAACCAAAGTAGATATTTTTAAAGAGAAATTATTAGAAAGAGATTTTATTTTAATTTGGGTTCGTTTAGAAATGTTAGCTTGGGTTTGGCTTATTCCAGAAACGGACATATTAATAGTATCATAAGGTAAATTTAATTTGTCAAAAAGGTTTTGGGTTAGGAAATTTGATTGACTTCGATTATCTAGAATAGCCTTGCATTTTATAGGTTGGTTGTTTTTATCGAAAACTTCTATAAGGGCCGTAGAGAGTAGAACAAATGAGTTTTGGGTTGCATTTGTGCAATGAAGATTTTGAGTGTGACAGTTGTTAGTACCGGTAGGATTAGGCAAATCTGTATGGCTATTAATTGGCAGGGTAAATGCGGTGTTTGCAGAAGTGGAAGGTTTTGAATTATCATTATGAGGATGAATATTGGACTGAGGCTGAGAACTAGATCGAGGTTGAGAATTATGCTGTGTACTTTGAGAATGTGCGGGTCTGTTGTGCATGTGCAGCAATGAGTGGTGCTTGCCCTGACAGGTTCGACAGGAATAAGAAGACTTGCAATCACCTTGGCGGTGACCTGTACGTAGGCAGTTGGTGCACAAGTTGGCACGTTTAGCTTCTGCAAATCTGCTATCAACTGGTAGGTTATGAAACTTTTTGCAAGCATATAGAAAATGATTTTCTTCACATAGGGAACAAACAGGAGTATTATTTGAAGTAAGCACTGCTTTACGTTCATATTTAGGCTCATATTTTCCAAATTTTTGAGTAAAATTAGGTTTCTTATTGGTCAATTTGTAGTCAAGAGATTCGAGGAATCGGCAACGTTGTGATAAAAAATTTATGAAATCATTAGTTTTAGGTTTGTCGATTTTACATGAAAATAACTCCCATTCTTTACGGCTATTTAAATCTAATTTTGTAGTGAGTAAATAAATTATTAAGCTACACCAATGGTCTACAGGTTCTCCCAGGTTTTGCAGGGATTTGAAATTATTTTGAAATCCATCCAAGAGTTTTCTAAGACCTATGTGGGATTTGTCTCTTACTTGGTTGAGATCAAAGATACATTTAATATGAGCATGTATTATGGCTTTTCTATTTTCAAAACGCTCCTCTAAGAACGACCATGCAGTGTGGTAATTATTTTCTGTGATAGCTAACGAGCTAATAAGTTGAGCAGCCTCACCCTGTAAACTTGATTGTAAATAGTAGAATTTTTCAATGTTATTAATTTGTGAATTTTTATCGATAAGTGATATAAACGTGTCTTTAAAGTTAGTCCAAGTTTCGTAAGAACCGCTAAATTGAGGCAGTGGAATGGGAGGTAGGCGTGGACCATACTGGGATCCAGACTGAAAAAATGGTGAATGTACAAGAGAATTTGAATTCGAGTCATGTATTCTCTTTGGTGTCTGAGTGACATTAATTTGTTCTAAAATTAATTTAGCTTGAGAAATATTATCAAAATATAATGTTTCGAAATGCTCCCGTTCTTGGCCTTGCTTATCTGCCTCATCAAATTTATTATTGAGGCATAGTTGCTCAATTTCAATCTGAAGAGATTTAAAGTTATTATTTAAGGATTCGATTATGCTTAGCCGGGTACTTAGTTCAATTTTTAAACGCGGGTCACCTAGGTTTGAACACTTGGTTTCTAAAAAATCTTGAAAACGGTTGATTTCGTTGATTATGGCATCACGGCGAGCCACCAGGTTATTATAAAGTTCAAGTTGCTTTCTAAATTCAACTTGCTCAGAGTCATCTATACTAGAATTAGGATTTACTTTCTTAGTCTTAGATGTCCTGGGCATGTTGAGGAGGTTTAAGGCTTAGGTATAAATATTTTACTAATTCTTATTTCAAATATACAATGTTTGGGGAAAATACGGTAAAAAAAAAATGTTATTAAAAGTTCAAGAGATTATCAAAACTTTACACAATTAGGTGATTCAAGTGGCATCAGCATAAAAATTTTTATTGGATGTGTTATTTTGAGATGACTTGGAAAGGACTGACCTGATATTGTAGTAGGTGTACAACTTAGCATCGACCTGATATTGTAGTAGGTGTACAATTTAGCATCCCATAGTGCTTCAGTAGCTTCGATTGTGGTTTGCAAACCGCTTGCTTGGTAAATATAATCCGATTTCGAAGGACCAATGTAAAATGTAGAAGTCCCTTCTTCCCAAATTGGCTTGGTAGGATATTTCTACTTCGGGTGAAAAATACGACAAGTTCAATTTTACAACTTTAATTATCAATGTTTTTCAGTTGACATTTTTTTTTATTATTTATTTTTTACATGACAATATATTTCATTTATTTTTGTTAATATGGTTACACAGTAGCGTAACGTTCTAATTATGAAAATAATATAAAACAAAACTGTTCAGATTTCAATGGGAAGTTCTGTCTGATAAATGTCAATTGTTAGTTAATTTAATGTATACAGTAGGCGTGATTCAGTGCATAATACAGGTATCTATTTACTTACTCCACTAGTGCAGTAAATAAAAATATAACACAACTGCTCAATAATTTGACACTTACTGACAGAGATATAGGTTAAAAAATACGCAATTTACTTATGAGTCGTGGGTAATAGTATATTACTTTACGAGTGGAGTAAATTGCATATTACAGGGAGTGTGTTTGGCCCATGAGCAAGCTTGCGAGCGAAGGGGCTAAAGAAACGAGCTAAATATGCAATTTGTTCCTCGAGTCAAGTACTATGCTTTACCCACGACTTACCAAATGGTTTTGTATAAAACTAAAAATAACAAATATAAAATTTAAATTTTGGCATAAGTTGTCATAAATATTCGATTTCGCAGACAGTTCTGTCTGAGAAATGTCAAATGTTAGTTTAATTTAATGAAAACTGTAGGTAACCAACATAATAATACAGGTTTCTATTTACTTACACCACTAGTTTAGTAAATGAAACTATAACACAACTCCTCAATAATTTGACACTTACTGACAGAGTTCTAGGTTAAAAAATACGCAATTTACTTATGAGTCGTGGGTAAAGGTATGATAATTCGTTAACCTTTAAACAACATAGGTATCATTATCTACAGTAAAGTCAATTCCAATGTACCTAATTTTTAGAATTAAGATCTGATTTAATTTTGGATAAGATAGGATTACTATAAGTAGCAATTTTAAGGTTTTTGTGAGTTAGGTGAGTTTTTTTTATTGACATAATGCATATAGTTGATGAACTTTTTCGTTATGTAATGGATTTATCGTATTTGACTGTTGAATGAAGGCTCAGGAAAAACAATCTACAGTTACATGATTAGAAGCTTTACTGTATTCAACTTCGTAATCAATGCCAGACAAATATGAAGCATACTAAGAAGTCTAGATTACGTCATAGCTGGTAATTTTGTATTTTGCTGAGATATTCTGGCAAGAAATCCACCCTCTGTGATAAGTTTCAATTTTCGTCTAAATAAATACAAAAAAAGTGATTAATCTAAAATATAATGGCAAAGGCTTCTCGATCTAGCTGGTTGTAGTTTGTTTTACTAGAAATTAGGGATCTTAAGGCAAATGTGATAAGTCTTTCTACACCATCAATCAAATGAAAAAAAAAAAACCTTCAATCCCTGTTGAACTGGCGTCACAAGCCAAAATAATTGGTAAATTTGGAGCATAAATGGTCAAAACCTATTCACTTGCAATTTCTTCTTTTAATTTTTTAAATGATGATTCACATGAGCAAGTAAATTTTCTATTCTTTTGAACAAGTTTGCGCATAGGATATGGTTTACTTGATATATTAAAAATATATTGAGAGTAATATGTAAACTATATTTATTTTTCACTCTTTAGTTTAATGTGGTTTAAAAGTGTATGGTATAAGATATGATTTTGCAATTTTTTTATTGTATTGTAGGTAGTTTATGCTGCCCTTAATGATTCCAAAATAGATTTATAGGAAATGGCATCCCATACAATAATTCTAACGATATGCAGTTTAACAGAAAAAGGTATCGTCGGTTATCTCCGTATATTTGTATGAACATATATACAAACTAGTTGTACTCGCAACGTCGTTCGCGTGGCGTGTGATTGTTGTACCTATAAAAATTTCTTACCCTACCCCATTTAAGGAATGGGAGAGAAATTTTTATACATCAGATGTTAAGTTGAAAAAAGACAAATACATCTGAGAAAACCGCATTCGAATCGGATCAGTAGTTTTCATGTGATGCGCGCACAAACATACAGACCGACAGACAAAAAAATCTAACCACATTTTTTTGTTCTATTTCGATGTACCCGCGACGTCGTTCGCGTGGCGTGTTGATTTTTGTATAAAAATGTCTTTCCTCACCTTGTTAAAGGGGTGGGGAGAAAGTTTTATACACCAGATGTTAAGTTGAAAGAAGACAAATACGTCTTTGAAAACCGCATTCGAATAGGATCAGTAGTTTTCATGTGATGCGCACACAAAGATATACATTTCTACAGTTTTATTATATGTATAGATGTATAGATAGATATAGATAGATGTATAGATTTAAAAAAATTTTAGAATCATAACACTCCACTTTTCAATGAGCCTTAAATACTTTGCAGTAAATTTCTATTTGCCTTCTTACGCTTGACTAACTTTATCGGCTTCGTCCTCTCACCAACATCTGACCACACATATGTCCTCTTTCAAACACTTAGTTGGAATTTGGTTGAACTTGAGAGCATTGGAAACAGACACAAACAACAAATAAAATTTAAGCATGCAATTTCAGTGATTTACAATACAAAACTATCATAAAAAAGCAAACTAAACTATCCGTATTGTTGTAGTAATACAATATAAAACTATAATAAAAAAGAAAACAACTATCCATTTATTGTAGTTAAAGTTAAAGTTTGTTAAATAAAATCGACAATATAATTGACAAACTAGATCGTAATAATAAAATTTAACCTAACAATGAAGGGGATCGTGTTTTTGCTATAAAAATTTCTTTTTAGAAAGTTGTCAAATTGAACTGGTTTATAGATATAACGAAAAACTGAGACAAACAGACCAACAAAATTCGGGTTTAAGCAGTGTCTTTATACCAATTTTGCAGTAAAGCTTGGGGTTACAGGACAAATATTTTTTTAGGATATGTATCTAGAAATTCTTTGTGTAAGCTTATATACTTAAATTCTGTATTTTAAAAACAATTTTCAAGACAAATATACCTAAGCTGTTTCAAAAAAAAAGGATTTGCAGTCGAAGAATCTGATTTATTTTATTTCACCTTAAATAGGAATTATTATATTTGTTACATGTATGCTGGACAGTGACATTTATAAATTGTCTTTATTTATTAAAACTTTTGGGAAACTTTGCTACACGATAGTGTATTTGCCAACTAACACTAGATAATTTGTATTTAGCATAATGAATTCTTAATATGAGATATTTAGTACTCCATTTAGTTTGTTTTTTTATTTAATTTTCTTTTTTTACGCATTGCAAAGGCGAGAAAAGAGGTAAAATTTTATGTAACGACTGCAATGATAAAATTTTAATTCTGATTTATAAAATTGTAACTTAATCTTCAGATCATTTAAAAACATCTACAAGTAGACAGTAATTATTTTTATAATTACTTGATTGCCACAGATAATTGCAGAAGTTAATAGTTCCAAAGTTCATGACAATAGTAATTTTTAAGGTTGTTTATGTATGTTAAGATTTGGCGTTTATGGATGCATCTTTCATATATTTCTTACTTATCTATTTCTTAGATGTATATACGCCTAATAGGCCAACAAAGTTAGATTATTACTTGTAATTTATACAGACAGGTTAAAAAGTTGAAATGTGTAGTATGATATATTACGAAAACTCTCTGATTTATGAATTTATCGTTTTTTGTAGTATATTTTTAATAAACTATTAAAGCGACACAGATTTGGAGTGAACAGAAAAAAAAATAAACAAAAAAAAGGATGTGGCAGTCAGTGGGACTGCCGGCAGAAGTTATACTTCTATAAAATTGTATGCGAATGATTTAGCAAAATCATTATATGATATTCGTGTTCAGCGACCTCAAAAACCTCCTAGTACCGAGTGCACACTCATATTGTATTGAATTTGCATAAAATTCCTGAAGACGAGGTCCGTCTTAAGCACCAGGTGTTTCTAACACCATCGCCATTATTATAATCGTATTTAGCGACTTAAAAAACCACCGAGTACCAAGTGTGCACTGATTGTACAGAATTTACATAAAACCCCAGGAGAAGAGTTACCTAGGCACCAAGTGCCGCGGAGAGTTTCGACATCATGATATTCGTGTTCAGCGACCCCAAAAACCCCGAGTACATAAATTGAACCCATTTTCAGCAATACTTACCGAGTTGTAATTTTTTTATCTATTGTCTATTCGGAATGCACTTTTCGACTATTCTTAAAAACTTTGTTTATGTAGCCAACAACCTTAAAAGCATGGTGCAGAATATAATGCAACCATGTGACGGTAGTATGGACTACAATACAATACTCATTACTGAATATTATTATTAATATCATTAATATAAAATACTAAACTTTATATGTTTACTTACATGACAGAATTATAAAATAATCTGTCAAACACAATGTAATACGTCACTATGATATTCCAAAACATTAGCTCAGACTGTTTTTTGTATATCTATCTCTTTTCAATGTACTAAATGTTTAAACAGTATTTAAAGGATTTATAGTTATGACTAAACATGTGGTAAATATTTCATCTTTGTCTTTACCGACCAATATACCTTATATGTGTTTCTGTCTCTCTCTTACTCACAACATTACATATGTAATGATTTTTCTCATTTAACCCCACACAAAACGAGTGCATGAATAGAAGTATAACCTCAAAAAAAAGTACAGAAAATAAGCTTTGCTAAATTAAAATCAACTTATTTTATAACAATTTTGTACACATGTTGGGACGGATCCGTCAAATAGTTTTTGCATAATTTAATTTTCGTATTTTGTAATAAATTCCTTAATTTCTAAAACCTGCCTAGAAAAGTTGACCAAAAGGATTTTAACAATCCGGCACTTATTTTTATCGTTAACACCTGGGACACCTTTTAATCAATAAAATCTACAGGTTTTGGATTCTAGACTTAAGTTAATCAGTTGCTATTACAATAAAAATATATATTTTTTCCCCTCTGCTTTTTTCACTTCTTGTTGTTTGGTATCTATTCTGGTGAGAATCTTCTCCTTCTTTCTTTTGTCACCTTCTTTTGTGTTAGTCAATTTCAGTATTTGAAGAGTCTAATAACCAGTCAAATCCCTCTAAAAACCCACCATTTGTTCCTGCTTGTAAAATTGTAAATCGTTTTCCTTCGGATTTCGCATGCGATTTTTTTTTTCAAACAGATTCCTTTACCCGTCGACGCTTCGGAATAACATTGTTGTATATTCACGTTTCGTCTTAGTACACGAATCTGATTACTTTATTGTGCTTTTTTAGTTCCATAAATTTTCGAAGGATTTTGCTAACTTTGGCATGTCCTTGCCCACTTATAATTTGTCGCTCATTCACTTTTTTAAATTTATATTTTATTAATTTTATAAGTCTGTATAAAGTAGTACGGACACCTTTAAAATCTGTTTTGTTTCGCGTCAGTCAAAAGTTTATCTAAAGTAAAATATTCGTTTTTAGAATAGTACGTCCAAATCTGTCGTTTATCCGCGACTTCTTTATTATTAACTTAATCTTCCTTTACGATTTGTCGTATACAATTAACAATAACCTAAAAAACACAACATATTAAAAAATGTATTAAAGAAAATTAAAATGTAATTTGATAGGACATAGATTAATCAATAAAACATCAATTCTTTTATCCATCCCAACAAATTACATTTTAATTATAAAAATCATCATTACCACTTTATTAATTACAGAAAATATTTCATTCTTAAAACATTTTTAAATTTCGATTATCAATATCAATACATAGTATAAAACAAAGTCGCTTTCTCTGTCCCTATGTCCCTATGTCCCTATGTCCCTTTGTATGCTTAAATCCTTAAAAATACGCAACGGATTTTGATTTTTAATTGATAGAGTGATTCAAAAGGAAGGTTTATATGTATAATAACATCCATTAAATAGTGGAGAAATACTGTTATTTTTGAGGTTTCTAATGTGATGTCGGTAATTATCATTTTTTTCCGCTTACATTGCAAACGCAGGCTGAACCCTACAAGATTTATCAAAATAATGTACTAATTATTTGTACACATTGAAAAGGTCTACAGAAAACTCCGCGATGGTATATGTCTATCTCTTAGGAATATCCCACAATAAATTTTTTTTGTCATTTACTTTACCACAAATAATGACTAATTTTCGAAGCAATTTTAACCAATACATCGTTAATCCTTATCCAATTTAATAGATTTATTACATTGTTGATTAAATATAGATCTCTATGGTCCTTTACAGCACAAGATTTAAATAAATATTTTCGAAGATATTAAAGATTTAAAATTGCGGGACGTAGCGCTTGCGGTGGTACTGGCCGGTCGGGGCGGCGGCAACATGCCTATAAATAGCGCATCAGAGGCCGCGATTTTCCTTATAGCACTTTGAATTTTGCAGCAATCGGACGCGTTTATTACGAAACTAATCATTATGACGCTACCCTAAGGTGGCGCAGTTGAGATGTTATAAATTTACACCTGTAATTCTTACATAACTAAGTACCATGACGCCACGGTAAGGTGGCGCAGTTGATATCTCATATATTTAAAAGAGCAAAACTTACTTACCTAAGAACTATGACGCGACCGTTAGGTGGCGCAGGTAATATATAATATACCTAACCGATAAATTACAAAGTACTATAAATAAAAGTAAAAACTGGTAACTAACGAAAATATATGATAAAAAATACAAAAAATTAATCGTAAAAATAAAATAAAAAATTTAAAAAAATGAGTGTTAGGCGGAGCGAAGTTCGCCGGGTCCGCTAGTCTTATATAATCTGACAACATTGTAAAATATATAGTGATAACGATTTTGGGGTAAATTTTTGTAAATGAATGTATAAAACTGTAAAAGTGTATTTTATGTAACAATTATATTCATGTATGTACAACTATTAAGAGAATTAATAGTAGTTTGTGCAACAAGTGTGCAAAGTGATACTTTTCCCACGAACAAAGAAGTTCGCAAATCGAGTGAGTGGGAAAAGTCCTTTGCGCATATGTTGCACACAATACTTTTTCTACCACCACGAAATATAATAATTACAAATACGAAACTTATTTAAAATGTGTAACTATTTGTATATATGTGAAAGTAATTACGTTAGATTTCATTTCTAGCTTAAATATAATAGTTTAATTCTTATTATAAATTATTATTATTATTATTATAATTATAAAATGGAATGTTTGGTTTGTAAGACCAAATCAGATGTACCAACACTTTCATGCGATAGCTGCCATAGATTCACTCACCGTGATTGTTCTGGCTTAAATGCCAGTGAGTTAAAAGTAATGGATCTAAAAGGAAAAAGATTGTTGAAATTTTATTGTGAAGATTGTGAAAAAGGAATTAAATTAATTCCTCAGCTTATAGTTAAAATTGACAAGTTAGATGCTGAACTTCAAGACATGAAAAATACTAAGGCTCCTTCTGAAGCATTGACCAATACTACTAATATAACATCAACATTTGTGAATGAAAAGGAAGAGTGGATATCAGAAATGATGGACAGACAAAATCGCCAAAAAAATATTATAGTCTTAAATGTTAATGAGTCTAAAAAGAAATCTCAGACTGACAGGAATAAGGAAGACTTAGAAACTGTCATAAATATAGTTAGCAGTATTAATGTAAGTACAGATGATGTTAAAGTTTTTAGACTTGGAAAGTTTCAGCCTAATAAGAATAGACCTATTAAAGTAAATTTAAAATCACGCGAAGATGCAATAATGATACTTAAAAATAAAAAAACAATCAACATTCCTGGCATTGTTATTTTTGCTGATCAAACTCAACGGGACTATTAGGTTAAAGTTAAACAGGAATTGCAAACATTAATTAATAATGGAGATAATTCAAAAAAAATTAAATATATTAATAATAAGCCCACTCTGGTGGAAAAATCGAAAGTGAATACTACAAAAAACGTATCTTCCCTAATATAGTGCTTAATGCTGACATTATATATCTAAATTCACAGAGTTTTCTAAAAAATAAAGATAATATACAAGCTAATATTTTGTGCTACAATCCTAAATTCATATTACTGAGTGAAACAAGAGTAACTGATGACATCGAAGAGATTGAAATTTCTATAGATAATTATAATTGCATAAAGTGCAATTCCAAATCCCGCTCTACAGGAGGTGTTTTGTTATTTGTACTTAAAAGTTACAAGTATTCTGTGTTTAAAACCTATATTTTAGATGGAAATTATTGGTCCAAAATAATCAAAGTTGATGTCGCTTCTACATATTGGTTCATTGGATGCTTATATCATTCACCGTCCAGCTCCCATGCCACCTTTCTTTCAGATTTTGAAGAATATTGTGATAATGTGTTTATACCCAATCGTAACTGTGTTTTAGTAGGTGATTTTAATTTGGATCTTTTGGGCAATAGTTTTTATGCTAATAGGATAAAAAATATTTTATTAACTTTTGGACTTGAGCAGCTTATAACAGAGCCTACCCGTATTACTGATACTAGCGAGACATTAGTGGATTTTGTAATAACTAATCAAAATAATGTTACAGCTGCTGTTCATAACTCTCCTAAATTAACAGACCATTCTATTCTTTCGATTAACTTTAGTAACGGTACTACCCAACAAATAGAATGTTTAAGAAAATTCAGAAATTTAAATCCAAGAAATTTAGATGCAATCAAATTAAACCTACTTATGTGCAACTGGTCTCTTAATTTAACCAATATTAATGATATATATCATGAATTTTTATATAATTGTACAACTATTATTAATAGTATAGCACCAATTGAAACTTATACATACAAACCTACTCTACCTTGGATTGATAATGAAATTTCTTCTAGGATGAGGTGTAGAGATCAGGCTTATAAATCTTTTAAAATATGTAGCGATGGTAGTAAGATATCTAAATGGAATACTTTTAAAAAATATAGAAATGAAGTGGTCAATATGTTAAAAATAAAAAAAGAAAGCTATTACAGAGATAAAATTGATAGATATAAAAGCAATCTAAAGGAAATGTGGCGGACGTTAAAAAAATTAGTCAATTTAAATTTATATAATTCACCTCTTAATATAATTTTTGATGGTCCTGATGGAAATTTTCTCAGTCAGGATGCTGCTGAAGCAGCAGAGAGTTTTAATAATTATTTTGTTGAAAGTGTCAAAGATATAATTGGGGATATTAATGCTGACAATTCTCAATATAGTACTAATTGTAATTTGTTTCCACCTTTAATACATTTTAAACCTTTATCTTTAATTGATCTTCGTCAAATTATTAGTTCCTTTGATAATAAATTCTCTCTTAATGAAGTTTTAAATCCTAAAATGCTAAAAGAAATTTTTCAAACAGCTGGTCATGTAATTTTAAATGTAGTTAACACTTCTTTGCAAAAGGGCACTTTTCCTGAAGCGTTAAAACTTAGCACCATTGTGCCAATTCAAAAAGTCACTAATTCCAATAAGGCCTCTGATTTTAGGCCTATAAATACATTACCACCTGTTGAGAAGCTTATTGAAATGGCAGTCTATGAGCAACTCATTGAACATATTGAGTCTCATGATATACTAATTGCTCACCAATCTGGTTTTAGGAGAAAACATTCTTGTGAAACAGCATTGCAATTAACTCTTTGTAAAATTAAAAATGAAATTGAAAATAACAAGTATTCTGTATGTATATTTTTGGACCTAAAAAGAGCCTTTGAAACAATTGATAGAAGTCTCCTGCTCAATAAGTTGGTGCAATATGGTGTTAATGGTAAAGTATTTGATTGGTTTTGTAGCTATTTAAATAATCGGAAGCAGCAAGTAAGGTTTAATGGCTCATGTTCCTCAAAGATCTCTGTTGATTCAGGAGTTCCTCAAGGGAGTGTTCTAGGGCCTCTCTTGTTTATTCTATATCTTAATGATATACAATTATATGTAGATATAGAGTTTATAAATTTGTTTGCAGATGATATGCTTATAATATGCTCAGATACGGATTTGCAAACAGCAGTTAGGAATACTAATTTAATACTAAGTAGAATTAGTTTATATTTACAAAATAATAAACTAAAACTCAATGTAGCCAAAACCAAAGCTATGATCTGTACAAGTAAATACAAATATAGCAAAATTAAATTAAATGATATAACTCTAATGGTGAGCAATGAAAATATTGAAATAGTTTCAAATTTTAAATATCTTGGTTTTTACATTGATAATATTTTATCCTTTGACTCTCATTTTAATTATATTTATAATAAAATTTCTAAAAAGTTATTCTTTTTTAGTAGAATTTCTCAACACCTGTCAACTGAAACTAAGTTAACTGTTTATAACACGATAATACAGCCTCATTTTGACTACTGTGCATCAATCTTATTTCTGTTTAATGATAATAAAACCAGCCAATTACAAAAGCTCCAAAACAGAGGTATGGGAACTATTTTAAAAACTAATCGTTACACACCTATCGTTTTAATGTTAACCTCACTGCAGTGGTTAAATGTTAAGCAGCGGATCTTTCTGCGCACGATGGTGTTGGTATACAAAATTCTAAATAATCTTGCACCACCCTACTTTAGTAATTACATTGGTCAGCATCGTGATATCCATGAGTACCCAACTAGAAACAACAATCTTTTATATCTCTGTAGAACCAATAGAGCTGGTACTAGAAACTCTCTCTTTTTTAGAGGTTTTCATAGTTTTAATCAACTTCCTGATAATATTAAAAATAGTAACTCTGTAAATAGCTATAAAACCTGTCTTGTTAAATTCATTTATGAACAGCAGATGTAACGTTTATTTTTTATTTTATATGTTGTAATTTTATGTATTTTATATGTTAAGGTTAATTTTCTTTTATCTTTTAAATTATTAGGTACTGTTTATTTTAAATTCTATTATAATTATCATTTATTGTAATTTTTAAATTAATATTTGTTATATTAGGGTTTCCTATTTCAAAAAAAAAATAAATAAATAAATAAATAAATAAATAAATAAATAAATAAAAATAAATAAATAAATTTCTATTATTATTATATTATAGGACTGTAAAATAAAAAATATAATACTTGATTTAACTTAAGTTACCTAATTATATTTAAGATCATAAAATTTAACACAAAGAAATAAGCATTTTTATTTGTTCTTGAAAATAGGCGAGAATTATGGTATCTGTTATTTTTCCTCTATTCCATAAATTTTGGATAAGAGCATTCATACTTTTTTCTTAATTTTTGTGGTAAAAGGCTTAAAGTTGCATTCAAAGTAATTTCCAAAATTTGTGGAGATGTATTTTCCATATATTTAACTTCTGTAGCTGAATTATTATTAATTACATCCATGTCGAATTATACCTTAAAACCTTAAACCTATTATATAATGATATGTCGAGTCATCAAATATTTAAATTAAAAGTTTATAGATAATTATTGTGTATTCATTTTCTATGAAAATAATTCCAAGTAGACAGGTTTTTGAGTTAAGAGCAAGATAATAATGAGGCTTTAATTGTTTGTTTAAAAATAATTTTAATAAAATGGTGCCATAGATAAAATTCAATTTTAATTTTTAAACTTTTCTATATAATTATGTCAAAAAAGGTTACTTTCTTGATAGCTTTATTCACGTATAATCCATAAACAAAGTTTGCTTAGTTAATACATATGGATTGTAGCAACCAAAGTAAAAATTAAATACATCTTTATTTTATTCATTTTAAATTATGCACTGGTAAATATGTAATTACATAATTGGTACATAATTGTTTTTAATTTTATTTGTTCGTGAGTTTCATAGAATATTTATTCATTGAATATTTCAAATAATTATATTACTTTAATTATTACGAAAAGTACTGCAACAAAAGTTCGTGATAAATATTACATGTACCACATAAATCGCAAGGATTCTTGTTATACCTTTGTACTTATAATTTGTAGAATACGCTGTTGTCTGTATAATTTATCTAAAATTGTTTTATGTTCTAAAACTCATTCATATAGAAACCATACAGGGAATCAGGGATATTACTATGATTCGTTAAATATTTACAATGAATTTAACTAATATATAGTTTGATTTTACTGCATTTTTTCTGTATGTTTAAATTTAATATATTCGTAAATTTTTAAAATATGATATTACGACTGCTCAAATTACCTACATTACATTTACTGTTAATATAATTTAATCTTTTAACCTTCTAAAATCTTTATATATAGATAAGTGTATAAATTTTAAAATGAATATATTTAAAGTTCGTAAAGTTATTCAATTATTTATAAGCCTAAAAAATGTTTAAAAATTTAAAATAATTTGAAAGTTTAAGCCTCACTTTATATGTAAAAAAATTTGCTACTATCTGAGAGGGACTAGTCGGAATTTGAAAATTTACGATTTTTTTTTTCAGTAGGCTAAATTGCAAAATTATTGTATAAAAACTATCCGACCGATCTTAACGAAATTTAGCACACGTTGGAATCATATTAAAATGTTTTTCTAGACGGAATATCGAGGTTGTAAGTCAAGTTTAGAGGATCAAAAACAATTAAAGGATAAACTTTATTTTTTTGTACTTTTTTCCAATTATTTTCCCAACAATAAACTTAAATTTTTAATTTTTAACTAACGAAATATTGTGTAAAAATAAATAACGAAGTTTTTAACTATTTATAGTTTTGTCTCTAGAAGCAATATTTTTCGAATTATACACGAAAATAGGTGCAAAAAAATGAGAAATTTTTAAATTTTTTCAGATTTTGTTAAATGAAAAAATTAGCAGAAGGTTTGCGACTCGCGCATATCGTAATTAGTGATTATTGATATTGGGCACATCCTGAATGTTCATAGATTACCCCATACTGTTTTAAAGACAGTCCAGCCCACCCGACAATCGAAAGGAAATTGGTAACCAATCCCTCTACTAAAGGGTTGACCCTACGATTTGTAGCAAAACGTTTTCTTGATAAGACCTTTATCATATAGGTTTGTTCCAACAGAGTTCCTGATAGTCAGAAGAACGTCACACGCATGCGCAGTAAGATTAGACCGTTCCAACAGAACACCGAATAATCCCATGTAACTATACTGTCACAGTGCCGTTCCAACAAAGTTTCTGACTCATACATGAACGCGTTTATGTACGGTCAAATCTATCCTTGGTTCGATGCATGGATAATTTGTCAGGACATGCGCTTTAGGTACTTTGTACTCTGTACTCTTTATAACTCAAATTAAATTAAACTTTGCTTTATAATGATAAATTCTGCAAGATCAGAAACATCATTTAATCTAGTTAGTGTGTTTAGAAGTTTCTAGAATAACAATCTTTCAAATTAAGGTCCTTTCCTTTACGGTTATCCCGTTACAATATACTAGCTGACCCGATAGACTTATTCCTGTCAAATAGATTTGTAATGTGGCAGTTTTTTGTTCCCACCTATTTTATAGTCGGGGCAAAAAATTCTCCTGAACAGAACCGTCACCCTGGTGGTAGGGCGTTGTGATTAAAAAATAATTAAATAAAACATATAGGTATAAGCATTTAAAAGTACGTAATCGCTTTATTGTTAATCATGTGAATCATAGTTATTAACAAAAATTAGTTTTATTTTCATTGTAGTGCTTTGTGATATACGACGTTTTTTGTTTGATTAACTGGCGCATAGACAAATCTGATTGTTTTCCAACAGGCAACATACAATTGACCATGTGAGAAACATGGGTTTTCCAGATTATTACCATAAACACTTAATGACTGCCCCTGGGACTTGTTTATGGTCATAGCAAAAGCAAGTCGCACTGAAAACTGTAGTCGTTTAAACTCAAATGGCACATCAGTCGCAATCATTGGGATGCAAGGTATGAGAACATCGTCTCCTTTATAGTATCCTTTGAGTATAGTTGCTTTTATCACATTGTTTGGAAATTTTTTTATCGCTAACCGTGTGCTGTTGCAAAGACACGGTTGGTTGATATTTCGCCACATTATAACTACTGATCCAACCTTTAATTGAAGATTGTAAGGTGGCAATTCTTGCAAATCCAGCGAGTTTAAAAATTCCGGTGGATAGTTGCCTACATCATTTTGAGTTATACATCCTCGATTTGCCTGTGATTGGTTCTTGAATTTTGAAATTTAATTCATTTAAATCTATGTTTTTTGCAGCCAATATAGCTCGTTCGGTCGACCAATTATGGTTTCTGTAATTTTGAAAAATATCTAGAAAAACTTTCTGACTAAGTTCATGTTTTGATCGAGTTAACTGACAAAAACTTTAAGGAAAACTAATGCAGCCAGTTAACATGTCTATATTTGCCATTACAATCAGTTGTTTTGGGAATATGTTTCCAGATTGGTAATTTTGCAACTCGACACGCATATTCTTGCTTAAAGGAAGTACTTTGACATATCTCCTGGCTCAAATTGACTCTATGTTTTAGTTAGAAAACGTTTGTATGGGAGAAAGAAAAGGGCTGGTTTTAGGGGTTTTCCGGCAAATATTCGAATTTTTCTCGCTGTAAAAACCATACTTGAACTTCAGTGAACATTAAAAAAAAAGAATTGGCCAAATTGATCCAAGCGTTGTTGAGTTATGCACTTACCAACACATTTTGCGATTCATTTTTATATATTATAGAATAGATACTTAACCGTTGGGCGACGTTTTCCTGATACAAAATAGTATATTGTGTGGCAAGGGGTGAAACAAGACGATTTCTGACTAGGGCGAGAGGTGACTGCCCGAGCGAAGCGAGGACTATCATCGCTCGGTGAAAATAAGCCTATCAACACCCAGCAACAAAATTCTAAATAGTTATCGGCAAGTTTTTCCGGCCCATCCCGACTTTTATTAGTTTATGCTATCGTTGAACATGTCTATTTCTTATTTTACTGAAAATACAGTTTGTGTTTATTTTTTATAAAGCATCACCAGCATCACCCAATAACTAAATACCAAATGGTTATTGGCAAGAATTTCGCCTCATCCAAATTCCTGTCGAAAAATGCAATAATTACAAATGATTACCCTATTTATCTTAAATAAATAACAACAAATTTAAGGAAAAAAAAAATTATATAAATCCGATTATGTGTTAAGAATTTAAAATCAATGTTATTTAAGATTGATAAATTGAAAATTGTTAAAATATGAAGTCGACATTCTGTATTTAAGTTATTTACTTATTCAATACAATGATATTCATGAGTAATTTTTTATAGAGGCTGGTACTATCACATAGAACAAATAAATTATATTAATAAATAATTTCATTATCGTATATTATTTTTTTTATGTATATTATGATTAAAAAAACAAAAAGACATTATAATTGATAAATATTGTACTGCAATCAGTTTTTTATTACTGTTTTAGATTGGAATGTCGTTGAAGATAATTCGGATAACCTATTATAAACCGTTTACCATTAAAATAAAAAATATTTCATATAATTTAACAGAATTGTACTTAAAAAAATTAATGCTGAAAACTTCAAATTTTTAATAAAACTACCATAAATTTAGTTTTAACTAGTTGTAGTTGTTTTCATGTGATGCACGCACAAACATACAGACAGACAGACAAAAAAAAAATTACCACATTTTTGGATTCTATTTCGATGTACCCGCGACGTCGTTCGCGTGGCGTGTTAATTTTTGTTTTAAAATTTCATTCTCCACCCCGTTAAAGGGGTGGGGGAGAAAGTTTTATACACCAGATGTTAAGTTGAAAGAAGACAAATACTTCTTTGAAAACCGCATTCGAATAGGATCAGCAGTTTTCATGTGATACGCGCACAAACATATACATTTTTACAGTTTTATTATATGTATAGATATAGATTTACAGAGCAGTAAAATTATCAATGTGACAGAAGCCAATACCAACTTTCTTATTTTAAATGCATCCCCCTGAATATTATTATTTTTTTAGAAAATTCCAGACATAATTTATGAACAATGTCCTAAATTTTTTTGGAAATATTGTTATAAGATTTATTGCAAAAGTTAACATTACTCTCAATAATTATTTCTCATTTAGATAATATTTCAACAAAAAAACCATTCCTACTTTCCTGTTTACTGAAAATAAATAAAAAGTTCAAAAACAGTTTTGTATATCTATATATATAAAACTCAAACTGACTGATTGACTGACTGATATAGTGATCTATCAACGCAGAGCCCAAACCGCTGAACGGATGGGGCTAAAATTTGGCATGCAGGTAGATGTTATAACGTAGGCATCCGCTAAGAAAGGATTTTGATTAATTCCACCCCCAGCGGGATAAAATAGGGGATGAAAGTTTGTATGATCTATCAACGCACAGCTCAAACCGCTAGACAGATGGGGCTGAAATGTGGCATACAGGTAGATGTTATGACGTAGGCATCCGCTAAGAAAGGATTTTGATTAATTCCACCCCAAGGGCATAAATTAGGGGATGAAAGTTTGTATGAAACTTTGTTAATTTTAAACCGTTCGGGCTGAAACTTGCATGCATATAGTTACTATGACGAAGGCATCCCCTAAGAAAGGATTTTGATTAATTCCACCCCTAAGGGGATAAAATAGCGGATGAAAGTTTTTATGAACCTCTGTCAATTTTAAACCGATCGGGCTAAGATTTTGCATGCATATAGCTACTATAACGTAGGCATCCCCTAAGAAAGGATTTTGATAAATTCCACGCCTAAGGAGATAAAATAGGGAATGAAAGTTTGTATGAAACTTTGCCAATTTTAAACCGATCAGGCTGAAATTTTGCACGCATATAGCTTCTATGACGTAGGCATCCCCTAAAAAAAGAATTTTGATTAATTTTATCCCTAAGGGGCTAAAATTGGGGATAAAAGTTTTTATGACACTTTGTCAATTTTAAACCGATCGGGCTGAGATTTTGCATGCATATAGCTACTATGACAAGAAAGGATTTTGATAAATTCCACCCCTAAGGGAATAAAATAGGGGATGGAAGTTTGTATGAAACTTTGTCAATTTTAAACCGATCAGGCTGAGATTTTGCATGCATATAGCATGCAAGCTTTAAAGTTTTAAAATAATAATAGTCTAATACCATTCGCGGTTTACTGAGCGGGGTGTGTGGAGCGGTGAGACGGTAGCACGCTGCTGCTGGCCGACATGACACTGTCGATAGAAGCATAGAGTCTTGAAAATTCGAGAATAAATTTGTTTTATTACGTAGTGGTGTACTAAGAAATTACTTTTTTAAATTTTATCCCTAAGGATTTAAAATAGGGGTTGCAAATTTGTATGAAACTCGGTGGCAAAAAACTAAAGTCCACGCGGATGAAGTCGCGGGCGGCCGCTAGTTTTAGTATAATACTCAAAGCATTATAAAAATTTAATGTATATTTGTTAATTAATGACAACATGAATAGAGGTTGGTATTTAGAACTGCTCCAAAATAATGTCGTACCAACTTTGACAAACTTATATTCTGATCCAACAAACCCACAAGTTTTTGCCAATATAATAGGTATCGCTTCAGCAAGATGGATCACCATCCCTTTACCTACTATTACGGATTAATAGAATGAATAGAATAGAATAGAATAGAATAGAATAGAATAGAATTTTATTCGTCAGTAATTTTTTTTTTTACATTAGACTTTTTTGTGGGGAAATCTTAAAAATATTGTATACAAAACTAAATACTTTAACTTAGATGACTTAAAAAGACGAATTACGCTTGCAATCAGATCCGTTACGCCCAAGATGTTAAGTAACGTTAATTCGCATGTTGCCAAGACTCCAAGACGATCGCGGCAAGCATTTGAATAATTCCTCTATTGACATTAATGTTTTTTTTACAGTAGGTAGTAGTGTGATATTAAATAATTTTCTTTTTAGGACATTGTACATGAATTATGTCTAAAATCCAAAAAATAAATAATATATAGTGGGTTGCATTTAAAATAAGGACGCCGGTATTGGCCACTATCACATGACACACCGTATACTTATAATACACAAGCCAATGAAGTGTAAATATTCACACAAGCGTAAGAGATTTATTGTCCAAGTTCCAAAGTACTATTAACATTATTATCCTCTTATTAATTTAGGAACGGAGTCCAACAGTTGGGCACGAAAAAATACCAGGTAAAGAAAAAATAGTTAATCTGGGATTTATTTGTCTCAACAGTTGGGCACGGTCATTAAGCATCGGATCTAATATTAATACCTACTATGAATTAAATAATTTGTTAACAACATATCTCAGGTATGTATGTGCATATTTTTAACATATTTACAGATTCAAATACGTCTTATAATACTTAATACTTTTTACAATGTCGCATATAACCTAAAAGTAATTACGTTTAATTAAAATCTATTTACATTTTGTACAAATTTATAACATATAATTCTTACATGTATCCTCTTTATACCGTTTTCTTGATATTGCTCAATTTTATTATTTACATTTTTTTGTTGACAGTTCGGCGTATTATTTTTTTATGAAATATTTGAAAAAATTGCATATTTTTCTGTAAACAAGCATAAAAATCAAAAACCTTGTTAATAGAGCTTATTATACTATGGTAATTTGCATAAATTATGCCCACTCTTTAAAATTACAAGATATTTCTTGTTTTTAAAATCAGGGAACTTAAAATAATCTTAGTTATCCTTTGTCAATGAGACACATTTTTTATGATGCTGTTTGTCGAATTTTTAATATTGTTTTATATCCTTTCTCATTTTACTAACAAGCGTCAAAAATACCAACTAACGTCCTTTTCATTTTTTTAGTTTATTTTTGTCGGTTAAATGTGGTAGCACCGAATATAAAGAAATACAGAAAACTATAATAATTGATTCGTGATCGATTATTTTGATACAACAATTTGATAAAAGTATGAGAAACAAGCAACTGTTCCTTACAAACGATTCACACCACACCGACCAAAACAAACTAATGACAATTCGCAAAAAGTTTATAGAGCCGTATGAGTGTCTTAGTGGAATCAAATATTGCATTTTCATACTCAGGCCTTAGTAACCGACAGGCCTTATTACCTGCATCTACCATTTTACTATAGAATTATAGCATATTATTTATGATTTTGGGTAAACTATGTTCTCCAATTGTAATTTTTAAATTAAAACAGAGATATGTTTTTCTATCTAACAACTTTGTAAACTTTAAACTCAGTTTTTTTTTAATTTATATTAATATAATAGAATGTTAAGGGTCAATAGTCTACACAGCTTAAAAGTAAACAATCATTAATTGCTTCCACTCAAGATCTTTGTGAAATCTGTCTGAAATAAATGGCAAGTGATTGACCTTAGAAGTAAATTTAAATTTGTAAGAGATTAAAATTAAATGAACAAAATGAGTAAATTTTATTCTTTAACAGCAGTATTTACATAATTTATAAAGTAGGTACAGTTCATAGCAACATTGTCATTGCCAGTTTTTAAAGTACCTACCTATAAAGCAAACATGTAAATTTTTTGAGTGTGCAAATAACAATTACGTTATCAAGTTTTTAGTAAATAACATTTTAAGCTCAAAAACAAAAGAAAAATTCAATAAAAAAAGTAATAAAATATTTCAGTTTTGTTAATACATTTTTGTATGTTCTACCAATGGATTGCTCATTTGTTTCGTTATTATATATTATTATATACAGTTTTCATTTTTTTTAATTGTTCTAATTATTTTATTTTACCACTTTGGTTTTAAAATCTAAAAAAATCATTTCCAAAATTTTTCTTACAGCTGTCAACCACATTTTCTTAGAAGTGTCTTTGGGATTTAGTCGTTGAGTTAATTTTTTTTAGGAATTCAATTGTTATAATTATTTTCTTACTGCTTACTCCTTCTTTTGCATAATTCTGATTTGTTCGTCTATTTAGAGCTTACAATTCGTAATTCAATACGCTAGGGTATTGATATCCTCATAAATTTGGCATAGGAGCTTTTCTTAATTAATTTTAGGACTTTTTTTATAATCACTATTAAAAGTTGATTTTTCCACATCCAAATCTATAATAGAAAGTTGGCGTTTGCCACTATCTGTATTTTTGCGTTTTAGTGCAACAAAGTGTTAATTTTCGAATTGCCAATTTTAATTTAAAATAAAAAAATAAGGGTAACTGTTATGGTGTATTTAAATAAAACTTAAACTACGAAATATTTGAATACAATGTTTTAATTTAAATAAACATGCTCAATAAATTTATCAATTTAAACATAGTTTGAATGCCGATGTAAGCATCGCAAAATACAGGTACCGTAACAAATAATAATTATATTTTTTTTCTTGTAATTTTATGTAATCGTAGAAAAAACTTGTGTTTAGGCAAACAAGCACTTTCTGCTCTTATTACACAAATATCATACTTCCAAAAAGTGCTGACGCTCAAATTAGACTTCTATTAGTATACCCACATATTTTTTATATACATTTTTAGATTTAAACGTATCTGTAAGGACCTTTCAATTTTCACAGCTTTTTCTTTTATTACATCGGTTTTTCATATTAATGTTTTTATTTGTTTCTACTTCAGTTTTTAAAGACCTCAAAACTATTCTTTTGTTCATCAGCAAATCTGTGGGTTTCGTGTCTTTCTCCTTTAATATTTAAATTTCTTTTAATTTGAGAAACCAGGTCCATGTTAATTAAATAAGTTTTAATGTTATCTGAACGATTTTTTATTTATAAAACTAAATATTAGTACACTATTGGTTTTTCCTAGATTAAAATTATTAACTTTTTATCAATTAGCACTGCATTGTAACACCTAATAAATTCTACAAAATTTTGTTATTAATACAATCAATAAATTAAAAACATGTGCATATAGCGCTAGAAATGGTACAGACAGACTTAAAAATTAACTTGAGTTATTAAATTCTTATTTCTAAAGTTTGTACTTAAAAAAGGAATGACACATTTTTAATAATAGAAACACCTGCTTAATAAGTATATAAAGAGCTTGGATAAATAAAATAAAAATAATTAAATAAATATTTTAACGTTTGTGAATAATTAAGAATTTTATTTAGCTGTAAAACATAAAATCAATTAATAATAATAATAATAATAATAATAATTATCTTTATTTAAAAAAAAATATTAATATACAATACTTACATACACATTGGAATAAAATAGTGTCAGCTATGAACTCAGATAAAAAAATTAGTTATTGTGACAAAAAAAAATTATAAATAAAAGTTTTTGTGTTGCATTACAAAAAATGTAAATAAAAATACTCTAAGGAGCATAAATATAGCTCCACTTTATATTTTGCAGTGTTTCTCCCTTTAAATTAAAATTGTTTAAAAGGCAGTTAGGTGGTAAGAAAATAAAAATGAAGAAGTAAGTAATTAAGCTAACTCAAATTTAATTCTAAAAATTATTTTAAATTAACGCAAAACTTTAAAAAAATATATTAAAATTATTGTTGCATAACTATAGCACCTATTAATTAAAACTTAAATAAATGTCCAACGAACAATAAATAATAATGTGTTTCGTCTCCATTTTTTTTAATTACTTTAAATAGTCTATTATTTGTGCTATCCAACAGACATTAGACATTGACACAAATTTCTTCTAAGGCTTTTTCGAGTTGACAAAACTTTTCTACTTTTTATTTATTATTTAAATACGGCTATCAAACCAAAGATTCCTCATAGGTTTTTAATTAAATTTAGATTTGGCAAGTATGCTCACCACTCCAATAAAACAACTTTATTCTCACGGAACCACTCCATTGATTCTCTGCCAATATGAACTCGAGCATTGTTTTGCTGGAACTTAAAATTAACATTGTTGTTTTCATTTTAAAAGGGTAGCAGATGATCTATACAAAATTAAAATCATTTTAGGTAATCGTCTCGGATTAAAAATAAATAAACTTGATGGTTCAGGCGGGTTTCATTCCTACTGGCGCAAATTGAGAAGAGTACCTGAAATTCTTTCAAAACATCATTTTTAAGGTGAAACATTAATGGTGTTGGCTGCATTTACAAGAGCAGGTGTTTTGACTCTAGTTTATCCATCAACACGTATAAATAGCAGAGAATATACTGATGAGCTTTAAGATCATCTGCTGTCCGTTTTAAATATAAACTTCAACGTTTATTTTAAATTCCAGCCAGATAAGTCATGTTAGGTACTATATTTAAATATTCTCTGTAGCTTCTTTGTATATATTAGAGTTTTTTATTATCTTTGAAAACGACAACCGATATGGTTGTCGAAAGCTAAGAGTCATATATATATATATATATATATATATATATATATATATATATATATATATATTTAGGCATCTTTAGTTTTAAAAAACGACCCTTGACAAATTTGACATATCCATCAAGACTTATAACCAATAGTCATTTTCAAAATATTGATTTAAATTTTTTATTAGATTATTTTAAGTGGCGAAAGATCCTCAACTAAAGAAGTAAATAATAGATAGGTACTATAGTTAGGCACCAAAAGTTTGTTTTAATTTGACTGTTAATTAAAAAAAATCTTTGCTTAATTACTTTCTGTCCCAAATGTTATCACATATTATATATATTTGAACAACCATCAGCGTCATCAAGGTCACATATCACCAAAGTCCCAAATATGGCTAAGTCAACTGGTCACCTACTAAGAAAAGTGTAAAGATTCCACCCTCCTCAAATAGTAAAAAGCAGTTAAAACTAATACTTCTACAAAAAGAAAGGAAACTCGTTAAACAACAAATAGTTTTTCTGGATGAAGATTCAAATAAAAGCTAAAATGTAGATAAAAACCATGTAAAAGCTGCAGATCCTCTTTCAAATAAAGAACTATCTATTAAAATTGAAAATCTACAAAATGGACATAATGCTTTTAATAAATTTTTAACTTTGTATAATCCAAATCATGACTTTCCCTATAAAATAATAAATAAACAAACAACTTTAACACCACAATAATAGTCGTCGACCTGGAAGTTAACACCCAAAGATTTACCAGTCTTTAATGGTAAAATCAATGATTTGCCGCTATTTCTTAATTCATATAAACAATCTACACAGTTGTGTGGCTTTGATAATAAGGAAAATCTATTAAGATTATAATATTGCCTAAAAGGTCCTGCAAAAAATGCTGTTTCTTCATTACTTATTTTACCAGATTGTGTTTCTGAAATTAGTTAGATAGTAAAATTACTCTTCAAAAAGCCAGAGCAAATTCTAGAAGCTCATATAAATTCTATTCGTAGTTAACTTTCCCCTTAACCCGAGAAATTAATAACCTTAATTTAATATGCCATTTTAATTAAAAATCTATGTGCTTCTCTAAAGACTTCTAGTGTAAACAATTATCTTAATAATCCTATGCTAATGCAGGTATTGGTGATTAAATTACTATCGCATGTGAAAAATAAAAGGGCATTTTATCTTAGGGATAATGGCGATTTCAATGGATTACCAGACATTGCAGATTGGCTTTATATTGTGGTCAAAAATTTATATACGGCTCTACCAACTTTAACCTGTACCATGTCGACTCAATCTCAAAGACAAATTGGCGACTCCCATACAAATAATCCTAGCTCTAGTCTACTTACTTCATCTATCACTGTATTTCCAAATATTCAACATTTATGGATGAAGATTTGTAGGAAATTGTCAAAAATTCCACCAACAACGAATAAAGATGGAAAATCTTAAAGAAACTTAACTTATGTAAATTATGTTTGAAAGACACCGTTTTCCCTGCAAGTATCCAAGTGGTTCTCAATGTGTTTATCTTATTCCTGATTCTGTTTTTGTACCTCTGAACATAATTCAAACACAAAACACTCGTTTTCGAGTAATGGCAGTTTTACTAAAAAATTGTACGAAAGAAATGTCGTCATACACTTTCTTAATAGAAGGTTCTTCTGTAACACTATTAAAACAAAGAATTGCCAATTAATAATAGGTAACTGGTAAGCCTAAAGTTTTGTGTTTAAAATGGACTAGTAATCATCAACGTCTTAAGACACAATCTAAACAAGCTTCCTTAACTATATCAGGGGATTTCAAAGGAGCTAAAAATTTCGAGTATAGAACAGCACAAACTGTAAATAGTTTAAAGTTGGCAATGCACAAAATCGAATTTCTGGTGCTACAAAGAATCTACAACTATTTAAAAAATTTACCTGTCCAGTCATACACCAACGCTTATCCCAATATACTTATTTCTTTAGATAATTGGGATTTGGTCAACCAGTAGCGGTAGAATGTAGGCAGGGTTGGACAATTTTTGCACTATCCGCATCTAGGATATTGACTTACAACTACTACATATGCGATTGCACCAAAGATGACATAAATAATCAAAAACTGTTGGATGAAGTAAAAAAGTAGTTTTCAATCGAAAATTGAAGGGTTCAGAATTTTCCCATTTCCAAAGACTTGGAGAGGGTTAGATATCTACAAGTAAATACCTAAATTATTGATGAAAATACTTATTGCCTTAAATTATAATAATATATCCTTGGGTTTTATACAAAAAAATACGCCTATTTCAATTTAAAACTTTTGTTAAATTATTGTTTTTAAAAAAAGTTTATTTATAAAGTAGACGGTATAACAAACAATGTTGGAATATCCTGTATGTTATATATTTATTTGTACTATTATTACACTTTTAAGTTATTTTTATTTTTTTTTGCTATACATAATCTACAATTGATTGAGAAGAATAATTATTGTTAAAGGTTAATGAACACAAAGGGTTTTATCAAATGGAAAAATAAATATTATTATACGTCATTAGAACAATAGATTATTAACAAGCAACAAATAACTACAACCTAAATAATCACAGTGAGCCACCCTGTTTACATCGACTAATTAGTTAGCAATCTCACGATGACTTATTCACAACACATTTGTTCCAGATTCATGAAGGTTTAAAAAAATATAATTTTACAAGTACATCATAAACATGGAGAAACAAAAACAAAAGAAAACTAGTCCATTAGCTACAGCAAATATATTTTCTTATTTAACATTTGGGTAAGTAGTTTCTTTAATTATAGTTTAAGCAAAAAAATAACACATACATATATAAATTAAAAAATTAGTTTTAAATTTAAAGCAAATAGCGACACAATTTTTTGTTATTTTTGCGTTATTTTCATTTTTTAAATGAAGTTATATAATATATTTTACTATTTATTAGAATAATTATAAAAATTTAGTTTTAAATTAGAACGTGTTGCTTTTAAAAATAATTTTAATAATGCAAAATGTATAGACTAGAATATTCAGTTGAGTTAACGAACCAAACTTAGTTGTGTGAAATTTTGCAAATGATTAATGGCGTATTTGCATGATGCCAGTAACTGGCGCCAGTCTTACTGGCATGCCAGTGCATGATTAGGACAGCGCTGGACTGGTACGTTTACACGTATCCAGTAGCTAGCGACAGTCTCAGTGCCACCCTAGTTCCTACTTGGTAAAGTTTAGTACCCTTCACATGTACGCCAGTCACTGGAACGCTGTGTTTACACGTATCTACAACCACTGGCGCGGAGTTGGAGGGGACGCGGACGAGGGCCACAGGCATGGTAAATGGACCAACTTTCTATTGAAGACATCGCTGGCAGACAGCGCTGGACTGGCACAAGAAAGTGTTTACATGATGCCAGTACCATGCCAGCGCTGGCATGCCAGTGAGACTGGCGCCAGTCACTGGCATCATGTAAACACGCCTTAAAAGAGTAAATTATACAATGTGTAAATTATGCATTTTATCACATTTGAATTTCATTGTATAACATATTGTAACGGGATAACCGTAAAGGAAGGGACCTTAATTGGAAAGATTGTTGTTGACAGTTGATTTTTGGAAGTTTGTAAAAAAATCAACTGACCATTTTAAATAATGTTTCTAGAAAATTCTAGAAACTTCTAAACACACTGACTAGATTAAATAATGTTGTATATAAGGGGATGCATGGGCAGTTAACGTCAGTTCAAGTCAAGTGTTTACAAGAGTTCATTGTATTGTCAAGTAGTTAGACGTTATCCAGCAGAGTTCAGTGTATCTTAACAATTTTGTAAATAAATTGTGTAAAAAGCCCCCATAAGTGTTTCAAATTGGTGTCAGGTGTGGGGTGAAGATATAAGAATGCCTGGAAAAAAGATAAATGAACTATTGGTGGCAAAACTCAGAAGAGAGCTCGAAGAATTAGAATTGGAAACTACTGGGACCAAATCTGTATTGTTGAATAGGCTTCGTGAATACTACCTAAGTAATAATTTGGACCCTGACGTTGTGGAGTTCGATGACCCGGTTCAAAAAGCAATTTCTGAACTATCGCAACGAATGACGAACCAACAAGAAGAACAAGCTCAACAACTTTCCCGGCAACATAAGGAGCTATCCAGTCAGATGAAGAGCCAGCGCGAAGATATGTCCCAGCTGAAAGAGGAGCTATCAGGACGAATGACGAGCCAACAAGAAGAACAAACTAAACAACTTTCCCGGCTGCAAGAGGAGCTATCAGGACGAATGACGAGCCAGCAAGAGGAGCTATCCAGTCGGATGAAGAGCCAGCAAGAGGAGCTATCCAGTCAGATGAAGAGCCAGCGGGAAGATATGTCCCAGCTGTCACAAAGAATGACGAGCCAGCAAGAAGAACAGACGCAACAATTTTCCCAGCTATCACAACGGATGTCTACCCTATCAGATGAGTTATCCAGTTCGTTCTCCCAGCAAATATCACATCTAAGGGACGAGCAAAATCAACAAGTCGCCGACTTGCGAGACGAGCAAAACCAGCAAGTGGCCAACTTGAATCAGCAAGTGGCAACCTTGCGAGAGAAAATCAACCAGCAAATGCAGTCCGAAATAAGAAAGCTTTAACAAGAACAGGAAGCTGGTCGTCGAAACCAGCCCATCCACCACGGCGACGGAGATGCAGAAACGATGGAAACCTGCCACGTAGACATCGACCGACGAGGAAACGTGAAGGCGACCCAGGTACGAACTACGATGAAACCCCCGACCTTCGATGGAAAGACTTCCTGGCCAAATTACCTGAAACAATTTGACGCAGCGGCCAGAGCTAATGGATGGTCATCCCAGGAGAAGGCATTGTCCCTAACCGTAGCTCTGCAAGGCGAAGCTTTAGACGTCTTGCAATCATTGACACCGGATGAAGCTGACAACTTCGAGTTATTGGTGAATCGTCTAGAGATGCGTTATGGTCAAACTCATCTACAACCTGTGTACCGAATGCAGTTAAAGAGCAGAAAACAGAAAAATGGAGAAACTATCCAGGAATTTGAAGCGGATGTAGCAAGAATGGTACGACTTGCATATTCAAATGCAGCGGAGGATTTCCTGGAGTGCCTAGCAGTCCAAACCTTCACCGATGGTCTTCGAGACGTCGAGTTGCAGCGCGCTGTACGGTTGGCGCGGCCGAAGACTCTTGAGGCGGCGACGGAGGCCTCACGTGGAGTTGCTCGACTAAGGGAAATCACCGGTAACTACGACCATGCCGTCATTCCGTTAGCGACGTTGAAGCGGTAGTAGAGAGGTTAATGAAGTTATCTCCAAAAAGAAGGCGCCCAGTGAGATGCTGGAACTGCGGAGAACTAGGCCATATAAGAAATACTTGCCCCCAAAAAGAAAATTCTTCTGCTGAAGTACCCCAGCAGCAGGAAAACTAGAACGGGTCGACTCCTGGAGGGCGAAATCGACCTCAAACATTCCCGAAGCCCCTCACACCATTAAATTGGCAACTCTGCGACATCACGTGGACAGCTTATATGTGGATGGCCTCATTGATGGGAAGAAATTTAGCATGCTGGTAGACACTGGAGCTACGAAAACTATCGTTCGACCATCCATCATTATGCGAAAAAAGATGTGGCGTACCAGTTGGAGACTGCGTACCGCTACCGGAGATTCTGCTGGAGTCTACGGTGAGATACAGGTGACGCTACAGTTTGGTTCAACCTCTCTTGTTCACTCAGTGCTGGTGGCTGACGTTGATGAAGATGTTGTTCTGGGCATGGATGTTATGCTCCACTGTGGTTTTCATTTGGATCTTCGCCAACATATCCTTCGTACTGGTAATGAAGAAATATTCCTGCACCGAAAACAAGTTGACAATGCCTCGATTAAGCTAATCGATGATATCGAACTTCCGGCAAGCTGCGAATGTGTCGTCACAGCGCGGTTGGATGGACTGGAGCCAGATGGTGCCCCAGCCATGATAGAGCCGAAGAACCATGACCATGAATTGGGAAAAGGACTCCTTGTGGGTAAGACTCTTGTTAGATCCGCCAAAGAGGTACCCATCCGAGTTATCAACTTGAACGATCATCCAATTTTTCTCCGAAAGGACACGGAAATGGGAAGTTTAGAACCAGTAACGGCCATAATTCACAAGGTAAACGTTACGGAAACAGATGAGACCAACGAAATTGAACAATTAATGACAAAATTAGATCCCTCTTTGTCAAAATTAGAAAAGAAACAGGTAAGAGATCTACTTTATCGTTATAAACCTGTATTTGGCTCTAAAAGTAAACTGGGAAGAACTGATGTTGTACAACATAGAATTGACACTGGTGATGCACGTCCGATTCGACAGGTACCCCGAAGGATGCCTTAAGTTAAAAAGGAAGAAGCAGACAGAGCCCTTAAAGAAATGATTCAAAATGGCATAGTCGAACCATCCAGTAGTCCGTGGGCTTCTCCTGTGGTATTAGTGAGAAAGAAAGACGGATCAATGCGGTTTTGTGTCGACTATCGAAAGCTAAATGATGTCACTAAGAAGGACAGTTATCCTCTGCCAAGGATTGATGATGCCCTCGACGCTTTGGCGGGTTCTACTCTGTTTTCTACCTTGGACCCTAAAAGCGGATACTGGCAATTTAAAATGAATCCTGCAGACAAAGAAAAGACTGCCTTTACCAGTGGATCAGGGTTATGGCAATTCACGGTCCTTCCATTTGGCCTCTGTAATGCTCCTGCGACGTTTGAACGACTAATGGAGAACATCCTGCGGGGTTTGTCATGGGAAACTTGTCTAGTTTATCTAGACGACATTATCATAATGGGTAAGACCTTTAAGGAACATTTATCTAACCTGGAAGAAGTTTTTAAAAGATTACAGAACGCTAATCTAACATTGAATGTTAAGAAATGTCACTTGTTCCAGAGACAGGTCAACTATTTAGGACGAATAATTAGAGGACACTATTGATCCCGCTTTCACAAATGAAATCGAAAATGATAATATGTACTCAGAAGATGATCTCTTTTTCTAACAAGACGGAACACATCCACACTACTGCAGTGCTGTAAGGCAATATCTTGATAGACTTCCTAGGTAATGGATTGGAAAAGAGGCCGTATTGATTGGCCTGCAAAATCCTCCGATTTAACATCCCTGATTTTTTTTGTGGGATTATTTAAAGAGCAAAATTTATAAAACTGAACCCGTTCTGTTGGAAGAACTAAGACGACGAATAGTACAAAAATGCAGCCTAATAACCCTTAAAATTCTTCAATAGGTATATCTATATATATAAAACTCAAAGGTGACTGACTGACTGACTGATATAGTGATCTATCAACGCAGAGCCCAAACCGCTGGACGGATGGGCTAAAATTTGGCATGCAGGTAGATGTTATAACGTAGGCATCCCCTAAGAAATGATTTTGATTAATTCCACCCCAAGGGTATAAAATAGGGGACGAAAGTTTGTATGAAACTTTGTCAATTTTAAACCAATCGGGCTGAGATTTTGCGTGCATATAGCTTCTATAACGTAGGCATCCCCTAAAAAAGGATTTCGATAAATTCCACCCCTACGGGGATAAAAAAGGCGATGAAAGTTTGTATAAAAGTTTGTCAATTTTAAACCGATCGGGCTGAGATTTTGCATGCATATAGCTACTTTGGCGTAGGCATCCGCTAAGAAAGGATTTTGATTAATTCCACCCCAAGGGGATAAAATAGGGGATGAAAGTGTGTATAAAACTTTGTCAATTTTAAACCGATCGGGCTGAGATTTTGCGTGCATGTAGCTTCTATAACGTAGGCATCCCCTAAAAAAGGATTTTGATTATTTCCACCCCAACGGGAATAAAAAAGGCGATGAAAGTTTGTATAAAAGTTTGTCAATTTTCAACTGATCGGAATTAGATTTTGCATGCATATAGCTACTATGACGTAGGCATCCTTTAAGCAAGGATTTTGATAAATTCCTCCTCTAAGGGGATAAAATAGGGAATGAAAGTTTGTCAATTTCAAACCGATCGGGCTGAAACTTTGCATGCATATAGCTACTTTGACGTAGACATTCCCTATGAACGGATTTTAATAAATTCCACCCCTAAAGGCATAAAATAAGGGATGAAAGTTTGTATACAAGTTTGTCAATTTTAAACCGATTGGGCTGAGATTTTGTATGCATATAGCTACTGTGACGTGGGCATGTTTTAAGAAAGGATTTTGATAAATTCCTCCTCTAAGGGGATATAATAGGGAATAAAAGTTTGTATGAAACTTTGTCAATTTTAAACCGATCGGGCTGAAACTTTGCATGCATATAGCTACTTTGACGTAGACATTCCCTAAGAACGGATTTTAATAAATTCTACCTCTAAGGGGATAAAAAAAGGATGAAATTTGTATAAAATTTTGTCAATTTTAAACCGATCGGGCTGAGATTTTGCATGCATATAGCGACTATGACATAGGCATCTTTTAAAAAAGGATTTTGATAAATTCCTCCTCTAAGGGGATAAAATAGGGAATGAAAGTTTGTATGAAACTATGTCAATTTCAAACCGATCGGGCTGAAACTTTGCATGCATATAGCTACATTGACGTAGACATTCCCTTAGAACGGATTTTAATAAATTCCATCCCTAATGGGATAAAAGAAGGGATGAAATTTTGTATAAAAGTTTGTCAATTTCAAACCTATCGGGCTGAGATTTTGTATGCATATACCTACTGTGACGTGGGCATGTTTTAAGAAAGGATTTTGATAAATTCCTCCTCTAAGGGGATATAATAGGGAATGAAAGTTTGTATGAAACTTTGTCAATTTCAAACCGATCGGGCTGAAACTTTGCATGCATATAGCTACTTTGACGTAGACATTCCCTAAGAACGGATTTTAATAAATTCTACCTCTAAGGGGATAAAAAAGGATGAAATTTGTATAAAATTTTGTCAATTTCAAACCGATCGGGCTGAGATTTTGCATGCATATAGCTACTATGACGTAGGCATTCCTTAAGAAAGCATTTTGATAAATTCCACCCCTAAGGGATAAAATAGAGGATGAAAATTTGTATGAAACTTTGTGAATTTCAAACCGATCGGGCTGAGATTTTGCATGCATATAGCATGCAAGTTTTTATAGTTTTAAAATAATACAAATAAAAATTTGTATGAAATTCGGTGGTAAAAAAAACTAAAGTTCACGCGGATAAAGTCGCGGGTGGCCACTAGTATATATATATATATATATATATATATATATATATATATATATATATATATATATATATATATATATATATATATATATATATATATATATAAAGGGTGCCAAGTATGCGTACTTCTGACATACAAAAGGGGCAAATTAACGGGCATGTACGCAAAAAGGATCATAGGGTTACGAGTGAGAATGGTAACCGCATACATGCATGTTTATGGCTCGTTAGCCGTCATCAGTGCGGCATAACCAAGTAAGGTATTGCACTTGGCTAGCAAAAGTGTCGGGTACTTGGGAGCAAAGTATGGTAGGGAAACATGCGTCCAAAACCACAAAAATTTTTGATGCACTTGGCCCAACGTAAAAAAATCTTTTTAATCCAATCTTAAAAAAAAAGAAAGGGCGTTTATCCAGCCAATTGCATACGAACGTCTCAGCAGTTGCATCATTAAATCACTCACGTTTCTCAGAATCACGTTTCTGATCGGAAATCAGCGTTTTTCCTGCATAATGCCCTCTTTATCTCATCAAATAGCTTACAGTAGTATACGGCATTAATTTGACGACGTTTGTGAAGAACGTCTACATGCAGTACCTACTTTTTTAAAAAACCAAAACACCGTCGCACCCACTATTTCATGGTGAACATATTATCGATGAGTATTTTAAGCCCAAATTTTTACCCTGTATATCCTTGTCCACCACCTTCTTTGTATTCAGGCAGCAGTCCACCTTTTGAGATTTCAAATAGACGTATCAACACGTTCGACTGGAAACATTTTTATCCATATTATCGATGACGAAAATTTTCCGAAAAAATCGCAACTTTCACTCCTTATAGCTACTACCTTAATCCACTGGAGTGTCCGCCTGAACAGGAACGTACATACCTGTATTGAATGAACATGTTGCAAAAACGAAATGTCATATTATGGATGACGGCTTTAGCTCTAAGACTACAAGACCAGCAGCCAATGAAAAGGATTTAGTAATTCTTTATCTGTAAATAATTGAATATATTGTCGACAGACAAAATAGGCGTGTGCAGGGTAAATTCTATGCTAAATGCTCTCGCTACTGATAAAGACTATAAGAAGAAACGAAGTGTTGGGTAAACATACAAAGGTAAGAACAAGAAGATAATGAAACAAAAGCGAAAGCCCACTAAATGAGCATATAATAGTTTGATATAGGAAAGGTTCTTGCAAATTCATTAGTTTTAAACAAAAGGTAAGGTTAAATAAATTACGCTTTAATGGACAACGCAGAACAAAATTCTTATATAATAGGATTGCCGACAATGATCATTATCATTGTTAAAAGCAGAAGGAGAAATATAGATTGTAATTAAAACGAAAGAAACAGTCAACAGTCAAAATTTTTAACAGTTTTTTAGATTACAAAAAAGTATTAAAACACCTGAAGGGTTCAAAAATGGTACCTATATAAATTGACTTACACCAAACGTTAAGGAAATAAAACAACAAAGACAGAGTAAAAATTGGAGTAGAGTATTCGAACGAAGACTTAATTACGTAAAAGTAGGTAATGTTGTTAATGCTGTTAATAAAGTACTCTCCGGTAGCAATATAATTTATGCCTTATTATTAACAGGCCGTGTTAAAAAAAAGAATGAGCTTGTAACCTTTAGGCGCGATTGAAGTAAAACTTATTTGACGTACGTATCGCAAAATAAATATTAAATTACAATTCAATTATATTTATTGTCTGTATACTTTAAAAAAAATAATATAATGTTATATTGATATTATTCATTAGAAATAGGAAGTTGAAAGTTATCATTATTTTTTATATATGAAATAATAGGTTTAAGATAACTAAAATGTGAAACATAGATTTTACTCTTTAAATACCTTGTCACGTGCCAAATTGAATTAACTACCAAAAGAAAACTTAATTCGTATTAATAATGGAAACGCAATCCATCTTCTAAAGTTCTATGTCTCCTGTGTAAACGTGTACCGTTATTTACTTCGAATTAGCCGAGAGATTCCTAGGTGACGTATAAAGGGATTTCTGAAGTCTTAACTTTTGCGGTAATCAGCTAATATAATAACTAATTTAGCATATTAATTTCTCGTGAATTGTTTGACAATTAATACATGTAATTTAGTAAGTTTAATTTAGTTTCGCTATGTTTGTGGTTAGTAATTAATAATTCAATTTTATAATAATTTAATACATCGTTTTGACAAACGAACGTGCTTTTCCCTCTCCCCAAGAATCTCCGAGATCCGAGATATGCGAATAATTCACGTGGTCGTGGTACCGTTCTCTTTTGCATATCGACCAGCTTGATACAAAAATTGATTAATAAGTGACCCGAGAGAGTAACTTGTGCAGTGAACGCCATTTTTCGAGTGTACATTTAACTTGGCTATATTGGAGCCATCCTAACGGGATTTTAAATGTTAACACTTTTATTAATCTAAGCCTCATTTTTGTAATACTCCTTTGGTAATATTTTAATGGGTAGGCTGTAAGATTTTTCCATTTTATGGGATTTAATTTGGTTTCACGTGAACAATTTGCTAAAATCTCGATTCGTGGACTGCTGATTAAGGAGTACGAGAAATAAAAAAAATACAGGGTGATAGTGGAATTAATATATTGTCGGACTGACTACTTTAAGGTAGTTCCTCCGCGACAGTCCAGTCAAAAAGTTTCGGAATTGCACTATCGTTAAGCACGTTTGTTTGTACTATGACTACGTTAAATTTGTTAACGTGAGTGTACTTCTATCCCTTAAACGTATACACATATACTGTGAAATATAATTGTTTGGAAATGTGGCAACGTCGCGTCATTTTTATTCTTATTTCTCCTAACCACTAAAACTTACTTTTAGCTTAGACGCAAAGTAAACTTGCTATTTTTATTGCAATAAATTAATAAATAGTTATGGGTGACCGTATTCGTCATAAAGTATTGCAATAATTAAAAATTTACTGTCGTGAAAGTTTCGTTTTTAAATGTTTATTAATATAATATTGTTGAACATATTTTGTATTTATTGTTATAATTAATAACAAATCACAAGATTGCTCTATAAGATTTATTCTCTCATTTAAAAAATTATCAATAATTGTTATGATTTATTAAAAAAAAGTTGAGAAGTGATATCCTTAAAAATATTAAATTCGTTTAAATTTCTGCTCCAACTGCTAACTTTAGTAAGACAAATAGATTTTTCCTAAATACAGAAATAAAAATAAACTTTATTAAAATGTATTTTATTAATAAAATATAATGACAAATAATACAAATTATTTAATTCATGTAAGAGCTCTACACACCTTTAATTTTACATTTACATTATTTATTTTACTCATCTTTTGCTTATATCTAGAGGTAGCATCAGAATCTTCTAATGACAACTTCTAAAAATATTCACTCATGTTTATTTCTTTAGAACTTAACAATAAATAAAGTCACTTAAACACTATTATAACTACACAATCGGCAACAAAAAGTTAGGAAAAGACAATGTAAACACTAAGTAACATGGATACAAAACCAAAGTAAACACAACATTTATTTGCCTCCTCTCAGCGGCCATATTGGTGATACAAACGTTAAAGGTTGAAATACCCTATTTGTGACAACGTTGCCACATCGTTTTCATGTCATTAGTCTTTATATCCCTCCTTAGAAAATTATTGCTGAAACGAGTTGTTTATTTTAATTTTTTATCGAAATTACGAGGTAAATAATTTTTAATTTTTTTTTATATCATCTAAATATAGTATTTTACCAAATATCAGTTTTTCATCGAGATGGTGAAAGTCATTCATTAATAAATTAAAATAAATTGATGTTTCCCACGCTTCCCCCATGCTACATGTACAATTAATGTCATTTTTAATTGCAAATATCTCATATCTGATGAGGTAAATCGTCTTCAAATTTTAACAGTATGTGTATTATACATTTACGAGCTTATATTCTGAGTTTTGCGAAATTCTTGAAACATTGCTTTCATAACCGTACTACCTTAACCCCTAATCACACTAAGGGGTCCCTTGGCCTGGTGTATTATTTTGGAGCAATAATTCTTGGACCCGCCGAATAGTTGTTCTTAGACCTGGAACGGCAATTCTTGGTGTGATGTAAGAATCAGTACACTACCTTGGACCAACGCAGCACGACACCTCCACCTGTGCAGCGAGGCTATTACAGGAAGACTCTCACCGAAAACATCTGCGCCAGTGAAGCGCAATCACCAGATAAGCCAAATTTGATTAATAATTACAAGTTATTGTAACCGACTCACTCATTTATTTGTAAATTTAGATTTATGTAGCGGATGTATCACTTTGTAGTTATAAGTTTATAGGTTCTAATTATTTAATTGCATCTGTTGCGCTGGGTGATTACTCTTTCTATATTTTGCCAATATTTTAGTGGCATTATTGTTTTTTTTTTTACTTTGATTGTTGGGTTTATTATAGATTATACTATTATTATTGAAAATATAGGGGATAGAATTTTTTTATTGTCTTACTCAGCAAATCACCCACTCACCTCACCTGTTCAATTAATAATTTTGATTGAGATTCTTACTTTATTTATTTATCTCCAGCGAGGTAGGTCAGTGCCTGGACCAACAGGGGTTTTCGATTTGTACCGTCCAAATCGGTGGCGCGACTCACTTTTTCTTGTACTTACCCTCTACGGCTGAGCTGGGCATAATTTGCCAGTAGAGAAGACCACTTACCGATCTCAGCTGAAGTTGGAAATTCAATTCATACAACTTGAATAATTTTTCAAAATTTGATTTTTTTTTATTAAAAGTACGTGACAACCTTTAATGTATTTGAAACCGAAAGAAGATTATAATACAACACCATTTTTACTCGAACAGAATAGTATCTAATAGTAAAAAAATACATAATTAATTACAAGATTACTATAATAAAATTTATAAACTTCTTAACAAATCATAACCTCAATTCCACTAAAATGTCAATACAAATTTGTTTTGTTTGGAAAGATTTTTAAGCTCCTCCCATAGCTGACGTCACACCGTTACTTCCGTCAGAATTACTTCGTTCCGTCAGAATTACTTTTGTCAGAAAAAAATCTGAGTTACCCCTAGTCGCGCCTAAAGAAGTTTTACTTCAAAAAATTTAACTATGTTTCTGTTATTTGGAGCAAGTTTTATCCATTCTTTCATTAACATAATATAGACATGACCAAAGACTAAAAGTTTTTATGGCACTAATACATTAGAAAAAAAGGCGAAGGAGATTTTCGCTTGCATTCTTAACATTTAATATAATCGATAAATCAAGAAGAATGGACAATTTGAAGAGTAAAGGGCCGTACTTAAAATAAGAATAAAATATTATTTTTGTATATATACCTAAGAGGAATTTAAAAATATATATTTTAGGTTTTGACGTAAAAGTAGCAGTTGTAAAGTGCCTTAATATGTACTTCTAAAACTCCAAACTAGTTAGGTCAAATAGAAAAATCTTTCAAGAGGTAATGTGAAAGCAAATATTAAAGTTAGTTTAAATAAGTCGGTAAACTGCGGATCTATTAATGCAATACCTACTTCATAAAAAAACCTCATCGGAAATTAAACTGTAACACTTCGACTCGTTGCAAAAAAAAACGATTGATGATTTTGCTAAAATGAAATATAAAGACTTATCAATAGCTATTGTAATAAAATTATTGTATAGTAGTAGTGTGGATTTAATATTTTTTGTAAAAATTATTCAAATCCTAATTTATTTATTTATTTATTTATTTTTATAACAATCTCTGGTTTGTAACTCGTAAAGAGAAGGAAAGACAATGGACAAACATTTTCATTTTTGACTTTTTAAATTAAATCTTGAAGTTATTTCTTTTTATATAATTAAAACACTAGTCAAATACACGATTTTTTTTCAAATTGTCTTCGGTGGCGTTTAATTCCGTTTTTCTTTTAACTTCCTTTTTAAGAAGATGCTTTTATAATAACTCTATAATATTGTCTGCTACTCTCTTATACAAAAGTTCAGGAATCAGGAACATATTTTACTAATAAAAGTAAAGTTATTTTATACTCCAAATATCTTTATATTTTATCTTTATTATAACCGGTTAATTATTTTTTTTAAACTTGCGAAAATTTTAGCTTGATAAGCTTTTATATAGTATTTTCATAACAAATTGTTTTATATTAAAAAGTCTTAGTAAAAGTTCTTACAACTTTTTAAAATATAAAATTATTTATTCACCAAGGACGACTAGCTAAATATCAAGCAGCCATTTGACTATTGGAGGGAAAACTCTTTCACAGACTTTCTGACTAAATATTTTTTAAAAAAGTATCTAAAACTGACATAGGCATTAGCGCATTTCATATTAATATTCAGGGACTTGCTGATAAAATTCATCAGCTGACCTTATTCTTGGATAATAATTCATTTGACTTAGTCTGCATATGAGAACATTTTTTAAAAACAAAAAATCTAAATCAGATTTATCTACCAGGATACAAATTAGCCAGTTCTTATTGTAGAACTAATGTATCACGAGGTGGGGTATCTATTTTTATAAAAAGTAATTTAAATTTTGAAGTATTAAACTTTGACAATTTTAACGTGGGACGTTACTCCGAGCTCTGTGGAGTTGACCTGGGTGAGTATCTGATTCTGTGTAGGTATCTACAGGTCTAGTTGTCTGAAACGTAAACCTTTTTTAATTAATTTTAAAGGTTTATTACATTATCTTTTTAGAAACAGTATGACCAAAAAAATCATTATTTTGGGTGATTTTAATTTTCATTTTAATGTTCAAACGACTGAGCTTTCTGATTTAAATAATCTAATTAATAGTTTTGGTATTAAACAAACTATTTTCGAACCAACGCGTTTAAAGAATTGCATTGATAATATCTTGACAGATTTGTCGGGTGATGAATTTCGATCCGGAGTTTTGCATTTGCCTTTTTCAGATCACTCTGGCCAAGCCCTGGTGTGGGATGGGTTTTTAAGTAAATCAAAATTTAAAATTACTAGGAGAAACTTTACTACCAACGGGTTTGTCTTATTAAGAAATAAAATCTTAGCTACAAATTGGAGTTTTTTTAACTCAAGTGAACAAAACGTAGACGTTCTGGGCAGTCTTTTAACAAATTTTTATTTGGTTAATATTAACAAAATATTCCCCCTTATAACTATAAAAGAGAACAACAAAAAACTGGTAAATTGGTTTACAAGCGATCTTAAGTCAATGCGGGATCAGGTAAATACTCTAAAATTATTTAGTCAAAATTCTGAATCTCACTCGTATAAAGAACTTTACAAACAAACATATAAAACATACAAAAATGCTATAAAGTCTACAAAAAAACGGCTTATGACTCATATCTATTAAATTCAAAAAATAAATGTACCTAAATCCGCTTGGAAAATAATAAATACGGAGAGAAATAAAAACAAAACAAACGCTGATAAAAAGTCCCAAATTTCCTGTTATCAGTTTAACAATTTTTTTGTCTTAGTTGCCGAGAATATCGTAAAAGATTTACCAACAGTGGATCAAGATACGCTATTGACAAAAATAACAAGATCAAGTCATACTTTTAAATTAAAAATGGTTACAGAACAGGAAGTTTCTTACACTTTTATTTCTTTAAACAGGTCCTCGGCGGTGGATGTATATGAACTTAATTACAAAATTTGGCAAATACAATTGATTTAATTATAACACCTTTGACGTTGCCAATTAATATGTGTTTTTCTACGGGTCGATTTCCTCAAGCATTTAAATTAAGTAAAGTAATTCCTCTGTTTAAGAAAGGGGATATAAACAGCCCTGATAATTATCGCCCAATTAGCATTGTACCTTTGTTTGGTAAAATTATAGAAAAGCTTATAAAAAACCAGCTTACAGTTTATCTTGAAACCTTTAATATAATCAGTTCGGTTTCAGGCAGGGGCGATCTACAGTGAAAGCTTTATTAAATGTTGTAGCTAGCGTAACGGAGGGCCTGGATGCGGATAGGCATAGCATTTTAACTCTGCGATTTGAGTAAAGCTTTCGATTGCATTTCACATAGCATATTATTTAAAAGCTTGTTATTTATGGTATACGTGACATTGAGTTAAATCTAATCGAAAGCTACACATCGGGTAGAGAGCAAGTTGTTTATTTTAACGAGACATTCTCTAAAAAAGGAGTTTTAAACTATGGTGGCGCTCAAGGATCTGTATTGGACCCTTTATTATTTATTATATACATAAAGGATTTAGTTCAATACATGAAATCAAATTTATGCACAAATTTTGCTGATGATGCTAGTTTCAATGATCAAAGCATAAGCATTGATGAGCTTTTAACCTTATCCAATGAATCTTTGAATAAAGCTCAATCTTGGTTTGAGGCACATAACTTACTTTTTAATAAAAATAAAACACAAATACTTAAAATACCCACAGATTCTAGGCTGGCAGAGGGTAATAGTGTCAAGCTACTTGGCTTAACACTTGACGATAAGCTTTCGTGGGGCCCTCACACGGAGAACCTGTCAAGAGAATTGTCAAGTGTCATATTTTTAATTAGGAAATTACGCAGCTTTGTTAGTTTGAGCGTTTTAAAATCAAGTTATTTTGCGTTGTTTCACTCCAAGATTTTGTATGCAATTCTTTTATGGGGCCAAAGCTCAGCTTCTCTTAAAATTTTTAAACTTCAAAAGAAAGTTTTATTAGAGTCCTATGTGGTGTAGGTTTTTGGGAACACTGTAGACCATTATTTGAAAAACACAGAATCATGCCTCTCCCATGTGTTTTTATTTAATTCACTTTATTGGAAATACACTCAATAAAAAATAAATTACCATCCTCACATAAAAATCAAAACTATGCAATGCGAGACGACAGATTAACGTTTCCACATCATAAATTAGCAAAATCAAAAGCAAATTCGCTAAACCTTAATCTATACAATGCTTTACCTAAAAAATAAGGAGTTTATCTTCAAATAAATTTAAAATTTGTGTTAAAAAATTTTTAGTTTCAAACTGTTTTTATAGCCTTGACGAATGCTTAAAATCCTCAATGGAAATTTTTTAATTTTTTTGTTAAATATGAAATGTGACTACTTACGCTGCTTTCTTGTTTATACTTAAAATCACTTTGTTTATTGCTAATGTTTCTTTATTTTTGTTTGTTCCTTATTCATTGCATTTTTTGTATATTTTTTTTACTATAAGTATGTATTGTACATATATATATATTTCTTAATTTTTAAATTGCACCTTATGTGCTATATAATTTTTATGACTTGCTATAATTTACAATCTGTAAAAACATATTCAAATAAACGTTTCAGTTTCAACTATTTAAGATAATCAAAATGCTAATTACAAATTTTCAATCAATACCGAAAAACATATTCAAATCATAAAACTTGCCATATAATGCCATATAATATGCGGTTATGCATACATATCTCAATTTTTATACCAGGAAACGAAGCTGGAAAATTATGTAAGAAATCGAAAAATATGCCAGATAAAGTAAATACAAAAGTTGTTTTAAATTAAAATTGGTTAAAAAATTAAAAAGTTATTGCAAATTATAGTTGCAAAACGGCCATATTTACACTTTTTTATAAATTTAAAAACTATCGTTAAATTTTTTTTAAATTTTCTTTAAATGTGGGTTGTTATGAGGGTTTTTAGTCACCTACAAAGTAGGCTAGAGATCGGCCAGATCGGTTTAGTAGTTTTTACACAATTCAACTTGTTTATTAGAAAATTATTAAAAAGGACCTTTTTTAAACAGCTGTACATCCGAATACGAATGGTCTACAATAACTAGTTGTCCCCCGCAACCCCCTTGTGGGTGGAGTCCCCTAAAATCCGTTCTTAGCTGACCTCTACTTTCTCTAAGGAATATTCCTACCAACTTTCAAGTCGGATGACTGACTATATACATTTTATATATCCCCCGCAACCCCCTTTGTGGGTGGAATTTTCTAAAATCCCTTCTTAGCTGACCTCTACCTTCCCTAAGGAATATTCGTACCAAGTTTCAAATCGATCGGCCTTATAGTTGCAGAGATATCGTGATAACCAACTATATACATTTTATATATGCCCTGCAACCGCCTTTGTGGGAGGAATTTTGTAAAATCCGTTCTTAGCTGACCTCTACCTTTCCTAACGAATATTCCTACCAAGTTTCAAGTCGATCGGCGTTATAGTTTCAGAGATATCCTAATGACTAAGTATATACATTTTATATATATCCTTCGGAAACCCCCTTTTGGGTGAAATTTTGTAAAACCCGTTCTTAGCTGACCTCTACCTTTCCTAAGGAATATTCCTACCAAGTTTCAAGTCGATCGGCCTTATAGCTCCAGAGATATCGTGATGAGTGACTATATACATAGAAACTCTCTTTTATATATATAGATAGAAGAAGATAGAATAGATGTATTCTATAAAATTAAAGAATTATTTTAATAATTACTTACACCCTTTATTTTGCGGCTTTGCCTCGGGTAATAATTTACCTGCGCTTTCCGGTATTCTTTATTTTTACTCACTATTGTATGAGTTTTAGTGAAAATATATTATATAACTTTCTAAAATATCCAGTTATAATAAAAGAAAATGGGGTAGGTTTGTTGTATAGGGGTAAAAAGGGTGCAAATAATTATTAAAACATTTTTTTAGTTTCATAGAATACATAAAAAATAAACGTCAATAAAAAAAATGCAAAAAATATATTTTAGGCGGGGTTAGGGTGGTTTCGAGGGGTTGTAAACAATCCAGACATTATTTTCTCGACGAGCTACCCCAGATTAAAAAAAAAACGCGCACCGTTTTTTACTTTTTACTATAACACCCTAAGGAGCTGTTAAAAAACGTTTTAAGTTTAACAAGCTCACAAAAGTTTAATTTGTTATTTAAAAAAATTGTTAAAATTTCAGTTCTAAATGTTTATAAACAATAGCTCTATGATTAAAAAAAATCTAGCTCCGGTTCTAATGGTCCTAGAAACTTCTCTTTTTTAATGTGTATCAGCTTTCAAGTGTCGTAGATAATTTTTTAATAAAGTCATAATCAGCGAAATTATTTAATTTTTTTATAGACTACAATCATTACTTTTGAATTAACTATTTTAAACAACTAATTTTATAAACAAATGAACTTTTTTGTAAAAAGATAACCTACAGCCGAAACGAAGAGAATAATACCAAAATGGATGTTGTAGGCCATTCCTATTTAGATGTCCAGCTGTTTAAAAAAGGTCCTTTTTAATAATTCTCTAATGAGCAAATTGAATTATGCAGAAACTACTGAACCGATCCGGCCCATCTTTAGCCCACTTTTTAGGTGGCTAAGAACCCTTATAAAAACCCAGATTTAGAAAAAAATTAAAAAAAAATACCACCCAATATTTTTTCGATTTTAAAAAGTTTATTTTCCTGGTCTAATTATCAATTATATTGGAGTAATGAAGGAGCAAACGAATTTTTGGATTTTTATGAACCTTTTTTACATTCGAGGTTTGGCTATATTACTATATATAAATCAAGATAATGTTTATTTCAGTTATAACTTATGTCTTATGAATGTTCAGTAAAACAAAATACCAATTAAAACTTATATAGGTTATAAAACTTTTCTTATTTAAATTATGTCACTATTGATTTGCAGTATTTTAGGTCAAATAAACAAGTTGAATTTTTTTGCATTTTGGTGCCATCTAAATTAAAAATACGTGATTTATAAATTTACAAATAAGAAAATGTTTGTGACTATCAGAGGCGCGTACTAGACCAGAGCGGATCTGTAAAATACCGACTACATTTGGATGTGAGAGGTGGCATTTTGATATTTTCAGAAAAAGTTGTGTGATAATTTAAATAATAATAATTGTGTTTGTCTTTCTCTTAAAAAGTCAAAAACGTTAATAAAAATTCAAAATCTTAAAATCTTCTTTTTTTCTTGCTTATAACTACAAAACAAGTCATTTTGGAGCAAAGTCAATATGAAATAAAACTTGCATAGGTAATTAATAATTCTATAAAATACGACTAGTTAATTTTTTTTAAATTTGTTAATCTAGTTAACAATAGCAATACCTGTAAAAATATAAGAAAACACGCCTTCTCGACTAATTTTTTTCAACTACTTAGATTGCACTTGTCATCGAAAAAATACTAAACCAGTACAAAAGCTACACATTTAACATTCTTATGTTTAATGAAAGTTCTAAGTGGATATTATATCTGTTTAAGTACTTTGTCTTGAATTATCGTACTGCAGCGTTGTTAGGCTTATTGTACCTACTTATTCCATTGGTTCATGTCACCCACTTCAGGATCTTGGTACCCCTACTAGTTTATATAGGCCTAAAGCATGGATGTATATGTTTGTGGAAACACTAGAAAGTCTCCAAAAATTGATTGTCTCTTGTGACCCAATGCATCGTAATAGTACATTATGTGTTTAACTATTTCGGGTTCCCTGCCGCATAATGTGCTATATTAAAAAATCCAATGGTTTGTGGAAGTTCCTTGACCTATGCATGGCTCATAATGAATCCTGTAATAATTATATAGTAACTGTTCCCGACCAATTTGCGCAGTTTTCAATACACATTCTGCTGAGTACTTGGGCAAAGATGTGTTCCCAGAGTCATTTGTGTCGTCTACAGATACAGGTTTTCATTTGGCTCCCAATAGCCACCTGACTATCTAAGTATAATCCGTTCACTTTTTATTCCTATCCCAGTAGGCTCTGTTAGTAACATGAAATTCGCCCTGTATAATACACGTCTGAATTTACTATTCTGTGGTCTTGTTAATTATAAGTACGATGTTTTCACGTCTTTAATAAAAATATGTGTATCCAGTACAAATATCTTAAGTAATTAAATTTGCAAACCAAATTTAAAACTTGCAGGAAATAATCTAATCTAATCTAATCTAAACAACCTGGCATGGTCTCTCCTGTGGAGCCCCATGTTTGAGCACTGCTTCCTGTGGGAATATTGTGACCAGGTTCGGCACCAAGAGTCCTCACATGCACCCGATGCGTGCAGGACTCTAGTTTGTTCAGCTGAAAATCAGCGTCACGCCGATCTTCAGGTAGGCTAGAATCCAGGTATCCGAAATTCCTTGAGTTACTGTTGCCACAGAGCAGTTCCCTTGATAAGAGACTTGAGTCCTGTGACTAGCTCCTCAAGGTGGTGATAGGATTCAGGATTCGTGTCACCGAAGATGAGGAACCGTTTATAGTCCAAGGCCTCACACTCGAATAGAATGTGAGTTGCCGTCTCATCTTCCATGGCGCACAGTCGGCACGAGGTGGGTTCCTGTGTCAGAATTCCCATCCTCCGAAGGTGTAGTCTGAATGGTCCATGCCCAGTGAGCAGGCCCACTAGTACTCTTATCTGACTCCTACCAAGATTCAGTATGTCAAACGTCAGTTTTTTGGAGTAACCTTTGAGCATCAGCTTCGAGTGCCTCAGCCCTGCAGTGTTACCCCAGTGCTTGGTTGACTCTTCCCAGACCCAGTCCCTGACTTTGGTCCTTACCCAGGCTCTAGGCAGTCCCAATACCGGTTCTGGACTAGTGAATCGTGTGTCCGCTCCCTTCTTGGCCAGAAGGTCCGCGGTTTCATTACCTTCAAAACCTTTGTGCCCTGGTATCCACTCCAGGAAAACACTGTTTTGTCTAGCCAGTTCATTGAGGTTTTGTATGCATTCCGAGATCAGCTTGGAACTAACCCGGAATTGTTTTAAGGCCAGCAGTGCAGCCTGGCTGTCTGAGAAGAAAGTTATCCTCTCCCCTCTCCAGCCACGGCCTCGGGCGTGGTCGGCAGCCTTTAGTAAGGCGTATACCTCTGCCTGGTACACGGTTGACTCCGTTCCCAAGCTAAAGTGCTGCCTAAGGTTGCGTGGACCACAGATCCCTGCACCGGTTCCTTCTGAAGTGCGAGATCCGTCAGTAAAGTACTTGATCCCTGCATCTTCGAAAATTCTTTGAGAGCCGTCCCCAGTCCACTCGGCTCTGTCTCTCAGTCGGACTTGGTATCGACTCTCAAAGTTGTAACAGGGGATCATCTGGTCAGTTGGCAAGCCTGTCAACAGGACCTGACAATCTCCAGTGAACAGTGTGCGATGACGATGCAATCCATCACCATCACACCCGTTAACTTTCAGCCTGTGCGCTCCCGACATCGCCTCCCCTTTGATGAAAACACTGAGGGGTGGCAAGCCCAGGATAACTCCCAGTGCCGCTGTAGGGGCTGTCCTCATGGCCCCAGAGATCTGCAGGCAAGCAAGCCTCTGAAGCGAGTCCAGCTTCCTCTGAACAGTTGATTGCTCAACCTTTTTCCACCATACGCATGATCCGTAGGAGACCATGGGTCTGACAACCGTTAGGTATATCCATCGGACGACCTTGGGTGAGAGTCCCCACGTCTTCCCCACAGATCGCCTAAGCATGTTTAAAACACGCTTAGACTTGTCTATAGTGTATTATAAATGCCGATTCCAGGTAAGTCTCTTGTCCAGATGGACGCCTAGGAACCTTACCTCCTCGGCAATTGTTATACTTACACCGAAGATTCTGGGTGGCGTTAAGCCCGCCAGCTTATACCTACGTGTGAAAGGTACGACTACCGTTTTGGCAGGGTTGACTGTGAGATGTCGACTCCTGCACCAGCGTTCTACCCTTGACAGAGCTCCGTTGAGCAGTTCCGTCATAGTGGTCACATGAAAGCCTCGGACTAAGATGACGAAATCGTCAGCATAGGCCTGGGCATGTATTCCCGACTCATTGAGCTCCCGGAGTAGAGGGTCAGACGCCAGGTTCCACAACCGAGGGGAGATGACTCCCCCCTGTGGGCAGCCCCTAGTGGCCAACACCTCCCTCGAGACGCCAAACAGGTCGGCAGTGATAAGTCGCCCTCTCAGAAAGGTCTCAATCCACCCAGTGGTGGCAGAGTCTAGCCCTCTGAGGGAACCGACTATGGCATCGATAGAAGTGTTATCAAAGGCACCCTGGACATCTAGAAAGACAGCCAGAGCCACTTCTTTTCGGTCCAGCGCTGATTCTATCTTGTCAACCAAGACGCGCAGCGCGGTTTCTGTGGATTTCCCTGGCTGATAGGCGTAGTGGTGCCGATGAAGTGGGGACCTGACAAGCAGTTCCTCGTTCACGCGGCGATCCACCAGCCTTTCCAGGGTCTTCACAATGAAGGAAGAGAGACTAATGGGTCGATACGCCTTAGGTTGGTCGAAGTTTTTTCGACCAGCCTTAGGTATAAAGACGACTCGCACCTTCCTCCAAGTGTACGGAATGTACCTGTAGGCCAGACTTGATCTAAACAGTCTGCACAGTGTTGGTATCAGGAGATCCAACCCATTCTGCAGAAAAGCTGCATAGACTCCGTCTGGACCAGGTGATTTAAATGAGGAGAAGCTGCCTACGGCCCACCGTATTCTGTCCGCCGTGACGACAGCCTTGGCCACCTCCCAGTCCCCTCTGTCCGGTCTTCTGGCATGAAGTTCCGGAGTTGGGTCGGGAGGCCAGCTATCGGCCACGTCTAAGCAGCCAGGAAAGTGAGTTTTCAGCAACAATTCGATTGTTTCCTCTCCTGTTTTGGTATACGTCCCATCCGGCTTAAGCAAGTTGCCCACCTTCATGGTTACGTCTTTGGAAAGAGCTGAAGTCTGGCACCTGCATTGACATCCTCGATATCAGCGCAGTACCTCCTCCAGGATTCCCTCTTCGACTTCCGAAGTTCTCTGTTATAGGCCGTAAGGGCTGTGTGGTAGGATTCCCAACAACCATCACCACCACCGTCCCTCCTAGCTCTGTTCCAGAGTCTTCGGGTTTCTCTACGAAGCCGTTCTAGCCGCCTATTCCACCAGGGAGGTTGCTGAGAACTGGCCTTCTGGGTGAGAGGACAGCTCACATCGTAAGCTAAGAGTAAGGCATCTTGCAACCGCTGAGCCTCCTCATCTAAGTCCTCTGGTTTTCTGGGATTCACACTTCGGTCACCAAGGGCACTGCCTAGTTCCTCTCGAAAGAGTTCTCAGTCCGTGCGCCTCGGGTTCCTGAAGTAGTGTGGCTCCCGGCAATCTTCAAGGAAGTCGTAAAGGATATATCTATGATCAGACATAGACGCCTCTTCCGACACCCTCCAGTTACCCACCCTTCTCAACAATTGGTGGGATACAGCTGTGATATCCAGCACCTCCCGCCTGTTACGCGTGACAAAGGTGGGTTCGGAGCCCTGATTTAGTGTAACTAGGTTGAACAGAGATAAGAATTCAAGTAAAGACTCACCTCTGGCGTTGATGTTGCTGCTGCCCCAGGTTGTGTGGTGGGCGTTGGCGTCCATCCCGATGAGGATGCCCCGTTGTCCACCTCCAAACTGTACCAGCAGCCTCGCCAGCTCAGGTGTCGGTATTTCCGGGGAGTCGTATGGTAGGTAGCATGACGCGATGATGATGTTCTTGCTGCCACCTACCTCTTTTGTGTTGACCTCCACCGTTGTTAGGTCACAGCTAGTGTGGTCCCACAAGGGCATCAGCTCTACACCACTTCTCACAAAGATACAGGTTCTGGGTTTGTCAGCGGATCTGTCGTAAATGACAGTTCCGTGCGCCCCACTGAGTCCGGCCACTCTGCCATGAACCACCCAGGGCTCCTGGATTAGGGCCACCTCGACCTGTCCTTGTAGAAGCGTTTTAGTAAGGGCGGCTGACGCCGCCTTACTGTGGTGGAGGTTGACCTGGATGATCCCCCCCATTTTTAGGCCTTTTAACAGCCTTCTCCAGACTCGTGATGCGCACTTCGTCGAAAGCTAGGAAGATTCTCATCCTCCTAGCCTCCAGTGCCCTCATCGAGTCATGGTTGACCCTGAAGATGATGGATTTCGTCTTGCGACTCTTTTCATCATCCCCAACCCTCACCGCGTTGACAAAATGCCAACTTGAGGTATCGAGATCCCCGTTCTGCCTTGCCACTGCGGACAGAATGGCGTCCGGGGTTCTCTCGCTCATCACAGCCGGGACGGAGAAGATGATTCTCCCGCCTCTTGGAAGTTCCTTGGCCGACCTTACGATCAGCCTAGTTCCTTCCAAAGGGGGAAGACCATCCACCGTTTTCTTGAGCCACTCAACGGTGTCCTGGCCAGTGCAATAGAGCATCAAAGCTCCATCCTCAAGCCGGACCCCCCTGAAGTGGCTCTGGGCTGTCATTTTTTCCAGCAAGGCTTCCTGAGTCTGCAGGAACTGCTCCTCACTCAGCCGTTGCTGGGGGTAGTCTACAGGGGTGACCGCCATCTTAATGGCCGTCATGACCCCGCTGTATGTGGGTTTCTCCGGGTCAGCCTTAGATCTCTTCTGTGGCTGCCTGTCGGAGTCTGGGGTGTCGCCATCCATCCTGTCCCTTTTCAGGCCGGATGGACCCGGCGTCCCCCCTGAGGTTGTAGTTTTAACCGCCGAGGGCGTCTCCAACCTCTCCTTCTGTCTCTTTCTCCGCTCAGCACCACTGGGCTTGCGCCTGTGTGCTGCAGCGGGTTGACCAGGTTTTCCAGGGTCCATCAATTTTGACAGAGTCCCCTCCTTGCCTGGTAAAGCCGGAGTTGCAGCCTTGGGGGATCCAGCCGTCAGTGATTTCTCACCGTCCGGCAAGCTCTCCTTGGCAGCTTCCAGCTTTGCCTTCCTTCTACGCAGTTTCGCTGCTCCAGAAGGCCTTTTCCTTTTAGCCTTCAGGCACAGGTTCCCAACGGCGACGTCGAGCCCTGCGACCTGTTGGCCTATCCCCTCGCTAGATTCAGCGGATGCTGACTCTTTTTTTGGGGATGTAGCTTCCTCCGTTTCCATCAGAAGCTGGTCCTCAGCGGAGCTGGTCACCTCCAGATAAGGCAGCCTGAGCTCTGCTGTTGATGGTTTTTCTGCATCAGAGTCCATCTCCGAAGAGACGGCCTCCTCCGTAGGTGGATTGTTTATTATTTTTTCTGTGTAATCCATAAGAATCCCACGAGTACCGGGTGTAAACAGTCCACCTTCCCAGTGACCCGTGTAGGAAGGTAAGGGATAGATACAATGGGGTGCTCCCTGGTGCCCCAAGGGGATCGTTCGCGGCTGCACATTAGACCCTGCAACCTAAGCCCTCAGCACGATACCTTCCACCTTAGCTTGGGTCGTTAGCCACTGGCCTGTGACCAGGACGAATGAAACCCGATCCCGAAGGACCGAGCCTGCTTTACTCTCCTTAGCCAGCCTGTTGCCAGGCCGTTACCGGGGTTCTCCACATGGAGGCGAGAGTAGCATTGAGGAGGAAAGATTCCCGACCACACCAGCATGAAGCTGGTGAGCTGAGACTTTACTCCCCCTGTGAACCCCCAATAGGAAATAAGTCAATATATTTAATATTAAATTAAATACTAAAGCAAATACGTCCGTTTTCGCTGCAAGTAGTATTAATATCCAAGAATGGTCTATTTGAATTCACATGAATTTTGACTGATACTCAAAATAACACATTCCTTTGCACAGAACAGATCCCTGTTTATAGTCAGTTATTATTTTATTGATCTATAACGAAAAATATACTTTTATATTTACATTTTATTACAAATAAATAAGTACAATTCAAAATGTAGCACATATACATATATTAACTAAAAACGTTTAATACAACTTTTAAATTAATCAAGCAATAATAGAAAAATCATTTTAGTTTAAAGTTTTTTTAACTCTATCCTGGTCAAGATAAGTAGATGTTATATGTTTTTTATAATATATCTTAGTAAACCCCCATGCTAGTTCTATTGGATTGTAATGACAATGGTATGATGGTAGTCGAAGTACTTCATGTCCTCGTTGTTTTAAAATTTCATCCACTACATATATCTTTTCATCAGTTTTATAAGGTAAGATTTTTGAGTACAGCTGTTTCTTTGTCATTTTTGTGTCAAACATAATGTTATTGTTAATCAACCATTCCTGCAACATCGCTTTTTTCGCTAAAATAGGGTGGTTTGTTAAGTTGAACTGAAAGGTAGGGCACGTTGTCCTTGACCACCACAGATTTTTCTTGAAATACAGATAGAGCAGGAATGTGTTGATTAACAACCGAGTTTTTAAAAAGGTCACTATTCATACTTTTGTGATAGTCAAAGTCTGTGTTCGAAGACTCTAGTAACAGGTCACATCCTTCCAAAAATCATCCAGTATCGTGTGAGCGTGTAAAATAGTAAATCGCGTTCCTTCGGATTTTACACGAGCTGGATTACTTTTCAGATCAGAATCGTGTACCCACTGACGCACTGAACTACCATTTTGATAGATCCATGTTTTATCTAGGTACACGAATGTAACTCTCTCAGTAAGATTGTTTAGTTGTTTATATTTTCGAATGAAAGTGATTTTACTAATTTTAACGTGTCGTTGTTCACATAAAAAGTCGTCCATTTACTTTTTTAAATTTGTATCCCATTAATTTTATAAGTTTTTATAGTGTAGTGCGCCCCCCTTTAAAATCAAAATTCTGTTTAGCATCATAGCATCAGTCCAAAGTAAAATATTCATTTTTAGAATGGTAGATCCAAATCTGTCGCTGTATTTTTTTTTTTAAATAAACTTCTCAAATGTATCAGTTTTACTTCCTTTATCTGCGACTTTCTCATTATTTTTCAATCCTTAATAATTCTCCGTATTTTCCAAACACTAATCTAAAAAAATTAAGTATTTAGAATGTTTGTCATATTAATTAGTTTCAAAAAATATACCTCAGTTACATAAAGGTAGATATGATATTTAAAAATATTTAACAAAATTTTGAATTAAATTATAGTTACAAAAATGTTTAATTTCGAAATGTGAAATCTGACACCGTTGTTTATAATTTATTATGATATCTGTCAAAAACGGTTATGTATTATGTTAATAATATAAATTTTATTTATAAAGTGATACATATTTATAAAATCATTACAAAAACCTCTCTCAATTAATCTAATGCAATAGTATATTGTAATATAAGTGTTACAATGGCAGGTTTCGTAGTACGAGTTCAGTTTGTGAAACGAACCGTGAAGCGGTGAGTTTCGCAAAGAACGAGTACTACAAACCGTCATTGTAATTCGAGTGTTACATAATGAATTTTTAAAAGTATAAAAAAATAAATAAAATGAGAGTTTTTCGAAATATTTATTTATGGTGGCAATCTTGACACTTTGACACTTGTCAGTTTTAATGATTTTAAATTTGAATGTTTGTCAAATTTGTATAAAATATTCCGAATTTAGCAATAACGCTGATAATGTAGTTAATAAGTTACTACAACATACTTCTTGATTTACTACCTGAACTCTTTCGTTAAGAATCAGTGCAGTGCAACCAATTGTGTAAAACAAAAAGTTACCAAAAACAGTGTTACAATGAATCTATTTCGATACTGTTTTTAGTGTCGAAATAGAAACTTTGTGAACGTGAATTATAAAAAATATATAACTTTATGTTAGCTGTCACAAACTAGGATTCATTTAAAAGAAATAGCAAAATATTAGGCACTTACCTACGTTAAAGATCTGAGCCAATTGATTTAAATACATACTTTCGCTGCTGTTGATTTGTTTTTTAAACATACCATAACATTTAATGATGTTGTTGTGTATTTCTATACTAATTTTTTTGGCATTGCTTATTGAATATTTCTATCTTTAAAAATTTTAACCTTTGATAATATGAGCTGTCAATATTTCGACGGTAGGACAGGACGTTTTCAGTTTAGGTACCTACCAACCCAACAAAATGAAGTGCCAATCCAAGAAATAAAATGCATAGTCTACTGAGATAGGAATAAGAAGTGAACAGATAATATATGTTGTTATGCTTCATCAAATTATTGTTTCCATGTAAAAAACAAATGTCTATGTTTTCACAGAAGCAGAAACATTCACGTTTAAGTAACTGCTAGAAATTCCTGATCCTAAATTCTCTTCAGTCTTAGACACACCTGTATTCCAGGTGTAACCATGAAGCTTATTAAGTTGAGTGCTCGTATTCTAGGATTTCAACTGTTGATGTTTTTACCCAAATGTGTTTCTTAGAAAAAACCATGAAATTATTTAAAAACCACGGAATCGAATATTACCTCCCAAATGTCTTCTCCAAATAACTGATTTATTTTGTTGTTTCTTGATCTACCAAAAATATTGGTCAGATTTTATTGCATACAAGTTTGGTGTCCCTTCTTTATTTTTATGTATTTTATAGACAGATACTTAATTAGAAATTAACTTCACATAGAAAACCATTTCACTTTTATTTTTGAATAAGCTAGGATTTGTAAAAAATGTGAAAAAGTATCAATGTTTTAAAATATGAAACTATTAGAATGGTATCTAACTTCAAATGGATACAAGAGAAAAATATATATTTTACCATGGAAAGTCCGTTAAAAGTTACAGTGATTTTGCAACTTGCGCTTCTTTTATTTACTGCGTGATTATTATTATAGTATTATAATAATTTTCAGAAGTATGTTGATAGAGTATTATTTATTATTTACTGATATTTATTTATTTATTTATTTATTTATTTATTTATTTATTTATTTATTTATTTATTTATTTATTTATTTATTTATTTATTTATTTATTTATTTATTTATTTATTTATTTATTTATTTATTTATTTATTTATTTATTTATTTATTTATTTATTTATTTATTTATTTATTTATTTATTTATTTATTTATTTATTTATTTGTATCTCAGGTACATAATTTACATTTTATTTTTCTAGTTATTTTATGTACTTAACTAATTGTAATTGCCCGAATAGCATTAATAAACAAAATAAGATCATTAACATTCCAAAATATACCACATAACATAACACTACATTATTACATGTCAAGAAACTAAATTATCAGCACGATGGATTTTCGAAATCTGTGTGTGCTGAATTTTATACTTATTTAAAGATAAATGCTTTAAGGTTGTATGTATATATATAATAATCAGTCTGGAAACAAACTATTTGAGGAAGAACTTGCTAAATGGTCTTTCTTAAACAGAATAAAGTTGACACAGACAACTCCTATAGTAAAAAGCAGGAAACATTATAATGTAGCACTACCCTGAAAAGGACACTAAGTCCTATAGCAGGGTATAGGGAAAAATTTAAATATTTCTATTTAATCTTAAGAAAACATGTAAACTTTATAAAAAAAAATTAGTATCATCAGCAAAACAGAAGACACTGCCGTCATCATCCAAAATTGATAAAATCCCATTAACATAAATATTAAACAAAAAAGGACCAAGAACAGTACCCTGTGGCACACCATACTCTACCTGATGGGCCCGACTGATATGATCTCCAATTTTTACTTTCTGAGTTCTTTCACTCAAAAAGGATTTAATTATGTTATTTGCAACTCCTCTAATTCCCACTTCGTCGAGCCTCTCAAGCAAAATATGGTGCGCCACAGTGTCAAAAGCTTTTGCCAGATCTAAAAAAAAATGCCTACAACCTTTTTTCCCTTATCCAGATTTTGAAAAACTAGCTCTGTCACTTTACTTAATGCATTTTCTGTACTAGAGTCTGACCTAAAAGCAAACTGATTTTCTGAAAAAAGGTGTTTTTTCTCAATAAAGGACATCATTTTAAACTTCATACATTTCTCTATCAACTTACTTATACTGCTTGTTAAGGCAATAGGCCTGTAATTTGTGGCTTTTCGATAGATTATAAAGTCTAATAATTTTTTAGATTTTTAAATTAATCAAATTATACCGTTTTAAATAACACTTTTATTTGTAAAAAATAAACCAAAGTTACTTTTTATACAATTATTCTTTTTTGTCAATATTCAAATAATAATTATGTTTCAGGTATGTTCTGGAGCTGCTAAAAAAAGGCCGAAAGAATGATTTAGGGGAGAATGATTTATACGCATTACCCAAAAACTGTAAATCAATTGTTTATGGCAAAAAGGCCATAACTCAATGGAACAAAACTCCGTCACTTTTCAAACTTTTATTACATAAATTTGGGAGGGCTTACGTCTTGTTTTGTGTTGCACGTATTGCGTGGACAGAAATTCGCAGGTATGTTTTTACATTATTTACATAAATATATAATCTAGGCGTGATTTATGTATAAACATCGAGATGCCCTTAGTGTTAAATAGAAAATTTATTATCATACTAAATTCTCCTACCAGTAACATTACGTGCATTTTTTCGTATTGCACTGATAAACTATATGTAATTCTTTAATTATCCGAAACTACGAATAATACTTTGTGATTCACTGCAAAAATATGTTTTTTAATCATTGCCCATGAATATAATGAATATGTGGCAAAATGTTAGATACATAATAACATAGACTAGTAAAATTGATTGTTCATTATTTATCAAATATACAGATTATGTTTATTGAGATTTACATCTATGTTCATCTCCAATAATTCATAATAATTTAATAGTTTAATCCTCTAAGACCTTAGTAATTATTAACATTCACTCTTCTTGTCTATCTTCATACTATATAAACCTAAACCTATTAAGTTAACCTTAACAAATAAATAATATACACTCACTCTTCCTGGCTTTGTTCTTATATTTTCAAAAAATCGTAGTAGTTACGTCTCTATTTTATGTTAATCCAACATAACGATGACATCTAAGTTTTTCAACATTTGTAGAGTGTTTTGAGAAATTTTACTAATAATTTAACTATAGTGATTGTTTTAAATATTTTATTTTCATTATACCTAATTCCATCGTTGGCTTCATCCTCACAAGAGTAAGTAAAACATTATCAGAACATAACTAGTTATTATTTTAATTGAATTGTAACATTTGTAGTAACTTCCTGAAGATGTTAAAATATTTTTAACGAAATATTGAAGTACCTATTAAATCTTAAAGAGTACACTTCGCCTAATTTTTGCTAAATACCCACTATTTACCTCACTATATATATATATATATATATATATATATATATATATATATATATATATATATATATATAATATATATATATATTTATGAAATACCTCCCCTTGGGACTCCTTTCAATCAATAAAATCTCTGGGTGTGTGGATTCGGCAATTACAAAAATCGGTCACTATATCAAAAATATGATATATTTTTGTCTTCTTGGCGCTGGTATATGTTCTGTTATTTTCAACACCTTCTTTTTGCTGTTCTATCTCCTTACCTCTTTTCTCTACCAGTTTTTAGCCCTGGCCTCTTGACTTAAATCACAGTCCTAGTAACCGTCATGTACGGCTCGTTGTTGAAGGGTTAAATTTAATAATTATTAATTTCATATTTTTGTGGATGTCAAACCGTTTCAGAAACTTACGACCTAATTTAGAAAAAAAAACTCTCCGCCATTGGTAATTTAGATGACAGTTTAATCTTATTTCAGTGGTTTCTAATATCAAATCGGCCAAAAACTTTTTTTTATATTACCACGTATGTGGAGAGAGAGAGAGAAAGTGGTTATCCTATCACCTGGTAGGTGTCCTGCTGATGGCAGAATCCTAACCAAGTAAAAGATGAGATAAACAATGGGAAAGAAACTAATCTTACCAGTAAAACTATATGGTGGCATGTCACACTATTCACGAAAAATATGTCAGACCGAAGGGTCTGTTTTAGAGACACCTCAAAGGGTGACTTTTACAGACAACTGCAGACTGCGGACTTCTTGAGTACCACCTCACCGATGCTCTTTTATAGCCAATTCAAATTATACGTAGGAATAATAAAAACTTAAAAAAAAAATTAAACCTTTTTCAAACAAATGCACTAAAATGCCAGAAATAAAATCTTTATTTCTTAAAAAAATTGGAAACAACTTTGGCATCTGATTTCGATTTCCTTGAAGTCGGCTCCAATAGTTTATATCTTTGTAAAAGATTTAAGTAACCAACATTTGAAATCTAGATTTATTAGCTAGGATTAAAATAGAGGGTAATTTGCCATTGGAGCTGACTTCAATGAAATCTAAATCAGATGCATAGTTGTTTCTAATTTTTTTAAGAAATAAAGATTTTATTTCTGGCATTTTAGTGCATTTTTTTTTGAAGGAGGTTTAATTTTTTTTAAATGTTTTTATTTTATCATTTTTAATTAATATGTAAGGTGTAGGGTTAAAGTTCCATATCATCGTATGTGACAATACCTGCTACTTTCAAACCCTAAAACTAATAATCTGGATTTCTTTTGTTTAGTAATGCAACAAAAAAATATATTATTCATATTGTCGTTTTAAATGTTTTAGTACAAATATGATATTAAAATAATGTTAAATAGATTGTAAATGATCAACTGTTATCTATATATATTATGTAACTAGCTGACCCGGCCACGCGTTGCTGTGGCTAAGTTTTTTGTTATATTACATTGTAGTAATCTATTTAAGAGGAACAGTAGGAGAACATCAGTCATGGAGACCACCATCCTTGTTTACATAGATGCCATTTGTAAAAAATATGGCGACCTCCATGACAGATTTTCTACTACTGCAACCCCTTGATACAATAAAATTATTATGTACGAATGAAGACGGAAACGTTAAAGCTGGTATAAAAATTCACTGGATCGATATTAAGCAAAAATCAATACAAAAGAATTTTAAAATTTATTATTATTTTTATTAAAGTTTCTAACAAATGAGTATATTACTGTCACGCCTGGAGAGATTTGGGAGAATGTGCCTTAGTGTTATAGGATAAGGGGTAGCTTACTAAAGGCACTCCCGGTTAGGTATCCTGTTGAAGGCAGAAAACTAATCAAGGGGAAGATGAGATAAACAACAAAAAACAAACAACAAATATATTAACCAATAAATAAGCAATACGAATGTGTAATAAACATTATGAATAGGGAATAACTGAATACAATAATCTTTACTAATCTTACCAAATAAACTACATGGTGGCATGTCACACTTACTCACGAAAATACTTCAAGAGTCACAATGACCCAGACCCAAAGGTCTGTTTGAGGAACACCTTAAAGGGTGATTCTTACAGACAACCTCAGACTACAAACTCCTGGTGTCTGACCTCAACAACCTGCTTTTATAGCCAATTCATATTCTACGTGAGAATAAAAATTAAACTATTTAAACACGTGTCAAGATCTAACGTAATTCCTTTTACCTGGTAAAATGTAATACATAACAATAAAGTAAAATATAAACTAATAAATTAATATGTAGGGCAAAACTACCCTATCACCTATGTGACATTAAAAAGTAGATAACATGTAACACTTTAACTTATGAATGAGGTAGGTAGGGCAGATAGTCTTAAATCTTTAACAATAATATTTATTATTTTAAATTATAATTACTTTTTATTTTCAATTTAATTTAGCACTAATCGGTGCACAATATTTTTGGTTAACCTGTCTTTAGCTAACACAAACAGATTCGACGGTTTCCCTACACGTGAACATGCAACATATAGTTGCCCATGAGAAAAACATGGATTGTCCAAGTCTAAACCACAAATGGACATTGTTTGACCTTGCGACTTATTTATCGACATGGCAAAAGCTAAACGAATTGGAAACTGTAGCCTTCTAAAGGGTATAGTAAAATCTGACGGTATCATTGGAATACGTGGCAACAGGACCACTTTTCCTTTAAACTTTCCAGTTAAAATGGTTGCTTCAAGCATATTTCCGGTAATCTTTTTGATGACCAAACGCGTACCGTTGCATAATTGAGGTGGGTTTAAATTACGTAGGAGAATAATAGGGGAACCAAACTTTAATCGAAGATTATGTGGTGGCATTCCAGGTATATCTAGTGAATTTAAAAATTCAATTGGAAAATTTACACTTTGATTTTCATCAACAACAGTATCGATTGATTTAAAAGACATCAGATCGCAACTGTTGTATCTGGAAATTAATTTCGTCAACATCAACATTTTTGGCTGCCAAAATCGCACGATGACTGAGCCAGTCATGATTCAAGTAATTATTCTGTGTATCCGGAAAAATACTCTGGATCAGTTCATTTTTTTTCCTGAAGAACAGTGCAGAAATTGTCTGGCAGTTTAATGAATTGCATATTTGGTTGCAGTTCTATTTTACCGTTCGCAATATCTAGTAATTGTTCAGAAAATATTTGTGCTGATGGATCATTTTGCAATCGTACGCGCATGTTTACAACTTTTTATGTTAAAACTTTTTAATAATTAAAACTAAATTTAAGTGTCATCTCAACAATGCACAGCATCCTTGATATTGCAAAAATATTAAGTCATACAACGCTGTGATTGATCATAGAGAGGATTGTTTCCTTGTTAAAAAATTAAGGGTAGTTCGGTAGTTGTATCTAAAAACTTTTTAAATTAGTTTTAACAGTTAAAATTAAAATAATAATTACTGTTTTCACATGTAAAAACAAAAAAAGAACTTCCCTCTGGCGTAATCGATCGCATTACGATAACCCAGCTGAAATGTCATAATCAGCCACTGATCCAAATTAGCTACTAAGACCTTACATGAATACTTTCAAAATGATAATATCATATTTAATATAATAACAATTCAATAAACATATAATTTGCAATAAAATAATATTGCGACTATAAATTAAAATGTAAGCTATCCTATCTTTCAAGTTGGATCAAACTGCACACGGTGTGCAAATTTGATTAAAATCGGTTAAGTAGTTAAGGAGTCCATTGCGGACAGACAATATGACACGTAATTTATATATATTAGGATACCATAGTAAGATTTATAAATATTCATTTGAAACCTGTGTACTTGTATTGATTATGATTAAATTTTTTTAGTTTGTTACGGCCGTATGGTATGAGCAAATTAATAGCCTACTTCGATAAAAAACAGACTACAATATCAGAGTCCGATGCGTATTACTACGCCTCTATTGTAATTTTTATGAAGATTTTCCAATTTATGTTTCACCAAAATATGATGGTGTTCGAAATTAAATTTTTAATTCAAATAAAAGCAGCTTTACAGTCACTACTTTACCAAAAAATTTTAAGACTTTCGACAACATCTGTTTTAGAGACTAGTTCAGGCAACTTAATAACAGTTATGACCAAAGATATCCATTGTATTGAATTGAATTTATGGGTATTTAGAGAATTTTTAATTTTTTTTGTCCAAACCGCAACTGTGTTTTATCTGATTTGGACAAAAATGGGTTTGTCTGTATTTGCTGCTATGGGAGTGTATGCAGTTGCTCTGCCTTTACAAGGTAAGTTTTTTTTTTATTTTAAAATATATAAATGTTAATCGTCACTAAACAAGATTAACACTAGTAGGTAGTCGACAATGCAATTTAATATAGAAATTTCAATATCTCAGAATGATACACATCCTAGATAGATTGGTGAATTTTTAGTTTTGTGTTTACAAATTAGAAAGGTTAAATTAAAAATTTTGTCCACTAATTGCATTTTTTTATTTACGTTTGCTCTATATTCGAAACTTTATGATGTGACTACCTACTTGAAAATCCAAAAAAGTTTGACAATAAAATGTATATGTTATAATATGTATGTTATTAGATTAACAAATTTAAATTGTAGTGTTCTGTAAGATAAAAAAATAAAGATAATACATATTTTAGGTTATTTATGTTCTGTAATATCCAGAATGAAATTAAAAGTCGGAAAACATGCTGATGAAAGAATCCAGCTTACTACTGAAGTACTGACAGCGATAAGAGTAATAAAAATGTACACTTGGGAAAAGTTCTTTATTGGCAAAATATCTGAATCAAGAAAGTAAGTATATTAAAAACAATCAACGGGTTTTATTCTTAATTTCAACCACTCTTTCACTATCATCATTACCAAAACCATCATCGCCAATCTCTGAAACTGATGGTTTATGGTAGCTGAAGTAAAAAACGAACAATTTTGATTCGAAACTATTTAAATGGCCAATAAACACCGCCACTATGTATTTCGTACTAAGATTGCGAGCCTTTGGTATCGTTAAACCAAATTCATTATTTAAAAATTTAATTAATAAATGATTTTTATCGTCTGCAAAATTTATGTTGAAATCTTCATTCAAAATTATTGGCAAACCATTAAAGCTTTTCCTATTTTTTTAAAGCAATGCAGATGCGTCATGAGAATAATTAAATACCTAAATTTTCATACAAGAAGTCTCGTTTAGCACGCAATGCCTATTATTTTCAGATAACTCATTTTTGGTGTTTTCGATAAAAACATTTTTTCTACGTTCTCACTTTCCTTTGAACATAAAGACAATTATAGACAGCATTAAACCTTCTAATTTTTTAATTACAACTAATTTTACATAAACTAATGAATAGTAGTTACATTTTTAATTCAATTAAATTCATCATTTGTAATATTTACATGTCATAATAATAGTACCGGTACGTCCTGAATACGCAGCCAGTAGCACCAAATAGAACTATGGTCTGGGTTTATTATTCTGTACATGAAATATTATGAAAAAGCTCTTCTCGTGTTATTTTTCTTAGAAAGTTTAGGATATCGTTGGGCTTCAAGTTGGGTAATTCTTTCTCTTCTATGTCGAATGATCCTAGGTATTTGACCCTAGAATTACGTAATGCAATGCATTCTAAGTGTAGGTTTATTGAGAACTTATAGAGCCTTATAAGAACCGATGTTTATGACATTGAAATTTCGCGAAATTAAATTCAGTATATACCTAATATTAATTTATTTAAAATTAGTTGTCATAAAAGCTGACAATGGTAACAAAACTTTCCGCGTAAGTATTTAAACGAGTATCTTAGGAACACGAGCGCACTCTACCGGCAATAGTTCTGTCCCCTAAATTTTTTTCACATTACGTTTAAACTCGGTATCTATATTTTGTGATAAAACCAATGCTACTTTTGACGTTTTTTACAAGTCATTTTCTTAAGCAAATAACAAAACATTAGGATAGGATCACGAAGAAACGTTTCAAAGCATTTTGTTAACATAAATGTACATAGCAGAGTTAAAAATTGTATGCTGTAATAAAATTATAATCATAATAGTCCTAGGAAAGTTGAGATACCCGGCTGTAAATTTGTATAAACTTGTATTTTGGCATAATAAAACTATTCTCAAAATTCACACATGATTCGAAGGCCGCAACTTGAAAAATTGGGGGTCAAAAGTAAAAACGACTTTTTGACGTTTTTTTGCCAATATCTCGTTTCCAACGGGTTTTATGTTAATTGTATTTATTATCAATATTGTATAGATTTAATTCTTTACAACTTTTGTTTCTTTAATTTTTTTATACGTTGAATCGTTTTTGAAATAGAGGGCAGCGAGAGCGCAGATTAAATATTATTTGAAATCAACTGGAAATTGAAAATAAATAATTAAAAAAAAAAAATTAATGTAATGTATTTGTTAGTGAAAAATAAAAATTATTTATAATTATATATTAAGTAATAATTTATAAAGCTTAAATGAGCTGATTTCGATCAAGACTACCACTTGATTTTAAATAATATTTAATCTGCGATCGCGCTGCCCTCTATCTCAAAAACAATTCAACGTATAAAAAAATGTTTATTACAAAAGCTTTGGATAATTTAATTTTCTACAATATTTATAATAAATACCTTAGCATAAAACCCATTTGAAAAGAGATATTGACACAAAACGTGCAAAACTTTTTTTTTGACCCCCAATTTTTGAAGTTGCGGCCATCGAATCATATGTGAAATTTTAAGAATAGTTTTATGATGCCTACAAGTTTATACAAATTTACAGCCAGTTATCTTAATTTTTTGAAATATTGGACTAAATCGACCTAAGATGACTGGACTATAAAGTTTTTATAAAAACTTTAAAACACACATTTGAAATAATCACACCTCATCTTTTTTTTTGTTTAACAGGATTTTCGATATATCTCTAAAAACCGACAATATTAAATAAACCGAAATACAGATATTTCAAATATTGAAATAGAAAGCATAACTTATTAACATGTTTTTGTTCTGTATGTGAGTAAAATATTAATAACTTTTACCTTGTACCTATTTCGATAGTCTGAGTTACAACTAAGAAAGTTTTCATCAACTTTAAGGAAAACAATTTATTTAATGTTATAGTAGGATATCTCAAACATCCTTAACTACTTTAGTTTTTAAAGTATACGTTGGTTTTGTTTGAGTTAAAACAAACTATGTGAATACAAAGCCTTTCCTTTAGAATTCTGTAAAGTTGATTTGTTTTATAAATGCCATTGAATAACATCGTTAGAATACAAATTCCATAAAATAATGTAAGAACTCGAGGATCTTACAAGAATCCATATTTTAAATCTATAAATAAATAAATAATTAAGTTTTAGTATTAAATACAAAAACTAGTAACCTTATTGAGTATGAATCACCAATATTGTTACTTAATGTATTAAGATATAAAAGTAAAATTCTCTATATACACTCCCTTCGTTGTAAGTTTTTACAAAAATTTGGATCTGTTAAATGTTCCGTTTCATTAAATTGTAATTATAATGGAATGATAATAATAATAGCTTTATTTTCTTTAATGAAACACAGTTTGTCAATACAAAAAAAAAGTGTGCGTGTAACCTTTACGCGCGATTGATGTAAAACTTATTTGATGTACGTATCATCGCAAAATAAATTCAAATTCAAAATATGTTTATTAACAAGTAACTACAGGTTTTTGATTTTTTTTCGTTTATTGAAGTGAAAACTTCTTTAGCCGCGTTGAGCATTTTTTCTGTAATGGGTAAAAAATCTTAAATTCGCGTCAGGACACGTGACCCTGATCGAAAAAACGTAAGATGACAAATTAAAGAGACGTACAATCATATTTTGTAGTGGTGAAAATAGGAACTAAACCAGGTGGTAGCGCGAAAAGCGGAAAAGTAGTTATAACCGTATAGTGCCTTAGTAAGTACTAGTAGTGTTATTTAATATAATTTTTTAAGGTACTTTAAGCATAAAAAGTGTGTAGAAGTATAGTGAATAGTTTTAAACATGGTGCACTGATGTCGGAACTTGTTGCCAACTTTATATTATGCATCAACACATCTGTTCTATTATTATCTCTGGTTTTGTAGTTGACATTAGTCAAAACATGGCTTTCGATAATACCTATGTTTATAGTGCCTTAGTCTTAATAAACTTATTTATAAATAAAATTATGAAATTATCAAGTTGTAAAAAAATTATATAGGTTTTAAATAGATTCGACAAAAAAGCAAATATTCGATGTTACTATGAATAAAAATATCGATATATCGGATACAATAAATATTTGTCAAAACTCAAAACATCGAATTAATCCGACATATTGTATGGAAAACATCGAATAAATTCGATATATCGATGTGTGAATATCCCTATGCCACGCGCACCTATAAATAGTGACAGGTGACAGCTAATAATTCAAAATTCAAACGTCTGCGTTTAGTGTTCTTTAAGTGTTTAAAATATGGATATTAAACAAATTAATGATAAAAGTGACGAAGAAATAGCGAAAGAAAATGAGTGAGTACTTTATAAATATACTAGATAAAAATTTAATAAGTTTTAATTTTTAATTAATATAATTTTATTATTAAGCTTAGGTTTCGATCTAGTCTATCGCACTGCTTAACGAAATTATTAATATAGATACATATGTATGTACTTACATATTATAGATGTAATATTTGTAATATGTTTACTGTTTGTACTTTATAGCATTAACCTATATTTTCATAACATCACAATAAACACATGTGCGGTGTAGGTTTATCAAAAAAATAATTTCGAATGAAAATAAATGAAATATGATGTTAATAAATAATCTTCGTTTTTCAGAGAAATTCGTGCTTCTGAGAGATAAACTTTTTAATGTAAAATAATTGTAATACTTTTAAAGTGTTAAATTTTTAATGTAATATAAATTGTCATGTTTGTGTACGATATACGATAGCGCACAAAATGAATATTGTATTCTACCACATAAATGATAGTAATTTTATACTGATAAAGCAATTCGTGCAAAATTATTCCCTAACCATTCCAAAATATCAAACATGTACAACGTTAATAATCAAGTTTTCACTTCTGCTGGCACTCCCGGAGTGCAACCAGTCGTTTTTTATTATTATTTATTGATGAAACAGTAAAATATTCTTGAGAATCCGCGATTTTATTCAAGTTACAACTATTTTATTTTGTAATTTATCTAAAATTCATTAATTTCACTCTCGCGTTTTAAAAATTTTTGACAGAAATTAACGTTTTGGTTAGGTTAGGTTAGCTAATCAAAAGTTTTGACGTACGTATCGCAAAATGTATCGCAAGGAAGTCAGTAGAAACATAAAGAATTGTGTGCGTGAAAATCATGAGAAATCTGATAATTTCTTCCGTATTTTAAATGTTAACTGTCAATTAATTTCTAGCAAAACTAATAAAATAGACCTAATCTTAAAGCAATATGAACCAGACATATTATGTCTATCTGAAACATTGTCCAATAATGACAATATCGGCTACATACTATTTAATAATTACTCTATTACTATTACTTCAATAGAACTAATAAATCACATGGTGGTGTACTAATTTTGACAAAATCATTCATCGAAATTAAGAAACACGATTTTTTGACTAATTTACCACTTGAATTAGATATTGAAATCCCCATTATCTCTTTTAAAATACTTCGAACCACCTGTTGTAAATTAAATATTTATAGATCCCCATATGGAAATTTCAATACATTTATAGATAGACTTTATAGTGCATTAATTTTCTGTACAAATAACTTTATATCCTTTATTTTTTGTGGAGATTTCAACATTGATTTTTTAAACGATTAACAGGAAAATAAAATATATGCATATATAGTACTCACTCATTTTCATTCAATATTTTTTCATCACTTTCTTTATTAATTTATCCACTTTGTTTATTCATATTTAAAGCAAACACTTTATACACAAATTAAAGTGTAAAACTATTCACCAACAATGTATTTTGGTTGACAAGCTGTCAATTTAACAGTTCAGCCAAATATCTACCGTGATATATACAATTACATATTTTACTTTTATTTAATATAGTAGGCGGAATCGTGTTAGGTATTTTCTATCACGTTTATTTTCCGTTATATTAGAATGACGTCACATCCGTTAGAATAACTGAGTTGCCCCTAGTCGCGCCTAAAGAAGTTTTACTTCAAAAAAATTATAATTAATCTATTTAATTAACTAAGTTAAAACAGATTAACATAATTATTAAAAAAAAAAGAATATTCTACATAATAAAAATATTTTCTCGGAGATCTTCTAAATTATTAATCGTTTAATAAGATTTTATCATATTCGGTAGTTTATTGAAAATCGCTGACCAATCACATGGAGCGATTTAAAAAGTATATATTTTTTTGATGATCATTTTTATTTTTTGTATTAAAGTTCACACACACACACACTTTAAACAAGTACAAACATGTTGAAGTTAAAGTTTCAAATTTTTGACTAGAAATATTAGACACACCAGCAATACAACGAATCAATTTCTTTGCTGTAATAAAAACATCACTAAAGTCTAAACACATTCTTCCAACACATATGTTGTATCTCCAACGTGATTCAACTTGTGCTCAATAAAACATAAATAATTGTTTTTCTGTAAGCGTAAAGTGTAAATTTCGAACTAAATAACTGAAACTTATAATTTATTGACATATCTTCCACAGTTAATTTTCTAGTTAAGACATTCATAAACGTACAATTCCAAAAAAATTTGGTACATCGTAAACTTTCTTTAATTTTTTATGATTTAAATTAATATTTTCCAATAGTCTTTGTCTGTTAAGAAATAGTTATTTATGTATCAAGGGCGTAAAACAGGCGTTTATGGACCGCAACGTGTAAATAAGAGCCCGAGCCGCAGGCGAGGGCTATTAACACGTAAGGTCCATAAACGCTGTTTACGCCCGAAATACATACAAACTTTTATGCACGACCGATTTAATAATCATTTATAAAAAAAATTGCACTGTCAATTGAAAAAAGTCAACTGTCAAATGGAAACTGTCAATTGACAAAAGTCTTCTGTCAAATGTCAAATATCAACTGTCAAATGTCAACTGTCAAATGTCAACTGTCAAATGTCAACTGTCAAATGTCAACTGTCAAATTTCAACTGTCAAATGTCAACTGTCAACTGTCAACTGTCAAATGTCAACTGTCAAATGACAACTGTCAAATGACAACTGTCAAATGTCAACTGGCAACTATCAAATGTCAACTGTCAAATATCAAACGTCAACTGTTAAGTTTCAACTGTCAAATGCCAAATTTGAAATGTCAAATCTCTACTGTCACATGTAAAGTATTATCTGTCAGCTGTCAAATATCAACTGTCAATGTCAACGATTCTTTTAATAATAATACTTATAAAGGATATTTTTTATTTTTATTTTTTCTGAACAATTTAATATAAATGCCATTTCAACTTGCATAAATTTTATACCTCAAACCTCGATATTATTAACAACTTACCCTGTATAACCATTCACCTAATAATTTGTATTCATTCGTTATTTAAAATAAATAATTTGATTGAAAGTAATATGCACAGATGATAGAGATAATATTTTAAAACAATAATCTGTATACCTATGTTGTCGTTACCCTAACAACAAAGTCAAAATAGGTGGTGGCCATTTTTATTTAGACTCATTGTCAGTTTGGATGATTGCAAGTATTTCAATATTTAAGACAAAAAAATTACTTTACCGCCCGCCATTTACACTTTATCGCCCGGCGGGCGGTAAAGTAGTCCACGGGCGGTAAAGTGGCACTTTACGCCCGCTAAATGTATCTAATAATCTGTACTTTACCGCCCGGTCGTGCATAAATGTATTTTTTGAATTTAAATAAAGCGAATTTTTGGAAAACCAACATAAGAAAACATTAAATCTATTCTCTAGAAGAGTAAAGTATTGATTTTTACAATATCTCTCATTTACATAAGAAAAAGAGACGATTTTAAAACTGGTCCTTGCGGGACACCAATGTCCATATTTGAGTAGTTTGTTTTGCAAAAATTTATTGTGAGCAATATTTGGTACGTTCACGTCAGTTAAAAATAATATTATTCAGTAAAGCCCATTATTGAAATTTCTACAGGTTTTAGTTTATTCATCAAGATATGATGATCGGCGCAGTCAAACGTCCTGCTGAAATACACCAACCAGTCACTCACCCGCATCAATTAGAGATTTTATTTTTTCCCAAAACGAATCCAGCCTAACGAAAAAATTCGAAAAGAGGTTGACCTTAAAGGCCATCCTTGCAACTTCCCGCTAGTTTTAACCGCAAAGCTATAGTAACGTGACGTATTTTGACGTTTTTGACTTTTTTTGAAATGTTTAAAAAGCCATAACTTTTTAACGCCTTATTCGATTTTGATGTTCAAGATGGCATTCGACGCAGTTTTTTGAGACCTAAAAACGTTACCGAGAGTGCAAAATCGGTTAGTCAAAAAATCTCTAAGTTATTGAAAAAAAAAACACTTTTTTTGAAATTTTTCGACAACGATATCTCACGAACGAATTAACCGATTTTAATTTACAAAACGGCATTCGGCGTGGCTTTTTAAGCTTGAGAGCTGATTAGGTTATGAAATTGATCAATGCAATAGCCAAAAAGATATGCCCAAAAAACATCATTTTTACCAATTATTTTTTTCGGTTATTTTGAAATTTCTCGAAATCTACCAGCTCGAATCGGTTTAAACTTACAGGGAATCTAAGTTAGATGGAACTCTTTGGAATGCTTTTTATTTCATTCCGATCGGTCAAGCCGTTTAAAAGTTATAAGAGGTTTACATACATCCACACACACATCCACACGTACATACAGACATACAGACACCCTCGTAAAAATAGTCAGGGGAGGTTCCTAAGACCTCAAAACGTTGAGATCCGATAAAAACTCGATTTTCGAAAAACGGGGTGAAACCAATAACTTCCCGATTTTAAAAAAAATTTTAATTTTTTTTAGCGGGAAGTTAAAAATTGTATACCAATACTACAGCAAGAATGAAAGTGAGAAGCGGTTTATCTAGAGAATTCCAAATTAGCACAGGGCCTAAAACAGGGTTGCTGCCTTCGCCGAAATTATTTAAGATCTACCTCGAACAAACTCTAAAATTTTGGAAACGTAAATGCAAATACATGGGATTACCCATCAACGACAATACAATATACACATTGTCATTTGCAGACGACCAACTTGTACTAGCGTAAAAATACGATGATATAGAATATATCACAAAAAAATTAATCGAAAAGTACAAAAAAAAGGATTGAAAATAAATATAAAGACGCCATAATATATGTGTATCGGACCTTACATTGGCGAATGGGGAAAGTATTAAACATTGCGACGCATACCTGGGTATGACCATCACACAAGAAGGAAACGTAGATCAAACAATGGAAGAAAGAAACAACCAGGGAAGGAAAGCAATTACGCTTCTTAAAAGCATTCTGTGGGACTAGTCAATATTAAACAATAACAAACATATGATGTACAATACAAATGTTAAGAGTATAATCACTTACAGCAAAGAAGTATGGCAAATAAAAGAAAGATACAAGAGAAAACTTGTAGCAACAGGGATGGATTTTTTTATCTCGGTAATCGTGTTATAGCTTTTATATTAAAAATGATTATCCGTATCTCACGTTGACAATCAAGAGAATTAATTTAAGCTTCTTTTACTTTGTGGTGTAGAAGATTTACAAATTATATTTGATAATGTGATTTCCAAATACCAAAAGCAAACTTGCGATAAGAAAACTTTTTTATAATGCTAAAAATTAAATGTTCTAAAAAGGAATTAATTTCATAATTATACCCCAGTCGAGTTTAATATTTTCGAAAGCATTAAAAACATAAATATTTCTTATATAATAACAAGAGCTTTCGTTAAGTAACTATAAAAAGGAAACCGTTTCCTAAAACAAAAACTTTTTACGAAAGCCCATTAAAGATTATACAGAAATTACAAAGCGATTCAAGGCCAATTAGGTAATTTTAATTAACTTAGAAATACGTAAAGTAGCACTAACCTTATTGTTTTATTATATGTTTTAAAAGAAAATTAGTTTTATTACACTCAAGTATAAAACAACAATATTAAAGTAACTTTAAAAGGTTTAGATACCAGGAGTCTAAATGTAATGTTGGATACTGATTTTTTGCAAGTAAAGTGCGCCACTTTTTAAGAAACTTTATAAACTAATTGTTTATAACACAAATTTATTCTCACTTTGGATGCCTTAGACACTTTTCCCATATTTTCATTTTCCTTTCTGTTATTAAGACAACCATGGACAGTACAACACCCTGTTATTTTTTAGTGACAATTTATTTTAAATAAATAGATTAGTATTATATATTTAATTTTATTAAATTCAACATTCGCGACATTTATATGCCACTAGCAGCCGCCCGAAACTTCGTTCGCGTGGACTTTAGTTTTTTGCCACCGAGTTTCATACAAAATTGCAACCCCTATTTTAAATCCTTTCTTAGTACACCACTACGTAATAAAACAAATTAATCTTCCAATTCTCAAGACTCTACGCGTCTATCCACAGTGTCATGTCGGCCAGCAGCACTCCCATAAAGGTGGCTGACCCAAAGTGGAAAAATTTGTCAAAATTTATGTCAAAATTAGGTGCTTTTTAGGTGCTATTTAGGTGCACAAAACAAAAATTAGGTGCACTAACCGTTTTTGAAATATTTACGAAAAACCATGGGACCGCCAGCCTTTAACAACCTAGCTGACCCATAATAAAAAAAAATAAAAAACTAGGATTGAATAATCTTTAAATAAAGTGCTAATTAAGTGCTTTTTAAAACACAAAACATAAAATAAAAAATTTAAAAATCAAACGTATTAAAATATTGATTGTATATGGCAAAATGTCACATTTCTTCTTGCACTTTGAACCAAAATGGACATCGGCAGTTTAAGAACAGTTAGAAAGATTTTTTTGTCCCGTAATTTTTTTAATAGATAATTCGGAAGGTCACCACTAAAAATTTTTTTTAACTCGGACCGCTGAGCTGAGACTTGCAACCGGTCATTTCCGGAAATGATGATTAATATAAAATTCACTTTGTCAGAGATTTAAGTGCTCATTAAGTGCAATAGTTTCACGAGCAAAATAAACTGCTAATGAGCAATTTCAACTGAAAATATTTGGCCAAAGTTTTCTTGTGTCTCAACTAAGAGTATCAATCTGCACTTTTTAAGCACATAGATCATTAAAATTTTCTTGTAATTCTATTACTTAATAATTCTCTCGTCCGAAATGAAATAATTTTTTAAATTTTTTGACCTGGGATCACTGAGCTAATACTTCTTACCTGTCACTTCCAAATATAATAATTATTATAAAAAACTTTTTGTCAAATATTTAAGTGCTTAGTAAGGGCAACATACTCAATAGCAGAACAAACCGCTGATGAGCCAAGTCAACTAGAAATTCTTAGCCTAAGTCTTTAACCAAGTGTGTCATTCCGCACTTTCTAAGCACTTAAAAACTGGTACAAATACCTACGAAATAATCCCATAAAATTTCCATAGTTTTTTTTTGCGCGTAGCTCCGGTAATTAATTGACTTTTATCTCGACTCAAAACTTCTCTGCCGTTTTTATCTCTAAACAAAATGAAGCGCACCTATCTGAATTACTCAAAAATTATTTATACCATTACTTTTCTACTCCACGACATTTCAACTAAAAAATTCGAACAAGTAAAAAACGTCTCAATAGGTATTTATTTTTTTTATTTAAATTTTTGCTAGAAATGTTTTATCTAAGAGAAAAATTAAAGTAGTAAAACAAAGGACTCAACGAATGTTGAACTAACCTATTTAGCATTGCTTATTTTAGAGTAGAGATGGAAAACTATCATTATTTTCAACAATTATCTCTAATTGTTATTTCAACTAGTAACAATTTTCAAAAAATTATCAATTTTTCTATTAAAACAATATTTATTTTCAACACTTTTTGCACAACAAATGTAGTTGTACTTAACATAGTTAACATTTTTTATAACTGACCGGTTGCAAGTCTAACCTCAGCGGTCCAAGTTTAAAAAAAATTTAAAAAAATTTTAGTGGTGACCTTCCGAATTATCCATTAAAAAAATTACGGGACAAATTTTTTTTACCGATTTCTAACTGTTCTTAAACTGCCGATTTCCATTTTGGTTCAAAGTGTAAGAAGAAATGTGACATTTTGCCATACACAATCAATATATTTAATTTTAATTCGTTTAATTTTTAAATTTTTTATTTTATGTTTTAAAAAGCACTTAATTAACACTTAATTTAAAGATTATTCAATCCTAGTTTTTTGTTTTTTTTTATTATGGGTCAGCCAGGTTGTTAAAGGCTGGCGGTCCCATGGTTTTTCGTTAATATTTCAAAAGCGGTTAGTGCACCTAATTTTTGGTGTGCGCACCTAAATAGCACCTAAAAAGCACCTAATTTTGATATAAATTTCGATAAAATTCTCCACTTTGGGTCAGCCACCTTTATGGGGGTGCCAGACCCAGCGTGCTACCGCCTCACCGCTCCACACACCTCGCACAATAATGCGCGCGTGGTATGAGACCAATATTATTTTAAAACTATAAAAACTCCTTACATATTGGTTAAAATCAAATACTGTAAAGGGTTATTTTGTACAAAAAGAAGTGCCTGTGATAAATAATTTATTTACTCATTTGGATAAGGTGTAACATAATTAACCCCTAACTGTCGCCAGTTTGTAGCCAAAACAATCCCTTTGAGAAAAAGATATAGATAAGATAAAGATAAATCTCAAAGAAATTGCTTCAACTACGTTGGGCGCCAGTTTGTAGCGTTATTATACCCTTGCTAGCTCCAGGGTTGTGGCTTCCTTCTGGTTTTTCTTTTGACTTTCCCCAAACAAATAAAATGGGCGCCAAAATACAGACATACAAATGAAAGAGATTAAATCAGTTTTAAAATCATTTATTCAAGAAATTCTGATTGAAAATTTTTAAAGAAATTAGTTGATTAAAAGTGATTAAGTAATTTTCTTATCTTTTTATTGGAATCTTCCTCGAGACTGAGTGAGGACGACGGAGAATTCGGTTCTGGACACAGATGTCGATGGCAAGATGTTTTCTTTAGTAAATTCGGTTCTGGACACAGATGTCGATGGCAAGATGTTTTCTTTAGTAAATTCGGTTCTGGACACAGATGTCGATGGCAAGATGTTTTCTTTAGTAAATTCGGTAAAAAATATTGTTTCGGCTAGGCCAAAGCTTCTTAGACAGAAAATTGTTTTCTGGTTTCAAGTCCTATCATAGGACCCTTCAATATTTGGCAATTGGCCTATGAAATAAAAATGAAAACCGTCAAAATTCCGTCTCACTAAACCTTAATTTCGATTACAATCATTCAAGGTTTCTTCAAGTTCGAGATAGAAAAAAAAGTTAATCACTTGAACTGTTTACTTATTTTTAACACAATAAAAACTGATTTATAACAATGATTGTAATCGAAATAATTTAAATGTTAAAACAATATAACTATTATATTCAATAAAATAAATTCACCAAGTTTTTGACTACTACTAAAAATTTTAAACAATTTAATTTTTACTCACCACGAAGGGAGAAGGTATTTGAAAGGACAGTAGACTTTGAAGCACAAATTGTAAAGAATAAAAATAGCGACACTATTCACGATTGAACTAAAAATTCCCCTCTCATCACTGAAACCAAGTCTGCGACGACTCTATAGACGCGGAATGGTAAAAATTAAATAGTACGTAGGCCAGGCCAAAAAATAACGTTGCAAAACAGCCGAGATATTATAGAAATTAAATAATATATAGGCCAGGCCAAAAACTAACGTAGTAAACGTTACAAAGGATTAAGATGAAAGTTAAGAAGTATTATTATTGATTAGGTATAGTTTTTGCGGCTTCACTTTTGTTGCGCGTGTGTAAGAAATTAGGGCCTACAAAACTTCATAACTAATCTGTCATCAGAAGCTAAAACTATTAAGGTACTGGATGAACTTACTCGGGAGCAAGCAACATAAAACTGTCCATAAGAGAAGCAATGTTTTCTCCAGTCAATACCCGCAAATTTGCCCCTGAGACTTGTTTATTGTCATGGCAAAGCAGACTTTTAGGGGAAACTGTGATCGTTTCAATTCGAAAGAGATATCATTCGGTATTAATGGGATTCGTGGTATAAATACAGTTTCCCTTTTCGCACACCTACTTAATTTAGTGGCTTCCACTATATTGCGATGTAACGCTGTCACTTGCAGTGTCGTACCGTTACAAAGTACGCGCGTGGCATAAGTAGCATTTTTCATCATATCAGCAAAATATTCGTCAAGTGCTAAGTATTTATCACTATTCCTGTCGTCGGTCATGATTGAAAACTTGCTCCAGTGATTAACCACATATTTGACAATTTCTGAACGCATTTTCATCGCTCTATCTTGTGTTCCAGATATTAAATAGGAGAGAGCACAAAACAAACATGCACCGTCACCAACAATAGGGACGACAGTACATTCTTCAACTTCTCCATTAAAGTTCAGGTTTTCTTTAGCCATTTTAAAAAGGTCCAACCGACAAAACCTATACTTAAACCAAATGAAAACAAAACAAATGCCAAATAAAACGTCTATAACCAAAACTACTAAACCGAAACAAAGCAAATACAATCCAAAATATACCAAAAAAGAACAGCCATAATCGTCAAAACGTCAAATATAATCCACTAGAAATATTTAGGTATAGTATGTAGGGTGGGGTGGGGCACATGTGGACACTTTTTTTTTAATTTTCATATTTTCGAACCGGTTCAAAATGTTGGAATAATAATTAAACTTATGTATAAAGACATATGTTAGCTTCCAATCTTTTCACAAAAGATATTGATTTACAGTCAAGATCCAAAGAAAAATTACTTTTAGTAAAAGCCTGTATTTTTCTAATTGTGCTTCACGATGGGGCAGATTTAGACCAAGGTGGGGTAGATTTAGACAATAATGGGGCGCATCTGGACATTATTGTGAATGTGTAAATAATTTATTAAATAATATATTAATGCAAAAATAATAGGTATTTATTGAATGTTGTAATTAAAAAATGAAACATTAAAAGTAAAATAAGAAGATTGTCTGGAAGTTCCTCTGTTTTCTTTTGGATAAGGCAATTTGGCCACAATATCCTGTCTCAGCACTAAGCTAATGTCGTCCTGTATTGGATAATAAAAACCACAGTTTGTTTTATATCTGAAAATTTTTATTGTTAGCTCTTCTATATTGACGTCTTGTATAAGGCCAACATAGTGAATCACCTTTTTTTTGTCGGAAATTGTACTACCTAGTACAAAATCGCCTGCCCTAATCTCTTCATCATCCAATAGTTCATTAATATCGTTATAATCGCTGTCCAGATCTAAATCAGAGTCAGAATTTATTTCTTGAACACTTATTTCAGACTCTGAAGATGTGTCAGGTAATTTTTTCTTTGGCTTTATAGCAGTCTTTTTTTTACTTTTTGGGGCGTTTTTAACATCATTAGAAATCCTACGTTTTACTTTATTTAGTCTTTTTTCATTCTTTGATCTTTTTGCCTGTCTTGCTCTTTCTTCCTCCTCAATTATATTCTTTTCAGGTGTATCAGTATAAATGCAAGACCTTCTCTTCTTTCTGCCTTTTCTTTTACTTTTCTTTTTCTTCAAAACCGGAAAAGGCCGTATGGATTCCAGTTTAACAATATTTGATTCGGCTAATTTGCATTTGCTATTAAAGATATCTGTTAGTTAATCTTCCAATAAACTAGAGATAAAGTGTACAGTGCTGGATTGCTGCAATATCAAGTTTTCACCCAGACAAACTTGTTTGCTGCTACAAGGTTCCATCAAGTCTGGAACACTTTTAACTTGAGAACTTATAGATGTGAAGTTGTCTAGTACTGGAGCTGGAGATGGTTCATCTTCGTATCTAAGAACTCCAGCAAAATCAGTATCTGCAAATACAAGACTGTTCACTGGCCACACACAGTTTTTTGAAAGGTCTTAATGATATTCATTGGTGTAAAAGACAGTAGATAGGGTTGTGCACTTAAATTTGCAATATCGTAAATTGTAATTGCTTTACCAGGATTCGTCACAATAAAATCGTTAAAAGACGTCCGTAATCTTGATTTTAGTGATCCATACAAACAAATGTCTAAGGGCTGCATTTTATGCGAACAATGCGGAGGAAAACTTAGCATTACAATTCCGTTCTCTCTGCAATAATTGATTGCATCAATTGAAATATGTGTCTCGTGATTATCCAGAAGCAACAGAATTTTATTATCTGGACTGCAGTTCATATGTTTCTTTATATGGTCAAGAAGCTTAACAAATTCTTCTGATGTCATCCATCCAGATGGTGTCGCATAGCCAATTGCACCACTTACACTGCCACGTAGATATCGATCATTCATTCTTTTTCGTGGAAATATATACAATGGTGGAATCGTTGTACCAGTTGCTGTGATACATCCACAGAAAGTTACAAGTGAACCTCTCTCTGCCGAAACACATTGGCCCACCTGTTTTAAACCTCTTTTTGTTATAATTTTTGGAGCTTGCAATCCGATCTGGGGTAAAATTGTGTTTCTTCATCACTTCAATATAATTTCTAAAAAGTATTTCCACGTTTGATTTATTAAAGTTCGAAGAACGGGCTATACTTATATTCTCTGGCTTCCGGTATGACAATTTAGGATGCCGTTTCATAAAAGATCTCATCCATTCTATTCCAGCTAACTGAGTGTCTTCCCAAGTAACTGGATAATTTTTCTTTAAATTTTTGGCAAATTGAAAAGCCAATGATCTTGTGTGCTTGTAAGTCAAACCAAAATTCATTGACGATGCCTTATCCAGATAATTTTTCAATTCTGTTTCTTCTGATTGTAAAAAAACTTGTCTAGATGCATATTTTGAATGAGACTTTAAATTATAAATTTCTTTAATATTGTCACTCTCATTTCCTAAATCTGAGTCATTTTCACTTATCATCCTTTTAACGTGAAAATGAAGTGTCGACTTATTTATATTAAACATTTCCGCTGCATCCCGTATTTTTCTTTTATTTTTTATACCTAACTTCGGTTACTTATTAAAGCATTCCGCAAGTCTTCTGTAGAAATGTTTGCTCTTTCTGTTTTTCGCTTATAATTCCTCACCATGCTGTAAAAAATCATAAAGTTGGGATGTGGGGCACATTTGGACAATTTTTTTTATTGCTTTGATATAACTAAAAATATTAAAATATGCCAAAAGTCACTTATTTTTAACAACAACCAATAATATTTTATATGTACATATTTGAATATAATAAATAGGAACACTTTTTATTGGTGGGGCACATTTGGACTTGTCCAAATATACCTCATCTCATTTGTCCAAATGTACCCCACTTGCTTATGACAACTACCACGTAAAATATAAAATTGAAATAGTAGTTAGAGAATGTGATTTTAAGGTTAGGTGAAGCATTATAGATCAATATTTCCATGAAATACATAATATTCCCGAAAAAAAAACTACATAATTAGAAATAAATCCTTATGAGCCAAATTTTCATATACTTACTTTATTACTACACAACTGAAGCAAGTCAATTTTCACTGTTAATATTAAAAACTAACCGACTAAACCACTAACGCTTAAACTACGCACATCAAGGTAAACTGTCATCGCAGTAGCTAAGTTCATATTGCAAAAGGAGCGGTAAATTTGAATTGTCCAAATCTGCCCCATGTCTAAATGTGCCCCACCCCACCCTACTATAAGATACGGTGCGGCCACTCATCATTGGGTATTTGTAACTCAGTGAAAACACAACGATAGCGCATTTTAAAATACTACTAAGACCATCTATTGTCAACATTTAGAACTAAAAATTATTTTGTTCGTCTTAATTTATTCGTTCCATTCGGTACTGATAGGTTTAAACTAATACTTTACATCCTCTATCATCCCTTATTTTATCCCCATGGGGTTGAATTTATCAGAATCCTATTTAAGCGGACGTCTTCATCATAGTAGCTTCAATCTTTAATTTCAGTTTAATAAGTCGAAAAGCTAAGCAGACGTATACAAACTTTTATTCCCTTAGGGGTAAAATTTATCAAAATTCTGTCTTAGGGGATTCCTACGTCATAGTAGCTATATACATGTACAATCTCAGCCCGATCATTTAAAAATTGACATAGTTTCATACAAACTTTTATCCCCTATTATGTCCCCTTGGAGGTAGAATTTATCAAAATCCTTTCTTAGCGGATGCCTACGTCAGAACTATGGAGGGTAGAGGTAAGGAGAACTGTCTCCGTGTATTGAATGTGTCCGTCAAAATGTGGTAAATAAGGGTGGCGCTACGATCGTAGTAGGGTAAATTTTAAAAAAAGCGCCATAATTTCTTAGAGTAGGATAGATAAATAAACAAGGAAAGACACATTTTTGCTTTATTATGACACCATTTTTAAAATAATCATAAGATACATAAGATAATCATAAAGTATAAAACGAATTTAAAATACACTACACTGAATTCGCTGACCACGTTTTTTATAGCACTTATATAATTTGTGACTTATATTACGAAATCATACGACATTTCAATCAATTTGTCAAAAACTGCTACATTCATTCTGTACCCTACATCTACTTTAGCGCCATTGTAGTGGCAAGTTTGAGAAGTGTTATGTTCCTCTAAAAAGTGGACACATTTTTAATCATTTCCCATTTGAGATCGTTCTCCTTACCTCTACCCTCCATAGTCAGAACATACACCTGCATGCCAAAATTAAGCCCGATCCGTTTGGTGGTTTGGGCTGTGTGTTGATAGATCACTAAGTCAGTCAGTCACCTTTGAGTTTTATATATTTAGATAAGGATAATAGCATCGGTACGTCCTGAATACTTGCGCTGTCAGTGGCGGCAAAACATATAACTATGACCTGTGTTAAAGGTTTAAAAAGTCATAATTAAAAAATAAATTTAAGAGAAAAAAAAATAATAATTATACTTTTACATCTTTAACCATTATAGTTTAATTCAGTTTGATAATTATTGCTAATTTTTTGATTTTAGTAAAGAACTTACTGCCCTATTGAAGATGCTGATCATTCACTTTTTGCTGGTTATAGTTGGACATTTTGTTTCTTCAATTACTTTTCTTGTTTTAATTCTTACTTATATATACACTGGAAATGACACAAATACGGAAATGATATTTTATATATCAAGTGTATTTCATGAATTAACCATGGCTATGGGTATTATGATTCCTATGAATATGAGTCAAACAGCTGAATTATTTGCATCTGCTAAAAGAATAAACCATATTTTCCAGTGTCAAGATATTTCTAAAATTGAAACTATATATAAGGAAGCATTAATTGATATTAATAATGCGTCAGTTGAAATCAAGAATAAGGCAATACTAAATGACGTCTCACTGAATATTTCACAACCAGGATTGCATGTTGTTACCGGAGTTGTTGGATCAGGAAAAAGTTCAATTTTTCATATTATTATTGGTTTTCACAATCTAAAAGAAGGTTAGTATAATTTACTTGTAGTCAATTTTAACGATTTAAACGTTAATAATAAAATGTGTTTTAAAATTAAGTTCAAATCTTTTTAATGTAATAGCTAGTAAGTCTATTTCTTTGAAAATTATCAGTAAAATAGTTTGTCAAATTGTTGTTAATTTGGATGCCACTTACTTTGTGAATTACGTCCTAAAGGGCGTAATTTTCCTAGCTAGCTCACTAAGTTGAGGGTTACTTTTTAAGAGTCTTACCAGGGCACCAAACTACAAACCACACAAGTAATTCTCAAACACTCACTTTAAATGATTTATTATAAATATTATTATTAATAATTTCAAACAACAATCATTTAAATAAATAAAAATATTTAGAAACTAAATATTATATTAAAGAATCTTAATTATGTTAAATAAAACAAATTAATTATTCTCTTATCTCATCAATGGAAGTTTTTGGAAACCCGTAAGATGACTTATATGTATGTGTGTTGACTGTATAGGAATGATGTTTCTTCCAATTTCCAAAAGTCAGGACGAAATTCGGTATCAACCTTCTTTTTCTTTTCTTCGACAAAATGCCCAGAACTTATCGAATATAATCATAGTTTAAACACTCGGGTGGACCTCTTTGAAAACATTTGGATAAACCATGAATAGAAACGAATAATCAAAAATCAATCCCTTAACGATTTTGCAATAAAGTACAATCAGTTTTTACCCAAATCGGATTTTTCCATTTTATTGAGGATAAATTAATTCTTAAAGCACATGTAAAAACCGGCCAAGACTGTAATAATAATAAAAAAACTAATGTTTGGTTTAAGTGAAACTACTTGATTTGGTTAGTATTAATAAAATATTACGCCTTTTTTAGACACTCAGAATAAACAAAATTATCGAGGAAAACATTATCAAAATCGACTTACTTGTATTTCGAAGAGGTTTAACAAAAAAAGAAACCAATTTGTTTGACGTACTAACTCGTACTGGGTCGAGAATTACTAATCACTACAAGAAAGAGTCGATAATTTTGCTATAACACCGCTCGCGGCACATTTTTGAACTCCAAGTATTAAACTAAGTAATTCTTACCAATATAGGCACGGTAATAACTGCTGGTAAAATTATTTTTTATACAAAACTATCAGGTAGATCGTTACAACTGATATCTAAAAAAGCTAAAGTAAACGAAAGATTTCCAAACGTTTGTGACTACCTGTCAACCGTATTCTCTTGTGGTTCTAGTCTGCTTAAGCTATTTTTTGCAAATGAGAATTCTAAACAAGAGAGTTTAGAACGATTTTACGGAAACAAAAAAATAAATAATTAATTAATTGGGTAAATTAAAGCTTAGGTGCTTTTTATATGAAAACTAAAACTTTCTTTAACTTATTAGAGTCTACAATTTCATTTTAAACTATGTTGTACGTGCATAAAAACAAATGATATTACTAAGTTTAACGGGTATCCACGGACTGGTCTTAGGTCCCTAAACTAGTTAATCGGATCAAATATTTGAGCTGTTTGTGAATTTCTCTTTAACCGATTAGTAAGTGCTACGAAAACTTAACTAAAACGCTTAACGACCTCTCTATAGTAGTCAGAAAGACGACAAAGATAAAAAATCCTGGCTGAAATATTTGAGAATCGTTCATCAACACTTTGAAAGCAATTCGAAAAAAAAATTTGCTGAAAGGTTAAAAAAATTTACTTCGACTTAATATATGTAATGATCTTAAGTACAATTTTAAAGAACCTTTATCTAATGCTTCGCAAGAAAGTAAGAATCTAGGAATCTATAAGGACCTTTCTCCAAGTCATAAGTGACAATTTTTATCACAAAGTGTGCAAATTTTATTCTTAAAAATTTGTAAAACCAAATTATTTAGCAAGATTAATAAATATTTAAAATATGTTTAACATAAAGAGGCTGCTAAAACCAGCAACGGTTTATCTATCAGTCTCACAATAGTATATTGTAATACAAGTGTTACAATGACAGAGGTTTCGTAGTACGAGTTCAGTTTGTGAAACGAGTTTCGCAAAGAACGAGTACTACAAACCGTCATTGTAATTCGAGTGTTACATACTATTTTTTATAATGAACTTTTAAAAGTATAAAAAAAAATAAAATGAGAGTTTTTCGAAATATTTATTTATGTTGGCAATCTTGACACTTTTGACACTTTACAGTTTTAATGATTTTAACTTTGAATGTTTGTCAAATTTGTATAAAATATTCCGAATTTAGCAATAACGCTGATAATGTAGTTAATAATTTACTACAACATACTTTTTGATTTACTACCTGAACTCTTTCGTTGAAAATCAGTGCAGTGCAACCAATTGTGTAAAACAAAAAGTTACCAAAAACAGTGTTACAATGAATCTATTTCGATACTGTTTTTAGTGTCGAAATAGAAACTTTGTGAACGTAAATTATAAAAATATTTGCTGAACAGAAAATGATTTCTAATCAATAACGAGTCGTCGGTCGGTTACTAAAATCACACTCTGTTGTTTTCATTCCTCTGGAATAATTCAGTTTGTTTTCATTTTTATCTAGCCATATAACTAAAATCTCTATATCTGATAGTAGCTAAAAATTTATCTAGGATAAAACCAAGTTATAATTTGTTTTTCTTTTAGCTTTTTTATTTACATCGAGATTATTCTACCAATATTTAAGCGAACCAAATTTGTTATCATTTTAAGGCTAGGGTTACTATGGATGTGAATTCTACGAAATTTTGTTCTGACAAGTTCTGACGAATTCGTCCGAATAAACAAACGCCTGTTTCCCAATGAGCGTGTTTACACTGCCAGCGACCAGCACGTCACAACATGCACGACGTCGTCGGAACCATTTGAGCGTTCAAACAGATTTGATTTTTTCGTACGACCTGCGTCTGTTTTTGCTTGTTACTTAGTTTTTCCATCATGGACAACGATCAATTAATTTCTTTTGTGTACAAGAACAGATTATTGTGCCAGGGTGCCAAGTATGCATACTTATGACAAACAAAAAGGGCAAATTAATGGGCATGTACGCAAAAAGGATCATAGGGTCACGAGTAGAAATGGTAACCGCAGACATGCATGTTTCTGGCTCGTTAGCCGTCATTAGTGCGGCATAACCAAGTAAGGTATTACACTTGGCTAACAAAAATGTGGAAACAGCTGGCCGAAGACACAAATGGCGATAGGACTCCTGTGTGAGTTTCGTTGTTTGTGGTTTTTTGACACATGCTTCCCTACCATCCTTTGCTTCCAAGTACCCATCATTTTTGCTAGCCAAGTGCAATACCTCACTTGGTTATGCCGCACTGATGACGGCTAACGAGCCAGAAACATGCATGTCTGCGGTTACCATTTCTACTCGTGACCCTATGATCCTTTTTGTGCACATGCCCATTTATTTGCCCCTTTTATTTTAAACTCTCCTTTGTCGTCTGTAATAGAAAATAAAGGATTAATATGCTCTGTTTTCCTTCATTTAACAGCAGTAACTTCATTAACTTCGACCATATTTACTGGGCGGTAGAAGCGTACTGACTATCAAAATGTCAGAAAACGCGGATAGTGTAACCGCCTTGTTCTGACGAGCATCTCGGACGTACTCGTCAGAACAAAATTTCGTCAGAATTCGCATCCATAGTAACCTAAGGCTAATACATGTTCTTGCGGCAAATCTGCGGAAATTGACTTATATTTTCATTGAATTTATCGCAACAAGAAAGAGCGGGTAGATTTTGAACATTTTGCTAACGGACACGTAATCGCTTATTATAAATTTACAACTAAAACGAGCAAGTTATTTACAGTACCTACGATCATCATGCAAGCATCCACACGATCGTGCGTAGTATCTAGTCGGACAGAGACTTATAATCGCTGTTTCACTTCGACGTTTCAAACGGCTAGCATCAAGATAAACATGAAGTGTCTTGCTGTTGCAGCTATTTATTTAATAGAAATATACAACCATTATGTCAATTTGCTCAACAAAAAGTTGTGAAAAAAAAAATGATTAAGAAATAGTCGATCGTTTAGGCACCTCAACGCAACCACATGAAAACTGATAAATTATGGGTTGAAGGCGATCATAGACAATGATCTTCGAGTGCAGCTGAGTATGCCCCCTACACGATCGTGCTTTAACGTAATCGTTTGCAGTCGCTGATTGTGAAGAGAAGACTTAATATTTTATAACTATGTAAATTTAGGTATTTCCTCGTAGGTATACGTAAAATACACAAACATGTTTACATTACTCTTGCATTTCTTAAAATAAGTCGTAATTTTTGTTTTTGTTACAAAATTTGCTAAACAAAATGCAAAAGATATTTATTGTTTCTCGTTTTTAGTTTAAAAACCATACTTATTTACTGTCAAATCGGTTACATCCTTAATACTAGGTACAGTAAAATTTCATTTACACAGACGAATGCTGCAAGAACGATTAGTTTGGTTCAAGATGATTGCCTCTAATCTCTTGTAAGGCTGTGAAGCTGTACTTAAAAGTTACGGACTTACCTTATAACCTTAGGTTATAACGTCACCAAAATCTCAGACACGTTTGGCCTATGTGCCAACTATTAGTTGGTAATCCCTTTCCTCCTTTTTTCTTTGTCATAGTACATATATAATCGTTTACATATCCCCAGTTTTCCTGACTCCACATAATGTTAATGACGTTAGCTGGTGTGTCCGTTTCCTAGCAGTGTAGGTTCTGCGAGCTATTAGCTCTCTTAAAGCTGTGTATGTAACTCCTGTAATTAGAATCCATGCCCAGATAGGAATTGGCTCATCCAGGTAAGAAAATCGGGACCATTAAGCTATATCTATGGTTTCATTCCACAGCTTCTTTCCTATTATGGAAGGTTGTGATGATTTTGTGAACCTTTTTCCTTGTATGAATTCACAGTCTTTTCTGTTACATTAGACTAATCGGCTGTGTTCCGGCTATTATTTAGCTGCTTCGCAGGAAATAGTGTGATATGTGCTAATTATCCTGATTGTAGCGGCCGCATAGATCTTGAATTATGGTACCTACGCTGTGCCAGACTATGGCTTCGTACAATAAATTGGAGTGTATCACGAGTCCAAGCAGTTTTCTCTTCCCACCACTGGGACCACCTATATTTGGCATTAAGCGGACCAGGGCATAGTGTGCCTTTTCCGATTTCTCGATGAAAGCTTTGATGTGTTGGCCAAAGCGTAACCTGTCATTACATAGGATGCCCATCTGCAGGGGAAAATATTCACCCCGTTTAAGTTAAACCTAACCCCAACTCTTCTACTGGGTCTCATGATTATAACAGCTTCTGTCTTATTGTTCGCTATTTTCAGATGGTTGTTTTTTATCCAGTGCACCACCTTAGCTAGACATGCATTAACCAATAGCACTATTCGATTTTTATCATTAGCTTCCACTGTAAAAATTGGGTCTCTATAGCCGACCAGATAGGTATTTTTTGGGTGTAGCAATTGCAGTAATTCATCACACAGCAGGTTTTACAGCAAAACCCTAAGTCTGAGCCTTGCGAGACTCCTTGTGTTATTTTTTGACCATACTTATTTATGCGTATTTTACGGTCGTTGAAATAATTTATGATCATGTTTACCTTTGTACGTTTCTCTTTGTACAATTGGCCTGCTGAAAATTAACAATGATTAACTTATTGATCGCATTTTGGACATCTATAGTTTTTATTTTTTGTTTACCAGGATAGCCCACAGGCCTCCACAGTGAAAATGCCTTTACGGAAACCATACTGAATTAATGATAACTAAACAAAATCCTTCAATATTTTTAAATTAAATGTTTAAAGAGTTTGTGCATCACGTTTAACATGCAGAGTGGCCTGACCTCTTCTGCCGCTAATCGTCTTTCGGTATCAGCACAACTCTTGCCTTTTTCATTGCGTAGAGTAGATTTGTGATTCGCCAATTATGTTTAGGACTTGCAAAAGCCTTTTCGCAATTATCTTCACCGCTGCCTTTATTACTTTTGCAAAAAGACCGTCTAATCCAGATGCCTTATGTTCCTTAAGCTTTGCTGCTGCCTTCGTAAAATTACCCAGCTAGAATGGTCAGTAATCCCTTATGGTATTCCACTTCTGTTCATCCTTTCGTTATTCTGGAAAAAGTTATCTGATGATACGATTTTTTATTTATTGGTCATTTGGCATAGTTGTCAAAGTCTTTTAATTCGTTTTATGACGTTTGTCCCAGACGTCATTTTCTAGTTCTTGACATAGCTCTCTTCATTTTTCCTTTTTTAATTTATTGATTTCCCTCATGTGTGGCTATTAATAGTTTCGCGGTATTCTTCCTAGCTGCAATATGTTTAGAATATTCACTTAGATCGTTGACTCGAGACATTGTAAATCTTCTCCTCTCCTCATTGCAAGCAGTTTTTTGGTCTTCTATTGCCTGGTTTCACCAGTATGGTGCGACTCGCGGTTATTGTCACAGTACGGACATTTTGTGTGCTTTTTAGCACCATCTCTAGTCTTTTAATTTTCCCTTGTACTGAGCCTTCAAAAAGTCCAATCGCGTCTATCATAACATTTGTATCGTTGACCACTGCTACTGCACGCGGACCAAACGTTCTACCTATTCATTATCCCTCCAATTTGATCTTGAAGAAATGTTTCTTCTTGCTTTACGTGTTCTTCATTTCTATTCTTGTGTTTGTTGCTCAAAGTGGACTCGAGATCTATCGCCATATGCTCCGGCTGGTCTCAAGACTTCCCAGGCTTCTGTTTTATTCAGGAAGATTTTCCTTTGTCCTCCACCTTCCAGCTTTCTCTTTTTTTTGTCTAGCCTTTAAAAATCGGAAACCATAAAATAAGATTTGTTACAGTAAATAAAACAAACAAATATAAAAAAACTGCAGCAATTTATTATTTTGTGTTAATAGTACAATCACGATTTTCCGGTTATTCTATTTTGGTCCAAAAAAATAAAAAACTGCCTTCTGTTGGACTAGCAGAAGTCCAGAGGACAATAGTTGTTTCTATAATTAATTAAGAAATGTCCTAAACAAAAGAAACAGAGATACTACTTAGGCGTTACCCAAAACTCTCAAAAACAGAACCAGATGAAATCATTAATACGTCTCAACTAAACACCAGGCCGGCCGCTTCAAAGAGTTGCAGTTACGGATAATTTTATTTTCATGTACGATAATGCACTTCCTCATAGACACAGAGTTGCTAGAGAATACTTTAGAATGGAAAGTATTACATATTTCGACTGACCTGTATTGCTCGTTAAAACAATGTATGAAATGTCGCACAGCGTATTCATGTAGTATAACCAGATTGGGGAAATATACCCCAAGCTAATGTTGACATTTTAATAAGAAGTATGCTTACCTGAATAAAAACTTGCATAAGGCTATAGGTGGCATCACGAAATATTAAAATTACTAATATTCTTTTGGTTTTTATTTTCTTGATCTTAAGTGTCAAACAGTCATCGCAGAGTTGAAAAATATTAATTATTTAAAAAGTTATGCAAATTTGAAATATGTCAAAAATGCTTAACGATTTTTAATTTGACAAAAAAAATACATCAAAAGCTTTTTTGCTTAAAATCATTCAAGGATTACTGTAATATTTTTTGTTTTTCAAAACAACAATTTTTTTATTAGTAACAAATTATTAGTTAATAACAAATTTCCTAACCATTTCTCGGGAATCCACCCTTGATATTTGAAATAAGATGGTCAAAATACATGGAAAAAACTTTGGTGGAGCCTTGTCTCTTTAACGGCTACAAAAACCCTCTGGGCTCCCGGACTAATAATATTAATTTATTTATTTAAAATTAGTTGTCATAAAAGCTGTCAATAGCAACAAAACTTCCCGCGTATGGATTTAACCGAGTATCTTTTGAACACGGGTGCACTCTACCGGCAATAGTTCTGTCACCTAAATTGAGGCCATTTGTTTAACATTACGTTTAAACTCCTGGGTCCCTATTCACTAACCGTGTAAATGCTCGTGTAGGAGAGCTCTCTCGCAATTTAACTTCACTGCGCAAGTCACTTCCCTAAAATTATAAAATCCGTATTCACGTTCTAAGAGAATGCTCCTACGCAAGTACTCTACTGGGTAAAACCAAGAGAATTGATACATTTTGAGAGAGTGGAGTGGACTTGCGCACAATGGGTGTTGTCTCATGACAGACATGACATGGGATTTTTCAATACAGTTTATTTTTCATGATTTGTTATTGCTAGAGTTTATGTTTGGTTCATTGCTGATTATTTAGTTTTTGTTAGTCTTTTTGTCGTTTTATTAGTGACAATTTTCTGCCAGTGTGTTGTTTTTGGGGTTATAAATTGTTTTTAAAATGGATGATGATGATTTATAGTGTTGCAATGCTAATAAATGATCTTGACGATGCGAAAGAACAAGCGGTAAATAATATAGGTACCTCGCCTGTATTTTCAACGTAGGACCCTTTCTTGAGCGTGTCCGATTTATTATTATTGTTCTCATCCCGGTGGTTGTTTATATTTTACAAACCTAAAGTACTAAATAAATAGTTCAAATGTGATGGTTAAACTTGGCAACGTTGAGCAAAAAGTAGTAGACTCGCCGATCTATCGTGAATATGGCTTTTTAGGATCATGTGAGCGATGACTCGAGAGAGTACTCACACCGATGAGTAGTCGTACACGAGCACTCTCACAAGTTACAGAATAGGGGACCTGGTATCTATACTTCGTGTTTACAGCTATGTGCGTTATTTTTTATAACAAATGTGACTGACTTATGACACCAAAATTTTATACATCTTAAAAATGGTGAAATCTAATAGGTGTCTCTGTTGTACATATATATGTTTGTGAAGCATTAATTAATAATAATAATCAACAAAAGCAAGATTTTTTTCGTACTATAATATTCCTAGGTTAAAGAAAATACAGATCGATTAGTTTTAACGTCAGGAATTTATAGATCTAAAGATTAAGTGGTAAAGAAAACAATCCTATATAGATTTCAGGAGAACTCTAAATGTGGCAGCAGTCGTGTTAGAAATTAATTTGTAGAAAGTCAATAAGTTGAAGCAAGAAAATATTAACAGCTTTTAAACTTTTTTTCTACAGAATTGATAATGGAAATAATATCATGTCAATATGCAAAGGGCGATTCTTCGTTGCCCAGTGCGGAGTTTATATGAGATATTAGTAAGGAACAACTTCTCTTGGAATTTGACAGTTATAATATTGCAATTAACAGGAAAAAAATCAATACACAGTTCAATATCTCTAAGGATTTAAATCCAGCATATTACCTATTATTTACTATAGATCACTATTGTAAAGTTCTCCTTGTTAATTTTTTTATTTCAGCAAAATTACTTACCACATATATATTGGTGATTGTTGACATTAGTTCTTACATTTTTAATTTTCGATTTAATAAAATATATTTGTAAATTACATAATAAGATCTGTCAAATACTTAAAATTATTTAGCTAAAAAGTTCTGGGTGTTATAACTCTGTTCAATTTTAAAACCGATAAAGAACTTGGGCGTCAACGTTATAGAACAGATAAAAGGCTAAAAGCAAAATTAAAACTGTGTCGCATAAAGCACCATTTTCTAATTGAAATTAAGCATAAAATAATTGATGGTTACATGATAAAAACCATTATAAGATTAGACCATCAATTATAGTCTCGACGTCGTGCCAGCGAAAGATTTATTAAATGGCTAAAATATTTAATGAGTTTAATTGGATTTTTAATTTATACACCGTTCGATTTTGAAAGTCTGCGGGGTTAAAAATCATTTGACAGTAACAGGAAATTATTGAATCTATTTTAACTACTGTTATATAGGTCTATACTAGAGTAATGAACCTTGTGTGTGGTTAAAATCATCTGAAGCAGAAGATGCTTTTACCATAAATTTGACAAATAGTTTTAACTGCTTTATTCTATTTTTAGTCAGGTTTTCTAGTAAATTGTATTTTTCTGACAACTATTTTTTTTTTAACTTTCTTATTTATTTATTTATTTTCTTTTTTGTTTGCGTTTGTTTTTTTTTTAATATATATATGTATATATATATATTGTTATGATTCTCCTCTTTGGCTCCGGCTTCTAATGGGTTGGGTTCTTGTTTTATATATACTTTTCTTTTATTTATTTTTTTATTTCAATTAAAAATTGAATTTCCAATTAAACTATTTATTATTTTAACTTTCAAAATATCTTAACAATGACAATTCTTAAAAAATTCTAATCAATCAAAATTCAAAAATCAATAATACCTCATCCCTATGGCATTTCACCGCTTACATACATAAAAAAAATAATAGTCACTGGTCTATGTCGTCACACTATACAGTAAGATATTTTATTTACACAATAGACACAGTGATACCATAACAAATCCCCACAATTAAAAATATTAAAATTTTCTCCAAAGACATATTTTAATTTTTTAAATTTACTTTTAATTTTTTTGTTTTATTATTTTTTTTATAACCTTTTTATTCTGTGTTCCTTTACATTTTGTTTTAAACAACTTATAACAGTTTTATTTATTTATTAGGTATTTTTTTTTATTTTCTCATCCCTTTCTGATATTTCCCCATTATTTATTTTCTTCCATAATTTTAATCTTAATTTTAATTTTATTTAATCTTATTTACTTTTATTCAACTATTTTATTTTTTTTTTTCTCTTTTTATAATTATACATTATATCCTTCCAAATCTTCTTTAATCTTGTTTTAATCTTATTACATATTTCAAAATGATTTATATCCTCATCTTCGTACGTTTTCTTCTTAAATTTCCTTTTATTCTCATTATCATAATTAATTTCAGTTTTATATTTAATTTTATTAATATAATAATATACTTCATTTTTATATTTCTTTTCATCAATTTCATATATTTCTATTTCATATTTTGCTTCTTTATTTTTGAAATATTTATCTTTATCATTCTTCTTATTATAGTCATAATGATCATTTAATTGTAATCTCATATTTTCATATTCTTTTTTCATTTTGTCTTTATAAGTAACATATCCTTTATTATCATTATTTTTATTTTTTTCTTCTTGTACATTGTCCTCATGACAAATAAATTCTTTGTATTTTCCCATAGGTTTATTTCTCTTTTCGTTTATATTTTGTATCATAATCTACCTCCTTAAATCCATATTTCAATTGGTCTACTTCTTTTTGTATTTTAATATTTTCTTCTTTAATTATATTTTTCATTTCATTTATAATATCTACTTTCATATTGTTAATATCTATTTTCACTTCATCTTTCAATTTCTGAATATCCACTTGCATAGTTAATATTTTACCATTTACTTTGTCCATTTCAGCTTTCATTTCATTTTTATTACTCCTTATTTCTTCTTGTAAATTCCTGGTATTTTCATCCATTTTTCTATTAGTTTCATCTAATTTTTCATCCATTTTATTTTCCATTTTTCTACTATTTTCATCCATTTTTCTATTATTTTCATCAAATTTATTTTCCAAAAATTTAAACATTCTCTCCATGTCTGTTTCTTGATGTGGTTTTGAACTAGTCGCATCTCCTATCACATCTACATTTACCACCTGAATAGTTGTATTTTCTTCTCCTTCCGAAGATCCATCATTTTCCCTTATACCAATATTTTCTATTGTTTCATCTACATCCTGTCTTATAACATCATTACTTTGTGTTTCATCTTCTCTCCTTCTATTTCTTCTATTTTGTCTTGTATCCATTTTATTTTAGTATTTTTAATTATTTTATATTTAATTTAAAATGTCAATTTGTTATATTTATTTAATTTATATGTTGATATTAAAAAATTTAATAATTTTAATTTTAAAATTAATGTTTAGTTTCTTAATTAAATTCTCCCTACAATTAATCACTATATAAACATAAATACCTTACCTATCTGTCATTCCTGTCTGTCAAAGTCCTTGTCTACTCTCTTAATTTTCCGTTTTCCAGGTTTTCTCGTTCTTGCAGGGGTTCTTGTAGTGCCTTGTAGTAGGTCTTGTAGTCCCTTGTAATAAGTCTTGTAGTGGCTTGTAGTAGGTTTTGTAGTAGCTGCCCCACGTTGGTTCGACAAATTGTTATGATTCTCCTCTTTGGCTCCGGCTTCTAATGGGTTGGGTTCTTGTTTTATATATACTTACTTTTCTTTTATTTATTTTTTTATTTCAATTAAAAATTGAATTTCTAATTAAACTATTTATTATTTTAACTTTCAAAATATTTTAACAATGAAAATTCTTAAAAAATTCTAATCAATCAAAATTCAAAAATCAATAATACCTCATCTCTATGGCATTTCACCGCTTATATACATAAAAAAAATAATAGTCACTGGTCTGTGTCGTCACACTATACAGTAAGATATTTTATTTACACAATAGACACAGTATATATATATATATATATATATATATATATATATATATATATATATATATATATATATATATATATATATATATATATATATATATATATATATATATATATATATATATATATATATATATATATATATCGAATCTTAAACCTAAAATGATATGATGATCATTTCTAACAGTTGTCAGAGCCCTAATAACCTAAGGTGCACAGGCACAAAAAAAGGCAATAATAAAGTTGCCAAAGGTGCTTATATACGGCCTTAGACGTAATTCTAGACCATATATCATTGCATTTATATGTAAAGAGAATTGCTCTGGAAAGTGCGTATAGATTTACAAAGAATATTTCTCTAGAACCCGACGATCTTACACGACATTTTGATTTTAAGGATCAGAGCAAAGCATTGCATACAGATACCTACAGACTACAGAAATTACGGTTTTAAAGGGAGATTTTGAGCTTATTCTAAGTATAAGTACTATTGAGTGTTGGTTAACACAAACCGAGATCGCTCCGCTTACAAAAATAGTCCTCACCTGCAAAAAACAACTCCATTTATGATCTACAATCTACAATCATTTTATGCAAATGGACTTATTATTACTATTCTTACGGATCTTTTCGCTTAATCTGTATTCATTTTTCCAATTCAACCCTATTTTTAATTAACTTAATTATTCGTTTGCTTTGCTGATTTTTGTTTATGCCCACATCATTGCAGTTATTCTTTTATTATTGCTGTTTTTTTAAACATACTTTAAGTTGGCAACACTTTTTTAACTGACATCCATTTTGACAGCTGTCAGTTAAAAAAGCATTTTAACCCGACTGGCGCTTGAACAACGTTTCCAAATTGTGCAAATTTATTCTGAATATCATGGTTCTGTTCGAAATATGCCCTACGTCCATTTAATGGTCAACATAGTCGTCCATCAGAGCAATTAATTTGAATAACCATGGATCGGTTTCATGCCACGATTACTTCAAATGCTAATACGCAACCATAGAGACGTACTACAGTGCGTACAAAAAAGTCATTGTTGCTGTAGAGCGCAGCGTGGAGAAAGGCCTGTTGATCCCGATTTTTATAATTAAATTTTGTTTATCGATGAAGCTCACTTCTGGCAAAACGGATAAGTCAATAAACAAAACTTTCGTATTTAGAGTGATGATAATTTTCAAGTGTATGTTGAGACACCGTTTTATAAAAAAAAAATGTCTGTTTGGTGTGCTTTATGGGCTTTAAAAACGACGCTGACCAGAACGTAACTGTCAATGGTGACTTTTTCGTTCATCAGTTAAACGACCATAATGTGCAGGCGTTGTAGTTTTAACAAGACGGCACAAAATGTCACACAGCGGAAACGTTTGGTAACCGCATAGTTTCACGTTTTGGACCAGTGAATTGGCCTCCAAAATCGTGCGATTTAAAGCCCATTGACTATTTCTTGTGGGGATATGTAAAGTCTCTAGTAAACGCCAATAAGCTCGAAACGTTTGACCACACTGTGGATAATATTTTTCGCGTTATGGCCGATATACACTATGTACAGCTACAAATAAATTGGACCTCAAGATTAGACTACGTCCAAGCCAGGTGTGGTGGTCACATGACAAAACATAATGTTTTGAATAAACTTTTAAAAAAACACTCTTCATATGCCCATTACCTCCTTTCTATTTTCCTATTAATCTGTTGTTTTGTGTATCTTCATATTTTATAACGATTTTCCTTTGTTCATATTGATACTTATAATTTTTCTTTATCTCGATGTACCTTTATTTATTATTCCTGTAGGACTATGATCTATAAAACTTCAATTACTTTATATAGTAGTTTATTTATATTATTAATTGTTCTTAATATGTGGTCGCTGTTTATATTAATATTATCTCAACTACATTCACACACGCGCTTTCCATGCGTCGCGTCCAACTGACGCGTTTGCACCCTAAGCTTAACTCTTTTTAATATGATATGATCAATTATATAAATCTGAACTCTATTTTATTTGGTACATATTACGTAAGTGACATAAATTGACATAATTTATTTACTTGTTATTCGATTATAAAAAAAACTAAATGTTTAGTGAAGCCCATCATAATGTATTCCTGCATTTACACCGGTTTAGCCGTTTCTAAGGTTAGTACTAACAAACATAGAGTCATACAGACAAGACAAAATTTAAAAAAACATTGTTTTGGATTCTCTTGCGTATATCAACGCCCCCAGTGTGTATTTTTAAGTACATTTGCCTTGTACAGACAGCGCCAGCGATCAGATACATTCTTATTATATGTACAGATAATGGTAAGAATTACCTTGTTAGAAAAATTGTTTGCCTTCATTGTTGTTTCAACAAGAAGGACAAGAATTTGCAAAACCTATAAAGAAAAAGTCAAAGATAAGATTTAAAAATGTTAATTTTTTTAAATTCTTTTATAAATTGCTTTCATACAGTAAAGACTAGATTATTTCTATCATAAACCGGAGTCATTTAAATGTTACGAGTTGTTGAAATGCTCGAAAATTGAGCTTGTCCAATTAATATTGCGAAAGCCCTGCAAACATTGCAAAGTATTTTTTTCTATCGTGAGTTTGATAGTGTTTCTGAAATGCAGCTATAGGTCCTTCACGTATCACTAGCTCAGCACTAGACCATTTTATTCTTTAAATGGCTCTCCGCAAATAACAGCTCCTAAGGTTATGAGTTGCTTCCGAATTGCCCATACAATTTAAATATCGGAAAGTACCATCAGAAAAAGATTGCACGCGAGTGGTTTAAAAAGTAGATGCCCCTTAAAATGTCAACCTTTATCAAGAGAGAATCTCATATTACGATTAAATCAGGTTAACGATCATGTAAATTGGACAGAAAATCAATAGGCCTTAGTTTTATTTACAGATTAGTCTCGCATAGCTATAGAGGTGGGACTGCAATGATATCAGCTGGCATAAGACTGGAAGGAAAAATAAATCTCGTTTTGTTAGAGAATTTTGTAACCGCTGAACGGTATATCGAATAAATTCTACATCCAGATGTCTTGCCATAAAACAGAGTTGTTGAACTCAGTTTAGTTTTAAGACACGATAATGCACGCCCACATGTCGCGTCACCAGAGCAACAAGACAATGTTTAAACAACAAGATATTAATGTTTTGCCATGGCCTGCTCAATCGCCAGATCTTAATCTGATAGACCATGCATGGAATATGTTTCAAAAAAAAAATTTATTTTACCGAAACGAGTCGACAAATTATTATTTATATTATTACGGTTTTAATACAGAACAAATGCTTTAATTTTAGTATATTTTAATTTATTAAAGTAAATAATATAGTCCATTTCATCCTTTTTGGCCGATTTGATATTAGAAACCAACTGAAGTAATATTAAACTGTAAATCAATTTACCAATGGCGAAGGTAACTATATTTTCTTAACTAAAAGTAATCAATTTCAATCTGTGGAAATTTTTGAAACATTATAGTATTATAGTTATCTCAAAAATAATAGTTTACTAATTATAGTATATAGTATTGTTAAACCGAACTACTATTTAAAACACCAAAACAACTATTTACTAGGAAAATGTAAAAATATTTATAATTTTACGTGTACTTTGCTAAGGTTTTTTTTAAATTTAAGTTTCCTTATTCGTCTTTAAATAACTACTGCTTTCCAATTTTTAGATAAATGTCAATGCTATTCAGTAAGTTCCACAATGCTCCCGACGGTTTTTGAGCAATTTTATTAATTGTCACTGTGATGGGGTAATTTTCAGTCAACCTGGTTAGTGGTCTTTGATTTAACAGCCAAAACCAGATAATAGATATTTATAGGCCAGAATGAACTTTATTTTTAAAATAAACTTTAGGAAAATTTATTATTATCGCAACGATACTATAAACATCAATAATTGGAAAAACATAATCAAATTAATAGTTAAAAGTTTTGATTTAAAATTGTAACAACTTTTATCATTTAAAACTTTTAATGTTAAAAACTCAATAAAGACAAGATAAAATATCGTAATATTAACTAAGAAATAAAAATCACTTGTCCTCTTCACTGCACCATGCCTCGTCATCTGAACTGTCTGATAGATCTATAACTAGTGTCTTTTCCTCGTCGTATGCGATAAGCTTAGCCCAATCATCTTGGATAAAATTAGCCCAAGCTTTAGGTGTTATTCTACTTAGAGCATCGTTCCATACTTTTTTGAGTGCTGTATCTCTACGTCGATTTTCTCCAATGTGACAATCATAGTACTGTTTACAAATTCCCAAAACCAACTCTATCCGATTATACTGACAGTGATATTTAGGTTACCGTAAAATCTGATGCCCACGTTCTTGGCGTTTTAGGTCTATTAAGTACCTGCATGACATTTTGTGACTTGTTTAAATGACAGAGAATTTTATTTACTAGAATCTTTTTCAAAATATTTTTTTTGCTTCTAACCATTCCTGTAATTGAGCTATTGACAAAAAAAACCTAAGGCAACTTTTCTACCAGAGAACTATATGGTATAAAGCATTATCCATAATAATTAAAGATGGCTCCACCACCATTGGTTTGAGTTCTTAGACCTATTTTCTAAAAGATTCATCATCCATCGAATACCCAAGCATCTTTCAAGCGGAAATTCGTGCCATCGAAAGATGTATAGAATTTAACATTGAAAGGAACTATCGTAGACAGAAGATTGTAATCATGTCAGATAGTCAAGCAGCCATCAAAGCTCTGAACTCAGATACAATCAATTCAAAAATGGTGTGGGAATGCCTAGGCAAATTAAATGAACTAGGACAGAATAACACTGTTACCCTCCTATGGGTTCCAGGACACGTAGGAATAGAAGAAAATGAAACAGCAGACAAGCTGGCAAAAAAAGGAGCTGAAACCCCATACCTGGGACCAGAACCATCCTGTGGGATCAGCAGTAGTACAATCTTAGAAAAACTAAAGAAAAAAATGGATAGCAAAAAATCCAAGTACTGGAATGATCTAGAAGGACTAAGACAATCGAAGACGCTCCTGGGAAACTATAACCAGAAGAGATCTCACAGCTGTCTTAACCTGAGTAAGAAAAATCTCCGAATTATAACAGGAATACTAACCGGTCACTTTCGATTAAAAGGACATATGAAGAAACTACAATTAGTAGATGAAGCAAACTGCAGATTCTATGAGGTAGAGGATGAAACCTCAATACACATACTTTCAGAATACATGGCATTAAGTAATTCTAGGGTCAAATACCTAGGGTCATACGAAATAGAGAGGGAAGAACTACCTAATTTAAAACCCAATGATATCCTAAACTTTCTAAGGAAGATAGGACTAGAAGAGCTGCTATAAGTCTGAGGAATCATCAGAAATATAGCAAGAATACACAATAGATCTTATAGGTCGCAGGTGTATCTGTCACCCCTAACACCATACATAGGTACATACATACATACATACATACATACATACATACATACATACATACATACATACATACATACATACATACATACATACATACATACATACATACATACATACATACATACATACATACATACATACATACATACATACATACATACATACATACATACATACATACATACATACATCCATCGAATCATGGTTGTCTGTACTCTTCGATTTAGTGGAATATACCTGTCCAGCATCTTCAACAAAACCATTACTAGTTTCAGTGTTTTAATTGTAACGTGTTGGCCCTTTATTTTCCTGTCATATACAACGTTTCTAAGTGCTCCTTTTACAGCATCATCGATTTTTTTAGTTTTTATTTTCAGTACATGATGTGATAATATTTTTTAAAGTTTTTCTTCTTATTTTCATATTTTATTCGCGTAACAGAAGACTAATTTATAAAGCGTCCGCAACTCGCTGATACACTTGTGATAATGGTACATAATAAACGACCATAGTTTTTTTTTCTCCTTCTTAAAGTACTCTAACAAATTGAAAATAAACTATCAATTTTTTTCAGAAATAGTAGTTCCAGACATGTTCGTTATTATACTAGGCCGAAAGTTTCTAAAACTGAAAGTGTGGTTTGACTTCTACCTTCTACCAAAATATAATAATTATAATTAAATTCATTTCTTTAACAACGAGCCGTCCATGAAGGTTACTAGAAATGTGAATTAAGTAAAGACTTCTCTATTGAATACTTTTTATCTATCGCTGAAACTAGATGCAGTTACATAAGTGTTGAATTAAAAAACGAACGCATTTATTTAAAATTCTAACTTGCCTCTATAGTATGTGAGAGAGATGTAACTTTAAATTTACGTCGAGTATGATTTTCCTCATCGGGCAAAATCGGTAAAATGGACTACAATAAAAATTTAAACTCAATTAACTAAAACAAAACTAAATTCGTGTAGGTATGAGGTCCGATTATTGGTTTTTAGTTAAAATTTGAGATATCTCCTGTTCCTTATTTTGAAGGTTCAACCGAACTAAATTTAATTATTATATTGTTTTAGGATATTGCAAAATGGGAGGAAAGATATCATATTCCGCTCAAGATCCATGGCTCTTTCCGTCATCTATTAAAAATAACATCTTATTTGGAGCAAAATATAACAAGGAGCGATATAACGAAGTTTTAAGGGTTTGCGGTTTAGATTATGACTTAACTTATTTGCAAAATGGCGATGAAACATTGGTAGCCGAAGGTGGTATTAACCTAAGTAAAGGTCAGCAAGCTCGAATTAACTTGGCCAGATGTATTTACAAGGAAAGTGATATTTACTTACTAGATGATCCTTTAACATCCCTTGATGCAACTGTTCAGGACGAAATTTTTAACGATTGCATTTGTAAATTCTTAAGAAATAAAATTTGTGTTTTAATAACACAAAATGAAAATCATATTCGAAAAGCAGATAATGTATTTCAACTAATTGATGGAAAATTAGTTCAGAATAAAAATCAGATTGTAACCGAAGAAAACAAACAAGAAAAAATTGAACAAATACTGTCGCCAGATTTATTGGAAAAGACAATATTAGAGAAAGCGGCTCTCCAAGAAACGGAAAATAAATACACTAACGAGAATTTGTTCCACGAGACTCATCAAAGCGGAAGTGTGAAACTTGATGTTTACAAAAAATACTTGTTATTTGGAGGAGGTTATTTAATGCTTTTCGTTATAATTTTATTTCAAACTGGCTCTCAAGGAGTTCATTTAGTGTCAGAAAAAATGTTTTTTAAATGGTAAGTAAATAGATTTTTTTACTATTATGAATTATACTTGTATATTAAGACAGGTAGGTATCTATGTGAAGTAACTTTCAACTTTACCTCTTCCAGGGTTTAAACAATGATTTAAAAATAATAAGTTTTAATAGTATATTATGCAACTAGCGTTTAAATGCGAGTAGCATACACTATTTTTTCTACGACCTTTCACAATAATAACATACAAATTATATGAACTAAAATTTATTAAATTAAAAAACGAATACAAATCATATTATGATCTAAAATTAATTATTTGTTGTACGTGATTATATTTTTTATTGTACAATTTTATTGAAATTAAAGTGGGACGGTGCTGACGTTGCTACAGCATCAGTTGATGTTGAAGAAGCAATATGTACTTCGTTGGTTATATTATTGCACTCAATAGAGTTCAATATTTGGTTACTCACATTAATTTTATTTTGTATTGACTCGTCAATATAATTTTCGGCAACTGCTGTGGACTTCCACCCACAGTGTCTTTTTAGTGAGGTTATGTCTCCACCCGAATCAAGAATCAACTAATATTGTCGTAGAACTGCGACGAAAACAATGTCCAGTGTATAAATTCGGATTCTGAAGATTTAAAAAAGTGGCTATTTGTTTTCCCATATTGCCAAATTTATTGATTCCGACATTTTGGACAGTGCATTTTCCATTTTGGTAATTTGTGAAAAAGTTTGGTGCAATACAATTTTTTGGGCGTAGATTCATATACTTCTTGCAAATTTGATAATACTTCCCTGTGATGGTAAATTTGCGTGTTGTTTTAGTTTTTGTATCTTTTATTGTTATTAAAAGAGTGGAGTCAAAATCATGAACGTCATTAAGTTCAACTTATATAACTCATGTCGTCGGCATGCTCTCATAATTCCAAAAATGCATACAACTTTCGACAATAAATACTGTTTATCTGGGGCTTCTGTGATAAATTTTTTATTTCATTTGAAGAAAATGTTTTGGCCTTTTTGGATGTATATCCTTCAGATTTTCTTTTTAATAAAGCATGTAATTTGGTATATTTGCTTATATCCACTTTGTTTTTAATAGTCAACGTAAGTTTCAAAATAGAATACTGGGTCCATAAAGTTGGAGATTTAAACTTTTTGGCCAATTCATCAAAATAAACAATTAAAACGTTTTCAGAAAAACTGGTAACCTTATTCGTATTTCGCCATTTCATAAACTGTACATACACCTTCTCGTATGCTTCTCTCGATTTTTGTGGCAACAAGTTGTTTGCTGTGCAGTTGGCACGTTCTGTTATTTCTGGTGGTGTTAAATTCTCTTCATCACTCTCAACTTCAATTATTTTTAAAGTTTTTCAAGTTAAAATTATTCAAGATTCTTTCACACTTAAACTTGAATTGTCAAATCATCTATTTCTGCTGTTCATGACAAATGTGATATAACCAATAGCTATGTAATTTTAATATGACGTCACCACCTGATGCTTTTTTTATTGGTTAAAAACTTGTATCTAAATGAAAATCTGTACTTTAATGAGATCCATTTAGATACAGTTGTTGAAATTTTAATTGACATTTTAAAATAGGCGAGTAGAAAAAATAATATTAAAATATTCGTTCTTTCTTATTTTATATTAGGTAAAATTGAGATTTTTATCTGAATGTGAGGTAAGATTCTTGGCCTAAGAATTAAAAACTGCGATGGTCAGCTAAAAAATTATATTTTTTCTATATTATTTTTATTGATAATCATAATCCAGCAGTTCTTTAACATTAGTTTTCTTTTCGAAAGCTAATGACAATATTTATCTTTGATCATATTAGTTTTTGTGGTGGATGCAGAGGTTTACACAATCAAAATTTTTTAAGTAAATTAAGAAATAATCTAGCAAATCGTAACGAGAATAAATTTAAAAATTCTTGGCCTGGTGTTAAAACCATACTTTTTGGCTAAATAACCTCCATTGACTTTAAAACACTTGGTCCAGCAATCCTTTAAGATCAGTATTCGTACTAGAATAAGATTCTAGAAGGATCTAAAAAAATGTGTGTATCCAACTTCTAATTTGGATAAGTATATTAAATTAATTTAGCCGACACTGGGTGTAGATCCATAATATAAAATATTAAATAAATAAAACACTCAAATCTATACTATTATATTAACTAACGACAGGTAAATGGTATTCTACTCTACTAACAATATTATTTATAGGTTTTATAGATAATTCATACTGATAATTGAGTTTTTACCTAAAAGTCAGTGTTGCCCATAGAGGAAAGTACAACGGGCCCAAGATAGACCCAAGCTTGGCCAAGCCCTGTAAAACTCTGGGCCAAGCATGTAAACCAAGCGTGGCCCAGACTTGGTTGAACTCTAGAATGATAACGCTATGCCATGCTTGGTTGACATGACTGGGCCAAAGGTAGTAGCCATGACTGGGCCAGAGGTAGTAGCCATGACTGGGCCAGAGCTAGTTACCATGACTGGACCAAAGTTAGTTACCATAACTGGACCAGAACTATTTGCCTGGACTGGGCCACGCTTTGTTAACAAAGCTGTTCTAAAATATTGGTTACATAGTTAAGTTTTAGTTAAAAAAAACTCACACAAAAATGGGACACTACTAAGATCTTTTGTTATGTTATTAATAGTTAATACCTTACAAATAAGTAAATATAAAACATGAACGCATAAATTATTATAAGTTTTGATAAGATTTAATTATTATTAATGGCAATGTGATTTTCTTTTTGTTGATGAGCTCGTCCCATCTCTGTCTTTAGCTACTGATAGGTAGCGACTTACTGAATTCCCTATTCCCAATTTTTCTGGAGAAATTACTATTTGGAGAACATTTTTTATACCAATGTAGATATAACTACCATTTGTTTCTCTCTTGTTCAATACTGACGTCATCGGCCGACAATGCTTTGTATTTAATAACTGTTGAGATGTCTTAAGTAGATCCTTGTGTCCTTCATTTCGTAGGATTTTTAATTATTGTGTTACTACATTTAAAGTCAATATATTGATATTATTGATATTATCCAATGTCCAGTCGCGAAGTTTTTCGGTTAATGTTTTATTCGGCATAATATCTTCATTATTCTGTTCAAATAAATTACATTACTTAAAAGTTGGTCATTGTAGGCATTATGGGATATGCAATGGTAAATTTGTTAAATAATTAAGATTTGATTATTGGAGGATTGTCTTTTATTTTAAAAAGAGAGTCTCGGAATAATTTCTTAACACTGTCAAGTATCAAAGAGAACTAACTACTTTACAACTATATTACTGTGGTTGTCGTTTAACATCTAGTAATATTTTAAGTCTATACTAAGCTTAAATTATACCTGGTTTTATGACTCGTAGTTTGAGAATTTTATCTTACTCCTTAGAAATAGTAAAGTATAACACCAAATGTTAGTTAAAAGAAAACTTTCACTTTTAAAATACAATAAGTACAATAAACTTACAATATAAAATATAATATAAAGAGAAGGTTTTTTAAACTCAATATTTCTACAGACATCGTTGTAAATTTATATAGGTATTATACTATCGAAATTACTATTATCACTAATATCCAAATTATTTTTATACACTTGTGAATCACATGGTTTTATATCACTAGGGTCACTACTTTTACTCGCACAACTGATAATATTTTGATCACTTAAGCTTTGTTCGTTATCGCCTGAATTAATTTGATTTATTGAAACTTTTGATTTTTTATTCAATGCACGCCATTTTTATATTTGCAAATAAGAGTCAGACATGGTTAATATATTTGTTGCACCAAAGTATATAGCATAGAATAAGACTTTAACAAAATAATGACGAAAATTTCTTTATTACTGCTGCGCAGCTGTCATGAGTTTTTACTTGTACTTTTTTGAGCGTCATCTAGATTAGAAACCAAGATATGACTGAACTTAGACTCGTCAGTCTTGGGCCGAGGCTGGGAAACCACAGGTATGGCAAATGCTCGGCGTGCCTATCTTGGCCCAGAGTTGAGTAGCCATTGAATGGCGAAACTTAGGCTCCCGAGTCTTGAGTCGAAGCTGGGAAACTACAGGTATGGCCAATACTCGACTGGCCTGTCTTGGACCAAGGCTGGGAAACCACAGTCATATCCTATGGTCGGCTCGCCTATTTTAGCCCAGAGTTGAGTAGCCATTGAATAGCCGAGCTTAGGCTCGCCAGTCTTGGGCCGAGGCTGGGAAATCACAGGTATGGCCAATGCTCGGCTAGCCCATCTTGGCCCAAAGTTGAGTAGCCATTGAATGGCCGAGCTTAGGCTCGTCAGTCTTGGGTCGGGGCTGGGAAACCACAGGTATGGCCAATACTCGGTTGGCCTGTCTTGGACCAAGGCTGGGTAACCACAGGTATGGCTAATACTCGGCTGGCATGTCTTGGACCAAGGCTGGAAATCACAGTCATGGCCAACACTTGGCTGACCTAACTTGTGCCAAGGCTGGTGCGCCAAACCTCAGCTTTCCAATGCTGGTCCAGGCTTGGCACCGTTGTCCATGTCTGGGGGTTTCTGTATGGGTGATTATTAACATAAATTTTCTAAGAATTTTCTACTTTGACTTTGGATTAGTATTAAAAGATATTAAGTTATGGAGAATTATTTAAATCTGTTTGGCCCTTTAAAAGGACATTTAGCTTTTTTAATTTATTTATTTAAATACTTCCTAGTAAATTTAATTTAAGACCCTTATTTTCTGTGTGTAATATTTGAAAGACGTAATTAAAATTATGGTCATTTTCAATTAAGTGATTAACGTAGTTTGATTTCGTTTTTTTACGTATAAAACTGGTAGGATGTTGTCATTCGTTTTTTAAAACTATTTTCTTTTTGGTTAATAATCAACAACATTTATCTAATATTATTTTATATGGACGAATAGCTTTTCTAAAACAAATTTATATAAATTTAAATAGTACCTTAGTTTAATCAGTTTTTCTTATTAAACCAGGTTTCTTTGGAAATTAACGTAATATTATTGTGTAACTCCTCTGTAATTTTTAAGATAATTATTTTCATATAATAAACCGCACTATAAGCTTTCCTGCATATGCAATGAATATAGTTATTTTTTTGTTGTGAACCTCCGACATCGACTGTTTTAACTGTTGTTTTGTTCCGGTTATGGAGACCTGTTTCATTTATGATGATTGCACACATAACAAAATAGGTCGGATCCTTTTTAAGTTAGTACAAACAGTTCTGCGAAAGTCGCTTACGCATTTCCTTTTGATTGAAATTTAGTAAATCGGCATCCACCAAACCTTTCGCATCACTTCCCAAGTAACATTTTCACCTGCGTAATGATCTGCAAATAATCTATATATGATTATATAAAATACTGTTTTGGACGCACTTATGCAGGTAAATGATCTGCAAAACTGCTGTATATTACTTTCATTTCATGTGTAAAAGGTCGTTTGCAGAACCAGTGCAGGTCTGCCATACTCCTGTATAAAACCTATATTTTAATTGATGGATTTAAAGATGACATGCAGATATAATTAAAATAAAATAAAAGTAGTTCTCTATATACTCTACATTTTAATTTTATTTCAGGTAATTATCAAATATGATACAATATTATTTTATTACTTCTATTTACTAAATCTACACAACATAAACTTTTGAATTATTTAAACCACTTTTAGCATTTTTTTTTCACCTTTCTTACGCGGGGATTCGATCCTGGTTCACCATCCATCACCTAATTGAAAGTTAGTCGTCTTACCCACTGGGCTATCAGGACACTTAATAGCTATGATCACTATCGTCATCTAAAACTACTTTTCGCAATAAATAAATTTTTCAGTAGTCAATCATGATCAGAATTTTCCAGTTTCGTTTTTATTTTTAAAATGTTATAAAAGTTTTAAGTTTTTGTTGATATTTTTTAATTTGGAATATAATATATTCTTCTTTTTTATGTATTTTATTTATAAAGTTTCATGCAAAGGAAATGAGTGGACAACAAAGGAGTATCAAAAAACTCTTTAAGGTCTTTTAAAGTTGCTCCATATATACCTTCAAAATTCGCATATTCCATAGCTATAATTTCTTAAAGTACATGGGTGTTCGAGGATCGTTAGGTAAACGCGAATGATAAGTTTTGTTTAACTTTTCTAGTAACGGTTTCAAAGCAATTTGTGAAATGTTAAATTCAATTGCCCAATTTCTTAGAAATGACGCAAAAATATAGTTATGATTTACTCTTAAATGGTATTGTTCGTCAACTTTATGCACATCTATTTGTGATAAATCCATGTCGAAATCATTGTTAGATCCTTCGCCATTTTCAACAAGTTCATCGTTATTTCTTAATGAGGTTTTTATCGAAAATTTATGTCTATCTTCGTTATATTTTCCTTCATTTCACCTTTTTATCCATATTAATTAAATATGAATAATATAATAGGAGATAGAACTGTCAAACGTAAAAAAGTAGATATATAGATATATCATCTGCTTATAATATGCTATTATTTTGCAGTAGTAGATTTATATTTTATTTATATAAAGATATCATTTGCAGAGAATTCTTACTGCAAATAGTCTGCATATAATATTCATTTTCATATTTGTCTGCTTAGAGTTTGCTATTATTCTGCACTAGTAGATCTGTATTTTATTTATATAAAGGTGTCATTTGCAGAGAATTCTTACTGCAAAATGTCTGCATATAGTCTTCATTTTCATATCTTTTATTTGAAGACATTATGCAGGACACAACTGCATTTCCTTTGTCAGTAAATGTCTTATGCAGGAAATATCTGCAATTTTAAACAGTATGCAGGTGATATGAAGTACATCTTTGGGTAAAGGTAATATGATGGTTATATGCAGATTACTTCTATTTCTACAGATTATCTGCAGTTGATATACAGTTATAAAAATGACTGCAGGCTCTTTGCAGTGCATTTGCAGTTAATTTATGCAGGTCTGTGCTACTTGGGTTATTATTCCTTTTATATGATTCGCACCCTTATTTTCCATATTTTCACGATAGCGGTTACCTCAATCATCTTTACTTTTTTATCAAAGGATTTTTATCAGCGATTTGTGTAGAAAATTATTTTTAGTTGCATGCGACCATGTTAGTCCTTACTACAGACTTATTAAACTACAAACTAAATAAAACAGGTTTAAATTATGCTGGCTGTTCTTGCAAATGGGAAAAAAGTATTGTTTATTGTTAACAGAATATTTCTGGATGATGTATAACGATAAAAAAGAATAATACTGTTGTGTTGCGCCTAAATAGACTCTATAAATCCTGTAGGTTATAACGTTAAAAAAAGGTTCATCCAACAAAAAACGGTAATTGTGACAAAAATCCCTAGATCTAAGCGATTATTCTGCTAGAAACTTCTAATAACCCTACTACCCTGACCGTACCTATTCGTCTAATGATGTCAAGAATTAATGACCGTTAGCAATATAGTACATTAATTTTTATTTTTAAACAATATCCGCAGTTAAAAACACTTTTCTACTTGTTACCTTGTTACTAAGGTATGAAAGGCAGTGGCTTAAATAAAAAATAAAATGAGCAGGCGGCATAGATGAAATACCTTCCAGAAAATTAAAATTATGTTTAAGTATTATAATTAAACCTTTAGTTCACATAAGTAACAATTCACTTATGTATGAATTTTTTCCAGAACAGCTAAAAATAGCTGTTATAATACCAGTATATAAAAAGGGGATTCAATCTCAACTGAGCAATCATCGTCCTATAAGCTTACTTCCATCATTTTCAAAAGTTTTTCGAATTGGTAATGACAACACGTTTAGTTAGTTTTTTAACATTAAACCAAATTTTAAGTGATCGTTAGCATGGTTACATAAAAGGAAAATCTACAAAAACAGCGTGCTTCGAATTCATTTATGATATTTTAAATAGATTGGAAAAGGGTGATAATTATAGTATTGGGAATATTTTTGGATCTATATATAATATTTATACATATATATATATATATATATATATATATATATATATATATATATATATATACATATATATATATATATATATATATACTAGCAGCCGCCCGCGACTTCATCCGCGTGGACTTTAGTTTTTTGCCACCGAGCTTCATACAAATTTGCAACCCCTATTTTAAATCCCTAGGGGTGGAATTTAAAAAAGTCATTTCTTAGCACACCACTACGTAATAAAACAAATTTATTTATTTAGCTATATGCATGCAGAATCTCAGCCCGATTGGTTTAAAATTGACAAAGTTTCATACAAATTTTTATCCCTTATTTTATCCCCTTAGGGGTGGAATTAATCAAAATTCTTTCGTAGGGGATGCTTACGTCATAGTAGCTATATGCATGCAAAATCTTAGCCTGGTGGTTTTTAAACTGAAAAAGTTTTATACAAACTTTCATCCCGTATTTTATCCCCTTAGGGGTGGAATTAATCAAAATCCTTTCTTAGGGGATGCCTTCGTCATAGTAGCAATATGCAGGCAATGTTTTAGCCCAAACGGTTTAAAATTGACAAAGTTTCATACAAACTTTCATCCCCTATTTCATCCCCTTAGGGGAGGAATTTATCAAAATTTAATTTTAGGGGATGCCTACGTTGTAGTAGCTACATGCATGCAAAGTTTCAGCCCGATCGGTTTAAAATTGACAAAGTTTCATACAAACTTTCATGGCTCATTTTATCCCCTTAGGAGTGGAAGTAATCAAAATCTTTTTTTAGGGGATGTCTACGTCATAGTAGCTATATGCATGCAAAACCTTAGCTCGATCGGTTTAAAATTCACAAACTTTCATACAAACTTTTATCGCCTATTTTATCCCCTTAGGGGTGGAATTTATTAAAATCCTTTCTTAGGGGATGCTTACGTCATAGTAGCTATTTGCTTGCAAAGTTTCAGCCCGACCGGTTTCAAATTGACAAAGTTTCATACAAACTTTCATCCTCTATTTTATACCCTTGGTTTTGGAATTAATTAAAATCCTTTCTTAGGGGATGCTTACGTCATAGTAGCTATATGCATGCAAAGTTTCAGCCCGATCGGTTTAAAATTGACACAGTTTCATACAAACTTTCATCCCCTATTTTATCCCCTTGGGGGTGGAATTAATCAAAATCCTTTCTTAGCGGATGCCTACGTCATAACATCTACCTGCATGCCAAATTTCAGCCCCATCCGTCCAGCGGTTTGGGCTGTGCATTGATAGATCACTATATATGTCAGCCAGTCAGTCAGTCAGTCACCTTTGAGTTTTATATAATATAGAAGATATGTAATGTAATGTAAATGTAATGTAAACCACTCGTACACCCGCTTATTTTTTTTTTATGAAAAATCAACTTTGGTTTGTTTAGTGAATCGAGTATGCTTTATCGATTGGCGGTAAAACTAACTTCCAGTCTGGACCAGAAATGCGTTAAACCGATTAAAAGTTGTTTTTTAAATGAAACATACATACATTCATATTTTAATACGTTTTTATGAAAATTCTACAGGACAATCTTTTAATAATGTGTTTTAAGATCTATTACTGCTTATAGTGTTTTTGCATTATACAAAACCTTTTGCGATTTTGCTTAAATAATAGAAAATTAATTGTCCTCCTTAATTCTTTAAAATAAATTTTAAAACTAGTGCAATTTGTCTACAGAACGCTATTTCAAAAGATTTCCACACTCACGAAAAATTTTTGCTTGGCTTGAAGATCTTTCAACCGGATCACAATAATGAAAGAAGAACTAGTCGGCCTGTATCCTTGCATCAGCCATAGTCAGCACACATGATTTTTTAAGAAGACGAGTAGTAGATTCTAGTATTAGACTTGGTACATTCCACAAAATTTTAAAAATATTAAATTTCATCCTTACATAAAAAAATTGCACCAAGCTCCAAATGGCATTAACATCGCACAACGTCTTCATTTCTTTAGCTTGCTGATTTTCATAGAAACGTTCTTTGGTCACATGAAAATACATTTAAGAGTAATGGTTCTTTCAGTACGTTGGTGTGCTGTTATGTAAAGTTAACTTTTGAGAAGCATGTATAACTTGCCGATGATACATTTAACTTTTGGAAACAGATTTGTTAAAAGGGATTTGGTATTCATCACAGATGAATGGGAAAGTATGATTCACTCAATTTGCTTGCTCGATCTCTGGACCTTACGTATATAGAGTGACTAAACACCCCCTCAGAGGTTACGCTGCAATTTACCGCTCTTAATCTGTGTTGTCCCCGTTTTCTTTATTAAATTTTGTCAGTTCTTTCCGTCCACAATTTCTTATCTCGTGTTTTTTCTTTTTATTTCTGTGCTTCCACCCTATTTAGATCATTCATTACTTCTTGTAACCATGTTGATCTTGCCCTCGTCGTTTTCTTTTTCGAGCTGATATCCACTCCAATATTGAGTAGTTGGTCCTGTTTTCCAAATATGCCCTAACAATTTTGCTTTTTGTTGCTTTATTTTTGTCACTGTATCTTCCTTAATTTCATTAATTATCTTATAGTTTGTTCTTTGTCAAAAATCATTATCATTTATTTTTATTGGTCCTAAGATTGCTCTTAGCATATTCCTTTCCAGTATTCTTAGGCCTTTCTCTGTATTTTTTGTCACGCCAATGGTTTTGGCTGCATACATAATCGAATCTTTTTATTTTCAAAAAAGGACACACTGGTATACTACAAATAACTAAGATTTTATTTTCAATTTAAATATAGTTTTTTATCCAATCAATATCCAATCAGTTGTCTTTAAGATTAATTTTTACTAAAAGTTTTCTTTATTTATTAGGAAATTGAGCGAAAAGAGACAGGTTTGTTAATATTTCAAAATGTAGTGAGAGAAAACGTAAAAGAATGAACCATATAACGTCAGTTTGGGATATCCTAAATTAAAGCAATAATATCCTATACAGACGCATCTATTTCAGGTAGGAGTGAAGTGATTTATTTATAGAAATAATCAAAGGAAAATGAGTTTGTTGATTAGAACAAATATTTGTTTGTGCTCACATCGAAAGGAAATAAAAAAACGTTTTTTTTGCTTTGTTTGGAAAAATGGAATTGTTTGGTTTGACAATTTGGAGATAATATTTGAAGGTCTAATTTAAAAAAAGGACTAAAAAATTTATTATCACAAATTGAATGCTATTAAACTTATAGTATTGCATATTACAGAAATATAGTATTTTTTAAAACGAATACGGGGACATTGCTAGTGTAGTAGACGTGTAAGGACTAATATATATGTGAACTGCAATTCTTTTGCATTACGGTTACCTTTAGATTTCCCATGCTCTTTGAAACAGCTCATGGTGATTGTGTTCTTTTTCAAAGAAATACAAAATGATCTGTTACAGTGTATTCTTAAAGCCTGTCATAAATAGATGATAAAGAATTTTAATAATTCCTCATTTTCGGCTATCATGGCGGACGAAATCTTAGTAATAATTTTTATATATATTCGGGTTGGTGAGCCAATTAAACGTTTTAAACTATTAATTAAAATGTGATGCAAAAACACTAAGCAAAATAACTTTTAACTATTATAAAACTTTTAATATAAAATTGACCTAACAAACTGATTGCACAAAGTTATGATGAAGTAGCAGTGATAAGCAGCAAAACTGCAGGAGTATTCTTTTGCTCATGATGCACACTGCTGGTCAGTTAACTTTGATTATGTCTAAAGCTGCTTTAGTTAATTCACAAATACGTGTATTTTTTGGAAATTTACAAGACATTTTTTAATAATTTATCTCACGACCTTAAACAAAATGGTGAACAGATGAATCCATACGGCGCACAGAGGCGAATTTCGGGGAAATCTCGGCCAATAATCAAAAATGCCAACCTGAGAATTTCGGGAAAACCCATTAGCACTTAATAACCTAGTTACCTGGCTATTAGACCCTACCCTAATTAAAGTTTCATTCTGAATATTTTCAGAAATATTGCAGTTCAAAGTTGAAGTTTGTTGTTGGTGATATTATTTAATTGTCAGTTGTCTCAAAAATCTGTGCTTTTCAAATAAAGTTTCTGACGTGGTTTTTACTGGAAATCTTAAATTCTGCAATGGAGCCTATTCCTAGTAGTAAATAAATTCTAAGAATCTTTATAGAATAATTCTACGTACAGTAGTGTAGACACCGGCAATTTTAGTTTGATATAGTTACAGAATTTTCCAAAAAAAGTTTGCTTTCGCTTTTTCTTTAGAGAAAAAGTTGTGACTTCCGCGGATTTCCGCTTTCAAACTATATAAATATTTTTATTCAATAAGTCCCAAGAAAGGTTGAATTGGAAAATCCTGCGATAATTTGCGATCTTGCTTGAAATATTTTTTCAAAAAAACTGGGTTACGTTAAAAAGAAAACCGATTTTTTTGTTCGGCAATTTTGTGTGGGTTTATTTCTCCTCCTTTTCCACAATATTATTCAATTTTTGAAACAAAATATTTATAAAGTAACAGAAAATTACCTAAAAAAATCAAAATGGTGCTTTATGTTAGTGTAAGCTATTGCCCAAGAATTTAATGATCGAAAATTTTCCAGGAAACAAAATATGGAGGACATTTTTATAAAAATAACATTCTTGTCTCCTCCGATCCCTTGATTTCAAATATGAAAAAGAATTCGGCCAAAAAGTTAAAACAATATTCAGCAGAAGTTTTAGTTTTCCTTAAAAAACCACAGATAAAAATAAAGCTGAAAGTGACAGCGATAATGATATTATTGAGAATGATGATTAATTTAAAATTGTTTTAGTTTTTATTTTGAAATTAATAGGTTAGTTACTTTTAGGTAAGCTTTTGTTGTATTAATAGATCTTTTATAAAAAATAAACTTCGACATAATCCTAATTTAAAATTGCTCTTTTTATTATAATTCGAAATATTCTTCATTAAGAGGATTTGGACACACAATTATTGGGTCAACTTTATGACATTTATTATATGGTGTGTAGGGAGGGGAGGTATGCTCTATTTTTGAATTAGTTATGATGTAAAAGTAGGAAGTTGTAACCACTTTTGACAATTTTGAATGGGTTTTTTGTTGTGGTTAAAAAAAGTTCTCATGGTTCACTACTATTTACAATATCAAGTGAACTAGAGGTGAAAAAGTGAACCAACTTGGAACAGAACTTTAAAAGTGTGTGCTAATCTCTTATATTATACATTTTTTACATTTTGTTCACTTCTCTGGCCCAAATTGATAGCTCAGCATTTTTGGCCGCGATTTCGTCCCTTTTCGCCTGTGTGCGGCGCTACAACTTAATAAAATTTTAATATACGGATGATTAATATTGTGTACAAAAATAAAATTTCTCTCATTGAATTTATACATTAAATAGAAGATCAATTTACCAATAACATAGTCTGTAAGCCAGCAGCTTTTATATAGCGTACATTAAACGATCCAGCCTTCAAATTTTTGCTAATCTTTTTTCATCATGTGATCCCTCCAGTTGATATCCCATTTAATCACTTCCAAAAGAAGAAAAGTCGAACCCACTCTAGTAAGAGATGCCATCGATAATTTTGAACGCAATTTTATTAAAGTTCTCAATACAATTAACTATAGCCTCAGATAAAATAATTGATGAGTTACCAGAAAATAAACTCAACCGTCCATTTCAGAAAGGCAGCCATTGAGAAATGGAGGCTAGAGAAGGCCCAGGAGTGGTGGGAAAAATCACCGGGCAATCGACAAGCCAAAATCTTCATAAAGGGACACTCGGCAAAGTTTACTGCAGAGCTGCTATCACAAAGGCGAAATGATGTCAGAATGATTGTCAGTCTCTTGACAGAACATTGTAGGCTCAGATAACACATGAGTCAGCTGAACTTAGCAGATGAAGACATTTGTCGATACTGCCAAGAGGAAGAGGAAACCGCATTTCATGTCCTATGCCAATGTGAAGGCCTTGCAAGGACGCGGTATCTAGTACTGGGAGAGGAGAAACCGGCTGCTCCAAGTTATGCAGAGTGGTCACTGTCAAGGCTATTAAGTCTCATTAAGAGGGCAGAGCTGGACAAGGTGCTCTAATCCTATTCCACAGATAATGGGTGCAAAGGTCGCAGTGATACAAACTAACAGCAAACCCAAAAAATATCTATCTATCTATTAACCGTCCATTTACTGCAAATTTGATTACAACATTTTTGCTTTAGAGGTGTGTGATGCAAGACACTGATTTAATTTTAAAAAGCATGTTGTAGCTGCATTACATATTATACTATGAAGAATATTAAGGCAAATTTCCATATAATTTTACTTTTGTATGTTTCTTCATCCCACAAATTCTGTTCGTTAAAGATATTTAGAAAATAATTTGCGGGGGCTGTTAATACTTCGATATAGAACCCAAAAATGTGGTTTGACTTTTTTTGTCTGTCTGTCTGTTTGTTTGTACGCGCATCACATGAAAACTACTGATCCGATTCGAATGCGGTTTTAACAGATGTATTTGTCTTCTTTTATCTTAACATCTGGTGTATAAAAATTTCTCGCTTCATCCCTTTAACGGGGGGAGAAATTTTAATCCAACTATCAACACGCCACGCGAACGCCGTCGCGGGTACAGTTAGTTCTAGAAATAAAAAACTTAAAACGCGCATTATCTCTTCTTAAAATTTTAATAACAAACAATTTGGGAGATATATTAAAGAAAACAAAAAAATATTAGAAATCCTGATAACAACTCCCATGAAAACATTAGAGGCCAAACGATGTTTTTCATCACTAAATCACAGACAATTAATGAACAGAGACAGTTTTTTTATGCTATCTTTTAAAAATAAATATTTTTAAATACGAATACGAGTAGTAGACGTGTCGTGTGGGGACTAATATATCTTTGACCTGCAACCCTTTTGTTTACTATCAGATTTGCCATGCTCTTTTAAACAGCTTATGGTGATTGCGTTCTTCGTACTGGCACCATTTATTAAGAGTTTGGTGACGTTGCAGTACTAGTCTGTGAAGTGAGGCATGCTTTATTCCGTAACTCTTGTCGGCTTGTTTATTTATTATATAATAATTTTTATCCTTTAAGTTTATTCAAAAGATAGAAAATTGTACTTCACTGTGGTAATTATCATTAGATGATTTTGCTTTTAAATTGACGCACACAACGCTTCTGCTTAAAATTATTTTATATTTTTAAAAAACAAAACCTTAAATTGTTTCAACTAATACCGCTATTTGTATATTATATATCTAAACCATACTCCAAAATAAATTTCCTATTGTTTAATAAACTGGGTCTCCCTTGTAAAGAATATTTATTTAAATGTTATAACTTTAATGACTATTTATTTTTGCAATGTTTTTTGTAAATTTCTAATTTTTCCGTTTTTTTTTTGTTTTTTTTTTGTTTTTTTATTATAGGGTTGATGCTCAAGCCACAAATAAAACCACTGATTCCAGCTATACAAAAGACGACTTTTTGAAATTCTATGGTATCTCACTAATATCGTCATCATTTTTACATCTGATAAACTTGTATGTGTTACTAAAATTTTGCAGAGCGGCTTCATTCAATATTCACAGAGAGATGATAACAAGGGTTATAACAACTGTCATGCATTTCTTTGATACCAATTATTTGGGCAACGTGGTCAACAGATTTTCCTACGATTTAAATATAATTGACGAGAAGTTACCTATGGTTTTTTTGCATTTGTTCAGGGTAAGTTATAATATTAATAAAAAATTCTATTTATTCTAGCACAAACTCAAAACTGAATATAAATGTATTTCATTTGCTGTATTACAAAATATCTAAATGTTTTTTAATTACAAATTTATTGTTTAAACTATAAGTTACTAAATGAAAACAAAAATCTAATTAAGTTAAAAATAGCGCAACATCACAAACTATATTTTTTTTTTGTCTGCCAAAATTAACTTTCCGTGTGCTATATTTCTACTTCCAGATTGCTCCACTTTTTGCCCCTCTATTTTGATTTTTATTTGTTTTTGATTTCCTATTCTTATTGTTTTCTGTTGTTTTCTTTTTGATTCTAATATTTGCAAACATTATTTTATACTTTTATAAGATCTATTCAAATCCTATTTAGGTGATAGACGGCAGAGGGTAGTTGAAGTTGGGGCAGCTGGTGAGTAGGTCGACTCGGAACTGCAGTTTATCGATAAGGGAGTCCCACAGGGTTCAATTTTGGGTCCTCTTCTGTATATCATTTACACAAATGATATTGCCAATATTCTTGAGAATGATCTGGTGTTATTTGCTGATGACACATCGGCTATCTGCACAGCAAACAGTGAAGCTGAATGTAGTGAAAGTGTGGTAAACACTCTTTGCAGGTTGGACGATTGGTTCTACACAAATAATCTGCTGTTAAATGTAAATAAGACTAATTTAATCACCTTTAGCAGGCGAAATCAGCATAATCTAAATGTTACCTATGGGAACACAGTGGTTGAACCTGTGGAGAGCCTTTCGTTTCTGGGAATTCATATTGATCAACGTCTGGACTGGAAGTTACATACTCATCAACTTTCTGGGAAAATTTCAAGTAATTGCTATGCTTTAAGAGTGATTGTAAATACAGTCAACGCAGAGGCTGCCCTGTCAGCATATTATGCTTTTGTTCAGGCAAGAATGCGATATGGTATAATATTCTGGGGGAATTCTAGCGAAGCAGATAGAATTTTTATTCTTCAAAAGAGATGTCTTAGAACTATTTTTAAATTAAAACAAATTGAAACCTGTAGAAACATCTTTATTAACAATAATATCTTAACACTGTACAGTATGTATGTCTATGAATGTCTAGTGTTTGTCATAAATAATTATTCTTCTCTGTTTGCTGGCTTGAAGTATAATCATGTGTATAGCACTAGAAGGAAAAATGACCTGATAATAGATAGGGCACGTTGTACATACATTTAGAGAAATGTTACCTACAACGTCATATCAATATGGAATAAATTACCACAGATTTTTAAAACTTTACCAAAAAATAAACAAAAACAAAACCTCAAACAGTTTCTATCTCAAAAATGTTATTATTCCATAAAGGATTTCCTAGATGAGAAGGATTTTAATTACCTCATGTAGTGGTGGGGGCCCTTTTTATTCGTTTTTATTCGTTTCCAAAATGAAATGGTGTTAGTGTTCACGTAATATGAAATGTATATTCTATTTAGATATAAGCAGTGTATTTTTAAGTTTTATATTTCTTTGTTGACATGATCTACACCCTATGGGTACTTTGTAAACTGATCTTATACCGAAATAAACTAAACTAAATCCCATTTGTTTTTGCCATCACTACTCTATTGTCTGCAAAATCTTACATGCTTCTGCGTTTTTGGAAGCCATTTTGTGCTTTTTTAAGCCGATAATCTTCTCATTTACCTTTAACGTTGCTGGCTACAGAGTCATCTCATTGTTGTTAGCACAGTTCTTACGATCTTTTTTTTATTTATAGGTAAAGCAATTTTCCAGTCTTTAGGTATTTTTCTCTCTATAGATGCCATGTTTAGTAATCTTACTAATAACAATGTTGCTTTGTCTTTCATATTTTTAATTATTTCTGCTGTTATCTTATAACTTGCTGGTGCGTTTCCCTCTTTAAACCACTTAATTGTTTCTCTCAGTTCTTTTATTGTCAAATAATGTTTCTAAAAAAGGTATTTTAAGGCGAATCATCTTATGTTAGCTGTGTCGGGAGTAATAGGTAAATCAGGAAAAAAGTGGCAAGATAAACGTAGTAGATAGATTTTAATGAATTTTGTAATAATAATAATAATAATTAAACGTTTATTATTCTTTGCAAGTCATTACATATATATTGTCATAGTGATATTTTTTAGATTAATAATTGTGGTTTCCTTTTTAAATATTTGTCTTACTTTAAGGGCTCCTAACTAGAAGCTTATTTTATTTACCTAATATCTGTTGATGTAATAATCTTTTAATATAGATACTTTCTCAGCTAAAATTATTTTTTCTTGACTTTTCTTAAAGAGAAAACCCTAAGAGCTAATCTACTCTTATTTTTTTTTTATAAGAGCTTTTGCATACATATTTGAGAACATTCGATTATAGCTGTAACTACTTCTGTTAACAGAAAATGGTCAAATTCTCTGCTTGAGAGACTCAAATATTTAAACACCCACTATCTTTGTTACTGTCTAGCTTTTATCAGAATAAAAGTTTTTTAAAGTTTATTTTTTATCCTGTCAAAATATCACAATTTTGTGATTTCGTCCAATGAAAACGCTTAATCTTCAATGTTTTATGCTAAATCTAGCCAATCATTCAGGTTTATATTGATAAAACCACTAGTGGTTTTACTAGTATTGATAAAATTATAGAACTGTCAAAAGTTCAATAACAATATTGAACAATCAATTTTCTTGTTTATAAGTACCTTACTATAAATCAACATTCATTTATATTTTCTAAATATTCTGAAATATATTTTGTTATTATTAATATCACAATTCAATTCATCTAAACGATAATGAAAAATCAAATATGTAGGTACTTTAAAACTAACCTGCTTCCTGGTTCTGCATGCATTTAAAACTTTTATATGCCTACAGGCAAATGTGGTCTTGTAAGTAAACTTTAAATAGATATACCTAATAATTTTTATTTTGGTAATTTTCTCTTTAATAATATAATTGTATAAATAGGTATAAAAATAAATATCTATTCAAATTATAACCCTGTTTTCACGACGCTCACGACAACTGACAACTGTCAATACTATCTAGTGTACGGGATAAGTTAATAGGAGGGGAACGGCATTTCGTTTGTGTTAATTATGAAATATAAGTTGTTCTAGGAAGTTTTTTAAATAAAGTAGTTTTTGTACAGAATGGTTCAAAAAATAATTTTCTCAAATACCACTCGTCCTGTGATATTTTACTAGATATATTTTTATTTTCCAGACTCAAACTTTTTTATTTTAGGCAAAATTACTCAAACAAACTGAATATGATAAAATCACTCGTCCTACGGACTCGTGATTTTATCACATTTCAGTTTGTTTTCGTATTTTTGCCAAATAAAAAAGTTTTCGTGGAAACTAAAAATTTATCGATAAAATTTTAAGGACTCGTGGTATTACCTTTGTAAAAATTAGCTAATAATTTTAAAAACATTTTTTCCCTAACATTGCCCAGGATTAATAGGAATACCTCGTCTGATTACCCAGATAGTAATCTTCTTTTAAAGGTGGTTTTAATGTTTAGCAAATTTTTAATTCTCACTTTAAACCTTTAATATCCTATAAAATATTAAAATACTTACAGGTACATTAGATTTTATGTGTAATTTTATTTCTACAATATAAATTTACGGGTCCTACAATACATTTTAAAGTTTATTTCTACAATATATATTTTTATTGTATTGTTTTAATTTACAGGTACTATTTAGTTGCTTAGGAATAATAGTACTAATAGCAACAACTAACTGGATATTTCTGTTCCCATCAATATTTTTGATGGCCCTGATTGTACTGTTTAGACATATATACATTAACACAGGACGGAATCTTAAACGATTAGAAGCAGAAAGTAAACAAAACATTAAATAATTATAGTATTATTTTTAAAACTATTTAATTTTAGCCAGAAGTCCAATGTGTTCTCATATCAATTCAACGCTAGATGGTTTATCAACAATTAGAGCATTTGATGCAGATAAACATCTTGCTGATGAATTTTATCGACATCAAGATTTGTATTCTTCGGCAGTTTTTACTTTAAGGCTCACTCAAGCTGGTTTCGGATTTTATATGGGTGCTCTTAGTGCCACATTTACAACAGCAATTATTGCTAAATTTTTATTTTTTGAAGAAGGTAATAATATGTTTCATTTAACAATATTTGTCCTTAATGCGTTTTAAAAAAATTAAATAGAAATGTTTTGTTAATTTTAGAAAATTTAACATTCGAGGTCGGTCGCAAAATAATAATAACAATTTTTTTTGCGGCAAATGTAATTTATTTTATTTAAAATAAACCCATTCAGAGTTAATACATAGGTACATTTGCACGGTCCACAAGATTTTCGAATGAGAATTTCAGCTCATTGACCGATATATTTTCAAAATGGTGGTCGACGCTTTTTGGATAGCCTGCTGTCCCTTTATAGGCAAATGTAGTCTATCGAACTGAAAAAAGTTGCACTATGCCTTATCTGGAGCATATGGGGAGCATATATCTATAGATTCTGGAATGGTATAGAAGCCATAGAGATAGAGAAGCACCCGAACAACTTTAATAAAAAAGAGGAAGCAGTCAAGATCAACAAAACATGGGTCCCCATAATTAAGGGTGCGAAAACTCTACCCTTAACGAACAACACCGACCAGAACCGATTGGAATCGAAAGCAACTGAGGCCCCGCCCACTTCCTTCCCGACGTATAAATACGGGCTCCGTTCACGTAGAGCTCAGTAGTTCGCAGACTGTCAACCAGAAAGCAACTTTTGAAGATGCCAACCGCTCGTGTTGGCGAAACGTCAAGTCAATATGACAATCGACGCCGGCCTAACAGCCCAAAAACCAATGATACATTAGACAATGGCCGCGAAAGCCTTTCACAGTTTATATGTAGGATGCTGTTATTAAAAGATAACTTTTAAAAGACTGTTTCAATATTCTAATATACTGTTTTGCTATTATTACGTCAAACAACAATCTTTATGCTTACGTGAGAACTTTAGATTCTGATACTTTCTGAAGTCCAAATATAAATACGGTTATCTTTTTCAGATACAACTGCAGGAAATGTTGGTCTGATTCTTTCAAATGTATTGCGAATATCAGATTTGGTTCAATGGGGAGTAAACGAATGGGTCGAACTAGAAACTAATATGACAAACACAGAAAGATGTGTAGAATATACAGAATTAACTAAAGAAAGTGAAAGTGGTAGTGCCGATCTTAAAAACTGGCCAAAAGAAGGTGCACTACAATATAAACAAGTTGAATTAAACTATGGCTCCGAGAAATTCCCAGTGTTAAAAAACATTAATTTTGTTGTGGAACCCAAAAATAATATTGGAATCGTAGGTAGAACTGGAGCTGGAAAATCTTCTATCATATCCACATTATTTAGGCTATATGAATACCAAGGAACTATTGAAATTGATGAAAAAAATACGACAAATTTGTCGCTAAGTTTGCTCAGGTAAATATTATATTTGTCATATATGTGATCCATTAAAACACTTTTAAACTATGTTTATCCAGTCATTAGTTAAGTTTAAATAATCGTTTGTATTTTTCTGTTCTTACATGATCAAATTTACCAAAAATTTTATTTTTGCCTGTGAATTTTGATTCCCTGTTTGTACTTAACGAGTTTACTGATGTAAAGAAGCAAATCACCAGAAAGATTGTGTAGGCTGTCGCGTTGTTGTGGTGAACTCTTTAATTGTCCTTAAAATCGGGCAAAATTTGAAGAACGTTCGGTTGTTTTTAAAACTACTTTGATTTTAAATAACATGTCTAAATATAAAAACAAAAAGAAGCCTGAAGAAGCTGTGTCCATACTTTAATGCCGGGGATGATTTATTGGCTCCTTGAAATCAAACAGAAAGCGAATTATCAATAACGCTGTAAGCTTATGAGATGTCATTGTAAACTATTTAATTGTCAGTAGCACGTGTATAGAACCAAACGTAAAAAACCTTTCAATTAAATTTGGTGTTGGCGGTTGTATCATGGAATGTAAACTTATGATGAACAAGAACCTTATGTCAAAAAGAAATGACTATGGCTTAAGTTGTAATTAGCCCATTTTGATTTTCTTGGAAAAAATGTTATCGAGGTAAGGCACTATATACATAAGTATTATCATCAGCCATATTTTGTCCAATGTCAACCACAAAACCAGAGATAATAGAACAGATGTGTTGATGCCTAATATAAAGTTGGCAACAAATTCCGACATCAGCGCGCCATGTTTAAAACTATTCACTATAGTTCTACACACTTTTTATGCTTAAAGTACCTTAAATTTATATTAAACTAAAACTAGTAGTAGTTACCCTGTCACCTGTCACTATAACTACTTTTTTGCTTTTCGCGCTACCAGATGGTTTAGTTCCCATTTTCACCACTACAAAATACGATTGCACGTCTTTTTAATTTGTGTATGGTCTAACCATAGAGATATAAGATATAGAGCACGTGAGCCATAGGAACGCACACAAGGGAAAGCCAGCACGGAATAGAAAGAGAGAGAGCAACTAGTGCGTCTGGTTTTTTACCTTACTAGTTTTATAGACTCGCCTGTTGCGCATGTGATTAGACAAAGATAAACCGACGCACTATTTGTCCTCTCTCTTTTTATTTCGTGCTGGTCGTATCGGCTGGCTCCCGTTAGTTGTCCTCTCTCTTTCTATTTCGTGCTGGTCGTATCGGCTGGCTCCCGTGCTCTATATCTTATATCTCTATGGGTCTAACACGTGAATTTAGTGACATTGGACAGAAAATGGCTCATAATAATACCTATTCGCTGGGTGCGAAGGATAGGGTGGGAGAACCACGAATCGATCGCAGCGCTCACCGTGGCTAAAAAAGGAACTTACGGCGGACGATTAATCACTTTTTACTAAGGATTTTACATAGATTTCACTTATCCATGCGTCGATTTAAAAAGTAAATAAACCTGCGTCACGAAACCTGCTGTATATAGTCAACTGCAATAACAATGGCATAAATAGTGATCAGAAATTCTATAAATTTCCACAAGCAAGTTGAAAACGAGAACAACGTGTGAAGTAGTGGATAATCGCTATCAAGAGGAAAAAGCTAATAAGCTAACTTAAAAAGCAACATTTTAAATATTTGCTATATTTAGTAGATACCTATGTTGTAGGAAGCATCACGTTTTATTTTTACGTCTTGCGCATGTTAAGCCAAAACTAATTCTTTACCTTTGTTGGTTGTTTGAGGTTGGAAAGTTATGTCGTGAGTGATTGCTTGAAAAACAGTTTTAATTATTAATTTGGCCATGTTTAACTGAAAATAAACAAAACGTCTGCATTATTAACGGCATTATAATCATATTATTATCATCTATAATGCGATAATCGATTACATTTATTTATTTTTTTAATTACTTCATGTGAAGTCCGCCTTGATAAACCCCATCTATACTACCTTAAATTTAATGATTTTGACATTTTAGACGGAAAATAAAAAAGATAAATATTATTATCGACGCTATAGATTTACATGATCAATACATTTGGGTAGAAAACTAATAAATTACGATGTTTCATTGGAAATAATTATTTGTTTACTTACTTTTCGTAATGACAGTTAGCCATTTGATATTTCAAAGTCCGCCGTAATTGTAAACGCAAGGTGCCGCTGTCATCGCGCACCTAGCGGATATCTATAGTGCCTTAATCGTGGTGCTCTGTAATTTTTTTCTCTAAATGTCGTATTCAAAACATATGAAAAGTCATTCTAATGGAAGTTTACAATTTCCTGGCCAGTAGAGTAGTCAAAATTGTTGACATTATTACTGAAATCATTTTTGAAAGGTTATTATTTTTCTAAGCTTGGCACAGACACTCAGGCTAATGGATTGTTGAAAAGTAGAGGAATAAAAATTACACGCTATTTTAATAGTTGGTCTTCCATTTGATTACACAAAAAATTCTATTTTGATTTGTGAGTTCATTGTTTACAAGCCATTTAAAGTTGACGTGTCACTGTATATTGTTACAATAGAAAAAAAAAGAATATCGTGCAGAGATAGAATTCTATGTTTTGGAAAGTTTATTAACAACAGAAATTTATGCTAAAATCGTAAAAGTGTTAAAGGAATATTCTCCTTCATTTTCAACTGTGCATCGATAGGTTTTTAAGTTTAAAGAACCTATGTAGTAAACGTCCAAAAAGTGCCACAACATCAAAAATCATTAAGTAATTCTACGATATTGTTTGTTAAAATCCAAGTTTTACTATGCATAAAATTGCTAGTACCATACGCATCTCAGATTAAAGAGTACTTCATTTTTTATACATATAAAAAAAGATGTTCGAAAAGTTAATGCCACATAAGTTAAGAACTCAAAAACAATTTAGTCGAAAATAAATTTCCCTGTGTAATTTGTAGCATTTTAAACAAAATAAAACCGAAACTAAAATAAGAACGTTTACTCAAGCTGGTTCTTCAGCTCTAAAAACAGGTGAAGTCAGAATGATCAGCAAAAAAGGTAATGGCATCAGATTTTTGGGATCAAAATGGGCTTTGTTAATAATTGATTATCTTAAAAGAGGTAAAACAATTAACTCTTAATATTATTGCAACCTTTTGTATTAGTTGAATAAAAAACTTCATGAAAAAACATCCAGTTTACACACGAAAACAATCATTTTTCATCAAGACAATGCACGTGTTCACACAAGTTTGTGACGATGGTTAAATTGATCGAATTACTTGAATAAGTTAAACATCCACCGTATTCACCAGCTTATATTATATTATATTACCTCGTCAGAAACTTAAAACAATTACTTCGTGGAAAATGTTTTTTGTCGAATGAAGAAGCTATTGCTGCAGCGGGAAAGTATTTTGCAAAGCTTCCGGAAAATTTTAACAGAAATTGTATATAATTACTAGAGGATTCTTTAAATAAGTGAGTTTAAGCCAAGGGAGATTATATTGAATTTTAAATAAAAAAAAAACAATTTTATTAAAAACTTCACATTCCTTCAATTTTACATTCAAAAGATTTCAACCAACCTGTGTAAGTACCTACTACATTTATGTTAAATTTACTGCGGAAACAAGTTGTAAGTTTAGAAATGTTTTAATCCTGATTGAGTCATTACAAAATGTAAATACAATTTTTAATGTAAATCCATTTAAATTAGTGAAGAAAGCCATAAAAATATGTAAATTAAGAGCACAGGTCTCTTCTAGTAATTGAATTATTCTGCTAAAATTAATAATCTGTGATGTTTTCAGAGACTTTTAGCGGTTTTTTACCATTGCGTAATACAAATCATTTCATATCAGTCAAAAGTCCATTTCATAAAAAGTTCTTAAGATAAAAAATGAGAATAGCCCCATTACAGCAGTCTTTCAATTAGTAACTAACTTTTTTAATTAAAGCAATGATGTTAAATCAACTCAAAGCTTTCTTTTTTGCAGGAGGAACGTAGCTGTAATTCCACAAGATCCAATTTTATTCACTGGCACTATCCGTGAAAATATCGATCCCTTTCAAAAGCATTCAGACGAAAGGATATGGTCATTATTTAGAAAATTAATGATAGACAAGAATATTAAAAGTTTGGATAGTACAGTTTCTAACTTTAGTTCGGGACAAAAACAATTACTGTGTATGGCGAGGGCTGCACTTCAAGACTGCAAAATTGTTGTTTTAGATGAAATTACAGCAAATATGGACTCGGAAAACGACAAATTAATTCATTCCTTAGTTAAAGAGATCTTTAATGATTGTACGATTTTAACAATAGCCCATAGGCTGAATTTTATAATGAGCTGTGATAAAGTCATTGTGATGGAAAACGGAGAAATTGTAGAATTTGATACGCCGGAAATTTTGATGAATGATAAGAATTCAATTTTCTCAAAAATATGTGATAAAGCTGATTCCTAATCAAAACTTGAATAAAATGGACTGTAAAGTATAATATAGAATAACACCGACTTTATTATTATCAATAAATAAGATTTATGGTAAAATCTGTTACGTTTATTAATATTTTACTTTATTAAATGATCTCACTAAAACAATTCAATTTATTTTTAAATAAGCAACATTTTTAATCAATAAAGCTTTCCAGGCTCGTATTCAAAGTAAGGTATAATTTTTAAGTTCTAGTGACAATTTATCGTAAATACTTTCAAAACTGTTATTACGCCAACTTAAAAGGAGATTTTGTACATGATTTCACTCAAAATTTGGTTTCGTTTTTTTTTCAAACAAATTACTTTTCTTAAACAAATATTTAGGACTCAGTAGACTCTAGTAGTCTGTTTATTTACACCACTAACATGTTTTACAATTTTAAAACAGATATTTTTTGTAATTTTCCCCTTACGGACAATTATTATTCTGGTTTTCTTCTGCTGCATTTTTTTGGATATTTTCTAGTATTATGCATCCTTCACATCTCTATTTTTATTTTTAATCCATGCCTTTTTTTACCGAGTATGTTTAGTTACACTTGTTAAATATGAAATCGATGTTATTTTTATGCTCACAAACAGTATTTTTGTATTTTCAAGTTTAAATTTATTTTTATTAAATAAAATATAAAGAATTTCATTGTTTTAACCCTTTATTTAGTCTTTTCCCTTAATGACAACACCACCGGAATTTTTGTGTTTGTTATTTGAGTGGAGTCGGATAAATTTAGAGATAAAGTATGCGCCAAAACAAAAGACACTAAAAACTAAAGCTTTATTAAACATAAAAAATTAAATAACATTTCAAATATTGCGAATTTTAAGTTTTGCTTCTATACAAAATGTGTTCAAAGTGCTCGCTATTGCGTTCCAAGCAGTACTCATAACGCTTAACAAGATTGCTCAGCATGTTATTAAAAATAGGCTGCTGCATTCTTCTAAAGAAGGTCAAAATTTTTTCTCAGATTTCATCAATAGTTGCCGGTGGGTTTTCTGTAAAAATGGCTTGTTTCAGCATACCCCATACGTAAGCATCAGGAGTTGTTAGATCAGGTGAATGAAAAGGGTAAGGAAAATTCGTGTTACGGGAAATTACGCGGTCTTCAAAATTTTCTCGAATCAGATCTAAGGATGCTGTCGTGGTATGAAAAGTAGTTCCATCCTGTTGGAACCATTGGGTATTCAAATGTATGTTTCTGGCACGACAGAATTGTCTGAGACCAATAAAAAATGGTGTCAAAATTTGTTCTCTATATCGCACTTTATTTAGTGTAACGGGTCTTCAACGCTCGTCTTCCACGAAGTAATGGCCCAATAATCCATTACCTGACACTGCGCACCAAACTGTTACACGGTCACTATGAAGAGGTTTTTCTACAATGATGTCTGATCGTTCAAAACCAAGAAAACAATTTGTCTGTCGCTTCATAAATCCATTCAGATGGATGTGACATTAGTCACATTAGAAAAAAATAGGGGTTGTTCATAAACCATTGCCAAGACTAAAGCACAATAAACAACTCTTGATTTCTGTCTTATCGTGTCAAGTGTTGCCCAATCTGTATTTTATAGGGAAAACCACCAATCTTCTTAAACATTCTTCGGGTAGATGTTTCACTTAAATTCATTTTTAAAAATGTTCTGCATAGACTTCTTTTTGGTGATTCTAACACCTGTTGAAATATGTAGCTTTGCTTGATTCGCATTTGTTGTCACGGTAACTGGACGACCAGTACAGCTTTTGCGTTGAGTTAGAACGCTTCCTGTTCATCGAAATTTTGCAACGACTCTTAACAAATCCTTATTAGTCGGTGCAGGCTTCTGAAACTCTTGCCGAAATTGATTGGCAACCATTAACAAACTAGGTCCATTTGATCGTCCATTCCCGTATGAGCGGAAATAATACCCAATAATTTTGCGTTGTAAGCACCATTTCGAATCTTTTTGACAGTTTGTTAAAATAAACAATGTTTAAAAATACCATGACAACTATTGTCACTTGTTTCCTATGACGCGATAATATTTCACAGGATTCCTGATTTCAGTGTCCTTTGTTTTGGCGCATATCGTAGTAGTGGGGCGTTTGTCTCTTAAGCTGTTACCAAGTTGACAATTTTATACAAGACAAAATTTACAATCACAACGGTAATTTTATTTTAATCAATAGTTTTTATTATATAAACAACAAAAAAGAATGTCTGACAAAAATATTGAGTCATTTGGGGCATCGGACACACTAAATATGTTAAATTTATATAAAAAATACGGCTGATTTTAATTTTGTTGTTATTTTCCAGCAACACTTCTATTCATTAATACAGACTATTAAATAATTTTCATTTAAATTCAAGTTATATTAATGAGTTTAAATTTAATATTTCAAAAACCTTTTTTAATTAGGTAGGTAACTAATAGATTTGTCTAAATAAACTTTTTAGTAATAATTTTTATAAATTATTTTTTTTATACACGGTATGAGTTTTGTTTAAATGAATAAGGAACTAGAGAAAATTTCCTTAGTTACAATTCAAACTTTACAACGACATGTAGACACGACTTTTCATAAATTATCCTAATTCAAAAAATGCTTTCTGAGGGAGCTAGTGTCTTTCGAAAATATTATCATTAAGTAAGTTATCTTTTCTGTCTCTACAAAAACACTGGTAAAACAGTTAAAATTTGGTAGAATGTTATCTTTTTTGTATTTAGGAGATTTAGATTCAATGTTCAAGGAGGTATAGTTACCTGGAAAGATTGTTTAGTCGCCCTGTATTGAGGTAAAAAATCCAAAATATTTGATTTACCAGTATTTTGTGTTTTGAGATTTTAATAATTTATTTAAAAAAATAATAGAGTTTTATAAAAAAAAATACAAAAAATTAATTGATTACATTTATTGATTTCCTATATTTTTTACATCACACAGTATAAAATATACACAAAAAAATCAGTTGGTTTTATTGTCTTCGTCAGTTTCCGAGTCAGATCGTTCATCTTCCATATTTTGACCTTTAATAATTCTCCATAGTAGCCTTATTATTTGGTAACTCCAAAAACAATTAAGTACTTGAATAAGTAACAACAATGTAAGTAGAACGTAAATAGCTGGATTCAGAACTAGTATTTTAGGTGCAATTGTGTAAATACTAAAAAATTAGTGGGTATATTATCAAATTGTACACAAATTAGAAGTATTTTTAAAATTTTAGAAAGTATAAAAACGACATCCAAACCCGTAACCTTTGCCTTAACGCAGCAACGCTTTAATAACTAAGCTATAAATGCTTACTAATTATTTCGCTTTTTTGTCGTTAAATTCAACTCGTTACATGAGACACTTACTCACTTTCTTACTAAGCGGATACAGAATGACGTTAATGAGAGAGAGATTTTGTCAAATCGATAATTGTATATTAAGATTCAAATACATTTTCTACGTTTAGTATTTTAAGGTATTTGTTCTTTCTCAATAAAAATTTGCCATCATCATTTCTGTTAATAACTTGATTTTTAGTTTCTTAGGAATACTTTGCTTTAACTTATTTTTTATAGATTGCTAATCTACGGACACTTTGTGTTCCATAGCCTCTTATCGGCACGAAAAATTGCCTTTTGTATTATATGCTTGAAGATAATAACTGTTTGGCCTGCAGATATAACAACATTTGATATGATACAAAATTAAATGCATGGATCAGTAAAAAATTAGAAATAAGCTTTTATAAGCTTATTGTTTCATCTCTTTAAAAGTTTAATAAATTTAGCACTCAAGTAGTGCTTACAGAACTTAACACATATTATTTTACACCTTTTAATAATGACAAAGTATCTAAAAAACTTTTGCTATTTAATAATCGGAACACAAAACCAAATTGTTGAATTAATTAAGTAAATTTATCCAATATGTATCTAATTAAAATTCTGGAAACTTACTGTCGAATTATCCAAAACGGATATAAACCTAATCTTGTTACAGTCCATACACAGGTAAATGCCAGAAAGCATGCAGAGGCACTACTCTCCATTTCTAGATATTTAAATATTTTTGCACCCTAAAAACAAATGAAGGTCCATTAGAAGAAATTAGACAATAATTTTTAAACGTAAATAAATTACTTTTGTAAGTGTGGTTTATTTATAAATATTTTAAAAGATATATAATAAACTGTTATGGTCACAGCTTTGTCAATAAAGATATGAGCCAGTTTGCATATGCATTTTTGATTATACAACATAATGAACGCCTTTTAAATTTACTGTTTATAAGTAGTTTAATATGCTTGGAAAAGACGTATTGTGTTTATGTCATATAAGAAGTTAAGAGGTTAGCGAAAAATAAGCTGGTTATTGTTAAACAGAAAACTAGATAGGGACAAAGAAACTTTATAAAGTTTTTATCTAAAAAATACCGGTACACAGAACTTTCGCCACGATTCATAACCTTTACAAAGCTGGTTTGAAGGATAATACCGAATTCCTAACTATGGTCAGTCAGATCATTACGATCAACCCCCAGCTGAGCTACCGGTCTCAGACCCTCTCCGTTAATCCTATGTCCGAATTCCTAACTGCATACAAATATTATTTAATTTTGAATTTAATAAATGTAAAAAAGTCTTTAAATTTTAAAAAACGCATTGTGTTTTGGAAAATTTTTACATAATTTTTTTTGTACGATTCATTAATTAATTAGATTTTACTCGTAAAAGTATCGCAAGTTAAAATCTTGAAGTAAAGATTCGTAGTAAGGATAAACTATATAGTAGAAGATAAACTGTTTTAAGTAATTTTTTTCTAACTCCGTGTGATTAATAAAATTAAAAAAAGTTCAAAATTGCAATTATACATTTATTTGTAACTTTCCTTTTTCGCTGATCATTGTTTGAAGAGCCATATTGCCTACAATATACAGGGTGTCCCAGAATTAACTACGGAAACTTCGTATACGTATTCCTTGATGACAAATAAGTAGGGTCTTTTCTATAAAAAAAATTTTTTTAGAGACTCCTGTCAGAGTTATAACCCTTTAAAGAGGGGTGGTAAAATGTGCGCTACTTGATTGACATGGTCCTACTTTTTATTTTTTTACTCCAAACCGAAACGATTTCGCAAAAAACAACAAGGAACAAAAAAGTTTCTAAATAATCAAAACTTCCTAAAATAATTTTTTGTTATTGCAAATATTAATTGCTAAGAAAGTTACAAAAAAAATATTAAGAGGGGTTACTTGATTTGCACCCTTAGAATGGGGTAGGGCAGGTGAAAAGTGGCAGGAGAAATGCGTCTTTATAAAAATGATGTTCACCCAAATTTTTAATTTTTTACCTTGGACCAATCAGAAGATATTAAATTAAAACCGTATTTTACCACCGCTCTTTAAAGGGTTATAACTCTGACAGGAGTCTCTAAAAAATTTTTTTTTATAGGAAAGACCCTACTTATTTGTCATCAAGGAATACGTATACGAAGTTTCCGTAGTTAATTCTGGAACACCCTGTATAAATCAGTTGATTAAATCAAAATTTAAAAAAAAAAAATTAATCGTACTTAAACTTTTTTTATAAAAACAGTAATAAAGTATATTTTTTTTGTAATTATAAATAATAATAGAATTACCGAGAATACGTACAATTAGATGATTGAAAAATTTTTTAACATGTCACTTGTTAATTGAACTTAATGATTACTCGATTAATGAACGTTCGAAAGTTTCGAAAACAACTAAATCAAATTTGCATAAAACCCTTAAACATTTTGTTAATATCTCTGTTTCAAGTTTGGATTCCCCTTCCATTTTTATTATAATCCAAAAATCTTGTTTTTAAGTCTATTGGAAATAACTAATAATATTACTATTTTTAAGTACTAATAAGGTATAGTATATTCTGTAACCGTGTAACAGACTGTATTTTCTCCACGACCATGTAATAATTCTGTTTATTTAAATTTAAATATGTAGCAAAAAAATTAGAACGTCGCACTAAAAAACTGAGTGACAGTTTTGAAATTCGCATGGCAATCTATGTTTTTTGTAGAGCAATTACAGAATGTTATTCCGTCACTAGTTATAGAATGGAAATACATGCAAAACACATAAGAAGCAAGTGTTTCAGAATAAATATTTATAAAAATGAAGTCGGAATTATTACATTCATTATGGTCGTGGAGAAAAATATTTCTTTTCTTCAATCCGATTAAGAAATCTAAAGTAGTCGCCAAGATCAGGTAGAAAATGTTGAGTTAGGAATTCGGATATAGGATTACCGAATTACTTACTAATCCCCAAATGTTATGACCACGGTTAGGAATTCGTATATCCCGGGTTTGAAGTACAATTTATTTTTTGTACAATTCTGCTACGAGCCTTAATGAGAAAATCCTAAAGGTATTGTTTAAATTTAACTATACATTTTCTTCTTTTATTAAGAGAACCTTCGCCACTAAAATAAAAATAATAATAGGAATTAAAAACAACAATATTTTGAAAATGACCCTTGATTATTTAATTTATCTTGAACGATATGTTAAATTTTTAAAGGCTATCTTTAAAAACTGAAAGTGCTTTACAAAATTAAAATAATTATTAAAATTTTAAAAGTTTTTCTTAACCTTCAATATTGAGATTAAAATATTTTAATATTAACTATACAATCGCGTTTAAATTTTTTATTACGTTTTATAAAAATATGAAATGTGCAGATACTTCCTCTACGAAGTATGTTTGTGATTCTGATTAATTTCCGGAAAAGTATCAATCTGACAATACGAAATAACTACTGTTTGGTTTAATGATGTGATGGACTCTACTAGCGTTAGCATTAACGCGTTGTATCGTATCCGTTATGCAATTTCCCGAGAATTATTCTTCCTCTTATATTGTCATTACGCCTATCGAGGTGAATTTCACTAATGCCAAATAGAGTAAGCCAGTACTCGCCCAACATAGATTTTCAAGTTTATTCTTGCATCTGATTACGTATTTAGAATATATTGCTGTGTGATTATAGGTTAAGGTAATTACCTACTCTTTGGCAAGTCTTTAGCGGTTGTTGCTAGTGGGGTAGTGTCGAGCTAGAATCAACATATCTATGTAAATTTTTAGTTAACCAGTTCTTCTCCTGCTATACTTATGCTTGTGAGTTTAATGTACACTGTCCATTTTCTTATAAATTTTCGATGTATATATCACATTGCATACCTAGTAAATTCTTTATACATATCGGTGCAACAGGATTCATATAAGCTTTATAAAAATGATATCCTTCAGAATGCTGACTTCTACAGTTGGTTTTTAACAACAATATAAAAGCGTACCATACTTATAAAGACTAGCTAATATTTGTCATGAAGAGTAAGTCAAGGAAGTAATGAAAGTGCCACCCTTACTCTGGTTGATGTAATTGTCCTGGTTTGTGTTATAAGGAGATATGCTGGATTTGGTTAAATTTTCGGTATTCTGCTTTTTTTTAATGTATTGTAAAAGTCAAAACTGCTCTGTACTGTTATTTTATGTTAAAATTTATAGTAAGTATTAACCTTAATAAAACTTTTAATAAAGTTCGTGAACACCAACAAAGATATTTTCTTATATTAAAACTAACTTAAATATACACATCTAATTACAAAAAGCCACTATCAACTGTTCTTTCTTAGCGAAATTTATTTTGATTATTAATTTGTATTAGTGTAGTTGTGGAGTTCATGTGACGCAAAAATCTATTTTTATACATTAAAAATAAAAGTAAATATTTACCTCTAAAAATATGTCGCTTACAAAAAGTACAACAATGACTATTGATCCTATCCGTTGTGAATTGGAAGCGAGTGATATATAAATCAACAATATAGCAATTGCATGATGTACAGCACTTTCCGCAAAGTCTTTACGTTTTTTGTTTAAAAATAATTTAATAAGAAGGGACCAGTAATAAGCCAGATTCATTACATAAAAAATCCATATATCTGTCGTAATCTTCTGACGGGCGAAGTCAGTCCTAAAATAAAAAATGATACAAAGTTTTATTTCTCATAAATTACATAGGTTTCATTAGATTTTGTTTTGCGTATATTTCATGGATATTGAGTTTTTTTTTTAACTACTGTAGCGAAGTGTTACTTAAAATTAATATAATGTCTTATATTTTGTTAAAGCTTTAGGTAACTTTAACTTTTCGGTTGTCATTAAGCTTGTAAATTATTCAAGTAAACTTCATTATCTTGTCCTTTTATGTCGTAAATGAATAGAATGCTTTGTAAAGTTAGTTAAAAAGTAACAAAATTGGACAAAACTTATATTATCTAAAATATTAAATGTACCTTCAACAAATTTAATAAATCCTAAACAGGTATAAATAAAAGTAAATTATCTGTTTAATTACTTTAGATAATATATTTCCAAGTATGCAGTAAATACATGTATGTATTGATAGATTAAGTTTAAACAAATTAGATAAGAAATGAAACAATACTAACGAACACGAAATATCATAGTAAAAAAAAACAGAATAAATAAACGATATTTTAATACCTCGAGTTGAGCAGTTATAGATCACGAAAAGAGTAGGTAACAGGGAAAAAATTAGACACGCAAAATTCATGATATACAGTATGCGGCAAAATTAACAATACTAAAATAAACATTAATATGTTTATTATTATCTATATATTTATGATCCATGATAGAGCCTTGCAAACATTATTTACGACGACGTTCCCGATAAAACAGATGCTCAGTTTTAAGCATATTTCGTAGCGTTCAAAAAGGTTCTCAATCATGTATTTTAATAAAGATTGTTGATTGGCACAAAAAATATCTTGAATCTTAGTCGGCAGATCCGGAATGTTAAACGGTGGATCAATACGAAAAACAGCCTCCTTCAGCATTTCCCACATTCACGCATCAAGTGGCGTAAGGTCTGGTGAGTGCAAAGGATATGAAAAATCAGTGCCACGAGAAATAAGACAATCTCCAAAACGATTACGCAGCATTTAAACAGACCAACCATGCGACAGGTTGTACCTACGGTCCTGCTGAAACAATTGTTGATCTAGTGGTATGTTCGGCTTAATAATCTGTTCTCTGTAGCGTTCCTGATTAACAGTTAACAGCGTTCCAACGTTTGCTTGAATGAAATACGGGTCCAAGACAGATGCAGCACGTCAAACGGTAACATGGTTACTGTAAAGGGGGTGCTTGACAATTACTTCGGGGTGTTCGAATCCCAGAAACGATATTGTCTGCTTGTCAATGGATACGTTTAAATGATTATGGCTTTTCTAAGAAGAAACGAAGCTTTCTCATAATCCATAGCCAACAAACGTGCGCAGTATTCGATTCTTAGACGCTTATCAACTGCACTCAGACACTCTCCTGTCTGTATTTTGTATTGAGACTGTCGCTGGGTGTCCCACGTCATGTTTACGTTAACAAAGCACATTTCCCGGACTACGAAACTTGTTAACAACTGCTACATAACGCTGTTACTCAGAAGCTGTTTATTTAATTATTAATTTATTTACAACAAACGCCATTTTACAAACATACAAAAACAAATCATCAAAAATACTCTATGATAAAATACATGTTAATTTCAGATTGTAGCTTCCCAATTTATTAGAAAATATATCTAATTGTAAGGAATGAGAATTAAAAATTCTTTGCATGCAAGCAAAAGATCCATAGGTAGTATCTAACTGTAATTACAAGAATAATTATCAATGTTAAGTAGTTGATAGATACACAGAAGTTCAAAAAACCCAACAAAACCATTTAAAAGTGTTTAAAAGTAACATAAATCAAAATACTCTCGACGATGATGAAGTCTCAACATATGAAGTTTATTTAAAACAAAATCATAACTAAAGTCCAATCCACTTATTACGGAAATAATAGACGAGTAAAGACTTAATGTGTCAACTGCTTTTAATCTTGAACCGTTTTCGCGACCTTTTCCGTATGACCGAAAATAGGACTCCACGATATATATTTTTTCTGAAACACTAAGAACCATCTTGAAACACTTTACATGACACCTGACGCTTGACACATACAAAAAAAACAAATTTGACGCAAACGCGTTTCAGTACTCTTCATTGCCGCATAATGTATTATATATTTTATCAGAGAGTCTGTAATATTGCCTAATCAAATATATGTCTTTAATTAATATAATGTTACTTGAATGTAGAAATTTAAGAAGAACATCAAAACATCAAATGAAAAAACTACAATCTATATATGGTTCTAATAAAGAGATAAAGTAATATAACGATGGACGGAGGTAATTTGGGAGGATGGTTATTAACAAGATCTGCAAAACAGGTATGCTTGTTGCGAACAATCAGGTGTTTTTCAAAGTTTAGTAGTTAATCTTTAAAGAATAGGTAAATATTTTAAGAAATATATCATAGTAGATATAAAAAAAATGATAAAATGGATTTATTGGGTACTAATTTTATAAAAAAAAATTAAAAGAATTTTTAGATGTTGTTTTAAAATTAGAAATAAAATAGTATATTACGCTACAAGGGACGAAAGTTGAATTTTCGGCCCTGCGTGTCATGATGCCCGAGGCGAAAAGTTTCTTCCCTGCAATTAGGGACGAATGAACGTACTTTCGACCGAGGTATGAAGAAAAAGATTTTTTATCACAACTAAAAATGAAAGAAATAAACAAAACTTATTCTAAAAAACAATCTACAGTAAATACTTACGTATATTCATTTTCGGATATGATAAATCTTTCATTATTTAAATTCAAATTAAAAGCTGGTTCTTGATTTGTAACTTGTTTATTAAAATTAGATTTTGCCCTTTTTATCCACTATATTGTATGTTACAGACAGGTATAATGAGTTTCAAGGAGATAGCACTAGATGAGGCTAACAAGTGAATCCTTTTTATTTAAAAATGCACTCTTTAATTTAAAATAAATGTACTTAAAATATTAAAATAATAATAATAATAATAAACTGTAAAATATCCAAAAACACTTAGATACTCTAAACGAAAAGTAATTCTTTCATTGTTTATAATGAACTTGTCAGTTTTCATTTAAGATCCAGTCGACAAAATAATAATATAAAAATCTTTTAAAAATTGATATTTTACAAAAAAAATCTTACTCGCTCTATTTATCCTTCCCCCTAAAAAACTTTACGGCTTGTACTGGAATAACTGCCAACGTAATGCAATTATAAATTAGTTCAAATTATTTTATTGGAAAATCAGTAAATAAACACAATATCGGATCATATCTTTACTTTTATTATTTGGTATGTTCATATTTTGCTCTAAAATCCCTTTAATATATAAACTAATTTGGTCCAAGAATTTTTTATTGAACGAACTGAATTATAAATTCTATTTACTCTAAGGAAGGTATTAAATGAAAAAAATTTTCGTCTATTATTAATTTTTCATTTTTTTTGTTTTATATTTTTTAAATTTATGGATTCTTCTGTTAAATTTACAAAAAGGCAAACAAATTTTTATAGCTGGTTATAAAAACGTATTAAATTATTTGACTATAAAGCAATAACATTTTACAAAAGAAGAAAAAAAATGTATATTTTACTTTCAAAACAACAAAGTATTTCGCTATAAATAACTTGGAAAACGTTTTTTTAAAGGGCTCTAGTTATTAAGCACGTTTCCACTTTATTTGAGATATAACATTTTAATATATTCGTTTCATAAGCAACACAGAAAAACATATTCCCTCGAGGATTATGAACAACGAACGGAGAAGCAAATAAAATGCTTATTAAACCGTCAACCTTAACGTATTCACTTATTCAGGTATTTACAAATTTTAATTCGAATTATGTTTGGATTCGCGACGTCCTTACTTTTTTAAGTTATTCCTTTTCGCACCACGCTCTAATTGGGCTTATTTAATGATAAACTCGACTGCTTTTGTATAAACTCTGTTTCTTTTTCCTGGGAATTACATTGAATTTTTTAAACCTGCTAAATATATTATTTTACAGTACCTACTCCTGAAGGAGTTGTTTTTTATAAGGTAGATGTAGTAACATATTTTATAAGATAAATTTAAATTATATTGTTTTTCTTAAGTGAATGTTAAGTAAATAATAATTAATTTTTACTGGAGTTTCTATATTACATTTTAATACGGCGTGAAATTTGGAAGTGATACACTATATGCCACATAATTTGTAATAACAAAGTATGGAATATTCTACAATTATTTATTTATAGTGATTGACGTCAATATTAATATGCTGAACAAACTAATAACAACTGCATTTACTAACAAAAACATAAGTTAAACTATTTAATCAAATTTATTTGTTTACTTATTTAAACAAAATTTGGCTGTATGTATCTGCTTTTTTTCATATAAGTATAATAAAACTTACCAGCATTCTCTGAGGTCCCACAACCAAGGTTTGTTCCATAATAGAAACATCCCATGACTGAATTCAACTAAGTAATATGAGAAATGCCAGCAACTTCTTGAAAACCGGGAAATTTTTGAAGGTCCTGAAGATTGTTTTGCAAAAAAAGCATTTATAACAGAAACATATTTATTTATATAAGATACCTAAAAAAAGTTACTTAAATAATATTTAAATACAGAACAGTTTTATTACCTGTGTAGGTGTTAACCATGCACTACTTTTTAGTAAACCTATAACCTCGGAGTTTGTATTTGAAATTCTATTGTTTAAAGGTTTAATTCCAAATGATATTCCTATGGGTTCAAAGCAGTACCTGCAAAAAAAAGCTTGTTGTTATATAATAGCTAATTAAATTTTATAATAAAAAATAGATGCATAAATAATTAAATGATTTTAAGCATTTTGTAAAAAGTTTGTAAAAAGTTTCTTAATTCTTTTTAATTATTCACTATCCAAAAAAAATAGCTTCAAAAAGAAAGTAACAGAAACTATTTATGCGATAACGGATATGCCTTTGCTAGCACTTTCTGCACCGTACATAGACATGCATAGTAAGAACACTACATCCAAAAACTCGTTTTATGCCGCCAAAGCTATACCAGTCAGCAGTAGATTACTTCCTAACTCGGTAGATTTACCGAAAAATCGGTAAAGTTGGCATCGCTGCTCACCAGTTCTTACAAAAACTGCACAAAAACGAAATGTGGTCCAAAGAACTTTAAAGGTGGTTCTCAAAGTGATCATACTATTCTTGTCTATATACGGTGCTTTCTGTGTTTGTCATCTGCTGCATTAGGTGCGGGTGCGGCGAAAGTTACAAAAGTAGTTAACAAGACTTAGAATTGGTAGTGTAAGCACAAACTATTTATAATATTATTTTAATAATAAGGATGAAGATTACTTCATTTCAAAAGTTTACTGACTTATTAGTCTAACAACATTCTCATTAAAAACGTTAAATTAAAAATTCTGAAAAGTAGTTGGAAGTTTACAATGCACATTCACCGGAAGATAAGTACAATGCCTTTATTAGAATCTTTGTTTCTTATTATAATACATGTTTTGAACCTAAAGCTCAAATACTGAATAAAAAGCAGGGATCTCATTGGGTTTCTCCCACAATTACTGAAGCAAAAAATAGACTGCTGTTTTTGCATGACTGGCAAAAGCAACATCCTAGCACACAAAATAAACAATTATTTAAATAATAAAAATAAACATACCTATATAAAAATTTTGGAAAAAACAAAACACGAATTTTGCAATAAACTAGATTTGAGTAATAAGCCAAAAACTTTGTGGAATATTATCAACAAAGAAATTGGTCGAAATAAAACAAACACAAAACCTGAAAATTTAACTTCTGAAGATCTTAATCATTTTTTATTCATAACACGGAAAATATAGTTCAGAATCTAGAAAAGACATAATATACCTGCTACAGCACTTACAAATATTACACAATTAAAAAAATCTGTGTTTTTTTATCCAAACAAAAATAGAAGCAATTTTAAAAGATTTAAAAAATAAAAGATCAGAGGACATTGATCGATGTAACGTATATGTATTAAAAATATATTTATTTTTTGTATGAACTTCTAAATATAATTAAAAACTCTTCTTTAACAGAGGGTATATTTCCTGATAACATGAAAATTGCTAAGGTATGTCCAATATTTAAAAAAGGAGACCCCTCTCTGCCTTGCCTTTTTGAAAATACTGGAAAAAGTTGTATATAATAATCTAATATCATATTTAAATTTTTCCAATATACTTTCCAGTATGGTTTTGTAAGGGGGCGATCTACAATAGATGCAGTATTATTTTTAGTAGAATATAATATAATAAACTCTTTAAATTTTACTTGACTTATAGATATCAAACCGTAGTAATCGACAGTTGCAAAAGTTCATTGATGCGTATCAACAGAGGAGTCCCTCAGAGATCAATTTTAGGCCCATTATTTTTTTTGATGTACATTAATAATTTTCCTGATAACATGCATCTTGATAACCTAGTGACAAGTATATTTGCTGATAATACTTCCTACTGTATTGATGTTAAAAGAGGAATACTTTCTACTGTATTGATGTTAAAAGAGGAACCACGCACGAAACTTGCTGCAGACCCCTTGTTTTTAAATGAAACAAAAACCGTCTCCCAACTATTTACAACAAACAGCGAACAATTTAACAACTCGGTAATATTACGTGGCATAAAGATATTAAACAGTAGTAATCGACAGTTGCAAAAGTTCATTGATGCGTATCAACAGAGGAGTCCCTCAGAAATCAATTTTAGGCCCATTACTCTTTTTGATGTACATTAATGATTTTCCTGATAACATGCATCCTGATAACCTAGCGACAAGTATATTTGCTGATAATACTTCCTACTGTATCGATGTTAAAAGAGAAATACTTCCTACTGTATTAATGTTAAAAGCGGAACTACTCACGAAACTTTCTGCAAACCACTTGTTTTTAAATGAAACAAAAACCGTCTCCCAACTATTTACAACAAACAGCGAACAATTTAACAACTCGGTAAAATTACTTGGCATAAAGATTGATACACATCTTAGATGGACAGATCATATTGAAGCACTTTGTTCCAAATTATCACAAGCAGTTTTTGCTATCAGGAAAAAAATGTGGTCAAGACGCTGACATTACTGCTTACTATGCTTTGTTTCACTGCCACTTGACATACGGGAAAATATGTTGGGGCAATACCGATGATACACACATTATGAGACTTTTTATTTTACAGAAATCGACCATAAGAGCTATAAAAAATGTTTCGTTTTAAACAAGCTTTAGGACCCTATTCTCAGAATTTAAAATAATGACTCTCTATTTGATTATCATTTATCAAAAACTTTTATATGTAAGAAAAAATATTAACACTTTCCTTTTCCACTTAGACATCCACAACTATAATACAAGACATAAAAATAATCTAGTTCCTATCCAACATAGACAACAGAGAACAACAAATACTAAATTGATCTCTACAATATTCTACCAGCTCATTTAAAATTCTTCCTATTAATAAGTTTAAAAATAATATATATTAAATGCTTTCGCAAAACTGTCTCTACAGCATAGAAGAATTTAAATCCATACAAATGAAAGATGGAGACTCTCATTGTGGTCTCTGAATGATTTCGTAAATAAAAAGTTAACTGATGTGTTTTATTATTTTAATATTTCAGTATTTTGTTACTTAATGTTTAGATTTTATTTTATTTGTAATTTTAATTATTTTATGTGTAATTTTAACTATTATTTGAAAGTGACGAGCCATAAAATGTATAATTTTCTAAGGCAAATAAAGATATGCATGCACAATTGCACAAATGAAAAATCCATCGATACGGTCTTCATCATGCGGTTGGTCAGAGCACTTGCTTACTGCCCGAAGTGTACTTAGAAGTAAGCGGGTGAATCCCCAGTAGGTATGCTCTTTATGCGTGCAATAGAAATAGCTGTAAATGACGTCAAGATACGAAGCAAGGTTAGGAGGCTGTCCACAGGGAGAGGTTTCATTAACTCTAACGTGGAACATGTTTCTAGAAAGCCTCATACACTGCCTCGATGAACATGACAAACATCTATACAGTAGCCTACGCAGATGACATTGTCATTCTGGCAACTGAAAAGTTGTTTGAACTAATATTCATACCCAATATGTTTATTATAAAGGGTCAAATTTAAATTGCTAAAAAGATTTAGTTAATAAATAAATCCGACCAAAAAGAAACAGTACAGGAGCCTACGCAGATGACTTTGTAATTCTGCCAACAGCAAAGTTTGAAAGCCACTATGCGACAGAATGCAAGTGGCTTTCAAAATTTTAAAGACATGGATTAGAAAGCAAACGCTGTAAATTAACTTAAAAAGGACAGAAATGGTTCTCTTTACAGAGAAAAAATACCTAGGGGCTTAAAAGCACCTAGTCTTCTTAATGTTAAATTAAGCTTTGCTACAGAAGTGAAATACTTAGTTGTTATTGTTGAGTGGAACCCAGACATAAAAAGCTAATGAGCCAGAAACATGCATGTCTGCGGTTACCATTCCTACTTGTGGCCTTATTGATCCTTTTTGCGTACATGCCCAATAATTTTTCCCTTTTATATATATATATATATATATATATATATATATATATATATATATATATATATATATATATCTTATGAGCAATACGTCAAACCATAGGACAGACCTGGAGATTAACCCCTTAGGTCCCCATGTGGACAATTATAATGCTAACATATTGTGCTGTCGTGTAATGGCCTAAAGTGCTACCAGAATATTACACAAAATCCAAAGATTAGCATGCCTTCTCGTAACAGGAGCTATGCGATCCTCAACGACCAGAGTAATGAAAGTATTACTTGGTCTCACCCTGCTTGACATTTGTTAAGTAGTTAGCATTGACGACCATGGTACGCTTTCGTTCGGTTGGTATCGAATGATGTGGATGTGGAAAAGCCAACTTTCAAACGTGATTGTAGAAAAAATACTTTTTCGCATCTACTAGAAATCAGCTGTATTTTATCATTTTTAAGATGTTGCTAAAGTGTCAGAGGTATTAGTTTTAATAAATTTTTGTTCAAATCATTAATTAATTAATATTTACCAATTTACAATGCGTTTTTAATTGATGCATACATAATGTGTTAATGAACCAAATTAATTAATAAAAATTTGGAAATTTAAATACACTTCAAGTAACAAATAAACTGGAATTCAATGAAAACAATTTCGAAAGCTGATTTTCGATTGTAGTATTTGCTGAACACTTAAAAATGTATAATTATTGTTTCATATATACCTAGCTACGATTCGGTATTATTATTTGTTTGGATTAAATCGTTTATTCGTTTTTGTTAATTTTCATCTGCGTAGGTGGATTATTTCCAGTAATTTTACAACAAACTTCACGTTAAACATTTGACAAATCAATATCCCTCCTAACTATACTTCCAGGTAAATAAGTAAAAGTACCTAAATAAGTAAATGAAATATCACTTTTTCCAATATGATAAAATTGTTAAATTCTGTCTATAAAATAGTTATTTATGCAACTAGTGCGTAAAGTGAACTTTTTTGACGAATGTGAATGTTGTCGCATGAGCCGCAGGCGAATGCGACAATCACATGAGTCAAAAAAGGAACATTTACGCACGAGTTGCATACAATATTTTTTCTACAACCGAATTTGTTTAAAAGAAATACAAGTATAGGCCTGTTTTTTTTACGCTTTACTGCGAAAAAAAATATTATATTTAAAACATATTTTAGATAACAAAATATTTATTTTTTAAATTAATCTCACCTTATAATACCGGTACGTAAAAACGCGAAATGCTTGAATTATAAATTAATTGAAATGTCAATCAGTCATCATTTAAATAAAAATACTTACCCTTATTCATGAACTGATATTTCTGTCATATTAAAAATCAAACTAAAAATTACTGAATATAATATCTAGTTTTGTATGTATTAAACTGCAATAATTTAACAATTAAATATATTTACACAAATTTACACAATTAAATAATAAAAAAAAAGTTTCTTTACCCGGAATTGAACCCGAGTCATCTGGATAGAAGGTTAACACCTTACAATCTTGGCTAATAAGACACGTAAGATTATTCGCATAATCTTATACAAAACAGTGCTTATTTTACTTTTTTTCACTAGTCAAAAAAAAGCTTTTTTTTCACTAGTGAAAAAAAGTTAAACTTTACGAACCTTAAACCGTGCGTAAAGGTAATACTTTACGCACGGTTGTAGAAAAATAATTTTTCGTTTTTAAACTGTACAATTAATTTAAAATTTTAGTCATGGATTAACTTAAAATTAGTTCTTTAAATTTTAAATTGTCATTCATGTATTTAAAAGCTTCTTATAGGACACATGCATAACACTGTTCATATATACATATATACAAACAAAACAATAAAAGGATATTTGAGATACACGAAGAGAATAGAAATTAATTTGGAGGCAAACTGCTACCATCACTTTATCACTAATTCACTTGATTGTCAGTAAGTACACGTAAACGTCACTTAGATTATCTATAGTTTGTCTGTTGGATCTTTGCACATGCATGAAATTATTCAAGAACTATTTTTTGTATTACGTCTCTTTTCTACTTACAGAACTTGAAACCATAAAATTGAGACGCTTGTCCTTGAACAACATAATGTGTTAAACAAGGATAGCAGGTATGACGAAGGTCTATGATCGATTCTTATTGATTTGACAATTTCTAGTTTTGGTAATGTCAAATACAACGTTTGTGTAGTGTGTTTACAAGTGATTGTTGTAATATCGGTGTTTTGAACTCAATTTTAAGCCTACAAGTTAAACTTTTTTCAAAAGAATTGTTTTAAAGACTATATTTAACTGTTTTTTTAATATTCGAATTCTAAAGGTAAGGATATATTATTTATAAGCTGACATTTAAATTGACATTTAATTATTTGATTCTGACTATAACTCCGTCAAACATAATCATATGAATATTATTTTATGCATTTTTATTTGTAGAGTATGCCTGGAAAACCACTAAATTCCCAAGCACAGCAACTTGTTATGAATGTGTACGAATACTTTAAATTAGAAAAAGAAAATGGAGGACCTTTGGAACCTTTTTCATCTGTTCAAGAGGTAATTTTAAAATGTATATTTTTTATGAACGTACTTACAATTAAATAATTCTTTATTTAAGACAGTAGCCGCATCATTGAAAATATCAAGGCGGACAGTATGTACGATAAAAAAACGAAAGGAAAATAATCCTATCCTTTCAAGTCCAGGCAAAAATAGAACTAGTGCGAAAAGCAAGACAAGTGATCTACCCGAGGGATCTCAAATGGCAGTTCGCAATACATTGTACGATATGTACCAACAAAGTAAGTACTAATTTGTACTAAGTGAATTTATAGTAGCCAATAATTTATATGAATATATGTTTAAAAAAAATGGAACGTATTTAAGCAATTTATGCTGAATATATGAACCAGTTTTAAATCAATTTTATTAGGAATTTTCAATGTTAAAATAAAAAAATGGCCCTTGGTAAGCCAGGCGCATCAGTAGATTTATATCAATTGAATATATTAAATGTATACGTTTTAGAAAAAACTGTTATAAATAAAAGTTGTAGGTCTCTTTAAGACAAACAAAAAAGTACCCTAACAATTTTTTTGTACAGGGTGAAGTAAAAAAGTTACGAATTTTTTTCCATTTTGATTTGATGTCACGCCCAAACGGCCGGACCGATTTGGCCCATTAACGAACTTGACCGAGATTTTTAAAGGATTGATTTTTGTACGAAATTTAATTTCGATCCGTTAAGAAATGCGACCGCTATCGTGTCCACAGGTTTCGTTATATCGGAACTATCGTGACCTGCGAACCAGCTGAATAGTAGATATAAATCTACTAAAATTATACTATTTTTTTACATACTAATCAGCATGATTTATTCGATATCTAATTTTATTTATTATTTTTTTCAGAGAAGCATGTTACTGTGCGAAGTTTGAGCAATGAATTAAGGTATAAAGAAATAATATCTATTAGCAAAACATCTTTAAGCATTTTGTTAAAAGAATTGGGATTTAAATACAAAACTGATGATAATCGAAGAGCTTTAATTGAACGGACTAGTATTGCTGCTTTAAGAGCCAAATTTCTTCGTGAACTTATGGAAAATCTTGAGAGTGCGCATGCAAGAGAAGTTGTTTATTTAGATGAAACATGGATTTATTCGAAGGAAAATAAAACAGCTTTCGTTGTTTTTGTGTTTTTATGTTTCTTTACACATGTTTCCCCAACATCCTTTGCTCCCAAGTACCCAACACTTTTGCTAGCCAAGTGCAATACCCTACTTGGTTATGCCGCACTGATGACGGCTAATGAATCAGAAACATGCATGTCTGCGGTTACCATTCCTACTCGTGGCCTTATTGATCCTTTTTGCGTACATGCCCAATAATTTTTCCCTTTTGTTAATATTAATACGCGTTTTCTTGGCACTTTGTTTATTTTATATCCTGGGCTTAGAACGACTCAAACACAATGAGTCCGTTTCGCCAACGATGCGACGCTAGTTGCTAGCCGAAAACCCATTGGCACAGCTGGCTGAAAGCACAAAATGGCGATAGGACTCCTGTGTGAGCTTTCGTTGTTTTTGTGTTTTTATGTTTCTTTACACATGTTTCCCCAACATCCTTTGCTCCCAAGTACCCAACACTTTTGCTAGCCAAGTGCAATACCCTACTTGGTTATGCCGCACTGATGACGGCTAATGAGCCAGAAACATGCATGTCTGCGGTTACTATTCCTACTCGTGGCCTTATTGATCCTTTTTGCATACATGCCCAATAATTTTTCCCTTTTGTTTTTATATATATATATATATATATATATATATATATATATATATATACATATATATATATATATATATACATCATAACATATATATATATATATATATATATGAATAATGGTATAGTGACTGGTTCAATATAACGTAAAGTCAATAGTGGAGTTGCAGTCAATGTTATGGCCAATGTAAATAAAGAAAACTCTTTTATTTTTGTCAAGCTTTCGAATTTATTCAATTCTTTTTCAGGACATCTGTGGTGAAGAAAAATTTTTTATATAATAAAAAAATTTTTTTATAATGTTTTATATGTGATAACTTACTAATACGTGAGGTTATGAAAGAAGCTGCGAATTCTATTTGACAAAATTAAAGTAAATCATACTATTAAAATACATAAAAACATATACATTTAAAACTTATTATTTTGTTATTTTTAGTATACATGTGTCAAGAAACACAAAAACAACTTCTTGGCACTTTGTTTATATATATATATATATATATATATATATATATATATATATATATATATATATATATTATAACATATATGAGTGTTTGTATGAATAATAATTTGTTTAGATATATCAATTACTATGTTATAAAATATTCCTTACCATGAATTAATTTTGAATTTTAAATATAAATAGTAAATAGGTAAGAATTAACTTAATGTAATTATGTTCCAATATGATTATTTAAATATGCTACCGGCTATTCCCTTATGTCAAGGTCAGAGTTCAAATATTCAACAAAACTAGATTCAAAATCAGTTAATATACAAATTTTCAATAAAATGACTGTAAAACCACACTATCCTAGACCAATGATGTTTTCTAGGCATGAATTGTATATAAATTTCCAACCTTACTAATTCAAAATGTGTCAAACTTCAAAGAAACCGTTGTTAACCCAAATATGTCTCAAATATATAAAATGAAGTATTCTGATTTGAGTTAATAAACAATTCGAATTAAACTTATCAAAAGTGAATAATAGGTAATAATCATCTAGTTAATTACATAAAACAGTGAAATAAAATGTTCATCGAAATTACAAAAATCAAACACATAAAAACTCTTTATTGTAACGAGTGAAAAGTGGTTACCATTTGTATGAAGCTTCGCTCCTCTTCTGGAAAACCAGGATTCAGTTCTCAGGACAATCTACTTTCTTCCCCGGAACAGCAAAGATTTCAGGAAACTTTGTAGAGATCAAACAATCAATTCCCCTTCAAACCAAAAGATACACTGCTGCTATTTCCTCTGGTAAGTGTAATTATGGCTTTCTTTCTTGTTAAATATTAGTTTAATCTTCATTAACTTAATTAAAATGCAGTTATACCATATACTGCTCAACCCCCAATTGAAATATCTATTTCTTCATAAAATAATATAAGTTTCTCTTACCAATTGCTTTCTCTGGTTACCTTGTGATAATCTTTATACTTTAAACTGATTTAATACTTTCTTTTATCAATATTTTTAAAAAAAACTCAAAATTTCTACGGAGCAATTTTTTAATACAACTTCCATTTCAAGAACCAGAAAACAAGAGAGTTTCTATCAAATCAACAAAAAAACAACTGACAAATTCAACAAACTTAAATCTATACATCCTTAACACCTAATCGCCTACTAATTTCTCATTTAAATAAAATTACTAACAAAATCTAATTCTTGATTCAATATTACAATTTAAAACAATGATTATTCTTTTTATTCTTATAAAATTTACTAGCACTACAAACTAATAATTTTCTCTTTTTCAGAATATTTCATTTGGCATTTGAACTATTAACAAATTAGAATATGGTTGATAAATTTGTATATTTTAAAAGTAAGTAGAAGTTTTAATATTTATTTTAACTATTTGTGATATTTTTATAATTTAATTTTCTTATTTAATTATATCCTTAATTCATTTAAAAATTAATGTTTAATTACTAATGTATTGGCAATTTTCATAAGCTTTTAATTATCTACTTTTCCCATTTATCAATTTCATAATTATTGAAACTTTATATAATGTAGATTAAACCATTTTGAATCTTTAAACAAAAATCTTTGAAATGAATTTGTATTTTCTTCTTTCTCATTCTATTTTCTTTTTTTCTTTTTTTAGGAATTATGAAGAAAATGATGATAATTAATCCCACTGTTACTGCATTGGTGCTCTGACCCGAAATAAGAAAATTTTCCTTTCTCTATTTTCCATAAGATTTTCATTATACATTCTTATTTAATATAACATAGTAACTCATATCATCTCAATATATATATATATATATATATATATATATATATATATATATATATATATATACCAATATGTAAGAGATGATATGATACAAAAGTATCTAGTGCCGTGCTGTCAATAATAAATCCAGTTTTCATATATATATATATATATATATATATATATATATATATATCACAGTTAAAAAATATATTTTAATTAAAATTATTACCTCGGGTTAAAACTTTGTTAGTGATCCTTAATTCATTTTGATTAGTATATTATATAAAACATGTTACCAGTTGTTCTCGACAGTTGAAACTTTTAGATATTTTTTTAAAACTTGATAAGCTGCATAATTGATTAAATATATTAACATATCATAAGTGCATTTTCTTTTTTTTCACAACTTTATTTTTCAAAAAAATATTATTTTGACATATAATTATTTGTTTAGTGTTAATAAGTAATTAAGTTCTATCTAAACTTTTTTCGATTTATAATAGTTAAAGGTACGAGCAAATTGCGTTGAAACGTGAATTTATCAATGTTGAACTTTTTTCCGATAACATAGGTAGGTACTATTTTAACATGTTAAACCCCATTGAAAGAATGTGGTTACAGTAAATCAATAGTTCCTCAGATTAAACTACCTAGTGTTAACAAACAACTTCTACTATATTTCCAATTAAAAAAATTCGAAAAGAGGTTGACCTTTAAGGCCATCCTTGCAACTTCCCGCTAGTTTTAACTGCAAAGCTATAGTAACGTGACGTATTTTGACGTTTTTGACTTTTTTTGAAATGTTTAAAAGGCCATAACTTTTTAACGCGTTATTCGATTTTGATGTTCAAGATGGCATTCGACGCAGTTTTTTGAGACCTAAAAACGTTACCGGGAGTGCAAAATCGGTTAGTCAAAAAATCTCTAAGTTATTGAAAAAAAAACACTTTTTTTGAAATTTTTCGACAACTATATCTCACGAACAAATCAACCGATTTTAATTTGCAAAACGGCATTCGAAGTGGCTTTTTAAGCTTGAGAGCTGATTAGGTTATGAAATTGATCGATGCAATAGCCAAAAAGATATGCCCAAAAAACATCATTTTTACCAATTGTTTTTTTCGGTTATTTTGAAATTTCTCGAAATCTACTGGCTCGAATCGGTTTAAACTTACAGGGAATCTAAGTTAGATGGAACTCTTTGGAATGCTTTTTATTTCATTCCGATCGGTCAAGCCGTTCAAAAGTTATAAGAGGTTTACATACATCCACACACACACACACACATCCACACGTACATACAGACATACAGACACCCTCGTAAAAATAGTCAGGGGAGGTTCCTAAGACCTCAAAACGTTGAGATCCGATGAAAACTCGATTTTCGAAAAACGGGGTGAAACCAATAACTTCCCGATTTTAAAAAAAAATTTAATTTTTTTTAGCGGGAAGTTAAAAACGTCATAAATGTAATAAATCGTTCGTGTTATCCAGTAAAATATTACCCACTATGCTGACGCAACCAACTTAATTAATATGCATCTGCTGGGAAATTAACTGTTTTAAACGATATATTGTATAATAACACAATTATAAATCAGTGTTAATAGATTTTAAAAAGTTAGTTTTTACATATTTGTACTGAAATTGCCGTTTTCCAATTTGTAAATCACATTATCTGACATTAAATTTAAAAGCATCTATTTCAAATAACGCTTTCCAGAAGACTGTTTATTTCTAAACATTTTTTGATTTATAATAGATAAAGCAAATTGGGGAGAAACGTGAATAAAAAAAATAAACCACAACCATAATTATTGGGCATGTACGCAAAAAGGATCAATAGGCCACGAGTAGGAATGGTAACCGCAGACATGCATGTTTCTGGCTCATTAGCCGTCATCATTGCGGTTACCATTCCTACTCGGGGCCTATTGATCCTTTTTGCGTACATGCCCAATAATTTTTCCCTTTTGTTTATATTAATACGCATTTTCTTGGCATATATATATATATATATATATATAATAAAATATCTTACTGTATAGTGTGACGACATAGACCAGTGTCTATTAAATTTTTTATGGATATAAAGCGGTGAAATGCCATAGAGATGGATTATTGATTTTTGAATTTTGATGGATTAGAATTTTTTAGAATTGTCATTGTTAAAATATTTTGAAAGTTAAAATAATAAATAGTTTAATTAGAAATTCAATTTTTAATTGAAATAAAAAAATTAATAAAAGAAAAGTATATATAAAACAAGAACCCAACCCATTAGAAGCCAAAGCCAAAGAAGAGAATCATAACAATTTTGTCGAACCAACGTGGGGCAGCCACTACAAAACCTACTACAAGCCACTACAAAACTTACTACAAGGGACTACAAGACCTACTACAAGGCACTACAAGAACCACTGCAAGAACGAGAAAACCTGGAAAACGAAAAATTAAGAGAGAAGACAAGGACTTTGACAGACAGGACTGACAGATAGGTAAGGTATTTATGTTTGTATAATAGAGGCAGTGATTAATTGTGGGGAGAACTTAATTAAAAACTAACCATTAATTTTAAAATTATTAAATTTTTGAGTATCAACATATAAATTAAAATAAATATAACAAATTGACATTTTAAATTAAATATGAAATAATTAAAAAATACTTAAATAAAATGGATACAAGACAAAATAGAAGAAATAGAAGGAGAGAAGATGAAACACAAAGTAATGATGTTATAAGACGAAACATGTAGATGAAACAATAGAAAATATTGGTATAAGGAAAAATGATGGATCTTCGGAAGGAGAAGAAAATACAACTATTCAGGTGGTAAATGTAGATGTGATAGGAGATGCGACTAGTTCAAAATCACATCAAGAAACAGACATGGAGAGAATGTTTAAATTTTTGGAAAATAAATTTGACGAAAATAATAGAAAAATGGATGAAAAATTTGATGAAAATAATAGAAAAATGGCTGAAAATAGTAGAAAAATGGAAAATAAAATGGATGAAAAATTAGATGAATCTAATAGAAAAATGGATGAAAATAGTAGAAATTTACAAGAAGAAATGAGGAGTAATAAAAATGAAATGAAAGCTGAAATGGATAAAGTAAATGGTAAAATATTAACTATGCAAGTGGATATTCAGAAATTGAAAAATGAAGTGAAAATGGAGATAAGCAATGTAAAATTTGATATGAAACAAGAATTTAAAAATATTCTTTTAAAAGAAAATGAAATGATACAACAAAATTTGGATAAAATGAATAATAAATTACAAGAAGTACAAAATAATACCAACCAACAAAATGAAGAAATCAGGATAAAGCAAGTGGAAATAAGGAAGGAAATTTATTTACAGAAAGAAGAAAATATTAAAATACAAAAAGAAGTAGACCAATTGAAACATGGAATTAAGGAGGTAGATTATGATACAAATATAAATGAAAATAGAAATAAACCTACGGGAAAATATGAAGAATTTATTTGTCATGAAGACAATGTACAAGAAGAAAAAAATAAAAATAATGATTATAAAGGATATGTTACTTATAAAGACAAAATGAAAAAAGATAAATATTACAAAAATAAAGAAGCAAAATATGAAATTGAAATATATGAAGTTGATGAAAAGAAATATAAAAATGAAATATATTATTATATTAATAAAATTAAATATAAATCTGAAATTATTTATGATAATGAGAATAAAAGGAAATTTAAGAAGAAAACGTACAAAGATGAGGATATAAATTATTTTGAAATATGTAATAAGATTAAAACAACATTAAAAACGATTTGGAAGGATATAATGTATAATTATAAAAAGAGAAAAAAAAAATAAAATAGTTAAATAAAAGTTAATAAGATTAAAATAAAATTAAAATTAAGATTAAAAATTATGGAAGAAAATAAATAATGGGGAAATATCAGAAAGGGATGAGAAAAAAAAATACAAAATAAATAAATAAAACTGTTCTAAGTTGTTTAAGACAAAATGTAAAGGAACACTGAATAAAAATGTTATAAAAAAAATAATAAAACAAAAAAAAAATTAAAAGTAAATTTAAATATTAAATTAAAAATAAAAAAATGCTACACAGCCCCCTCCGAAGAGGTAAAACTGGGAGGTGTTAACAAAACAGTTTTATATAGTCAACCATGACGTTGGAACAACGGTAGCATTTTGCTGTGAGTAAATCTCAAACTTACAAAATGAATTTTATTAATGTTAAATAGAGTAAACGGAAAGATAACCAATAAATCGAGAAGCATACCATATGAAAGAACAAAGGTAAAACAAAACTGTAAAATGTGTAATCTATTGAGTAATATCACTTATACAATATCGATAAGAAAATAAAAGTTAAACTACCATCTGACTTGATGAGTCAGAGGAAGGACTGATTGACACTCAGGTACAGTCTTAACGTGGACAGATTTTTAATAAGAGGTACTGAACAACCTAGTGGTGGAATTGATCCATCCGAAGTTTCTGCACGCCGAAAAAGAAAAAGTGGCACACAGCTCGGGGAGGACGGGAGGCCATGACCTAAACAATTAATGTCTAGTGTCTCATAACATGCTTAAAGCACTCGGTAAAAATATAAGAACTTTTGACACAACAAAAAGTTCTTCACACATACATTCGCAACAAAAGAAAGAATGGCCTATATTCCTTAAAAATCCGCGGATAATTTCCTAAACAAGAAATTTCCGTTGGGACGAAAGATAAAGTTAAAGCCAAAATGTTTTTAAAGTCGGTATAATTTTGAAAAAGAAGAACGAAACACGGTACAATAGAGATAAAGTCGATAGTCGGTAATATTTAAGTTTCCGTGGAAACTCATCGGTATATAAGCGAACAGTACGCTTAAAACAAAATAGTACTATAATATACAAACGAAGTTACAGGAAGTATTCCTGAGCGAAATATCACGTTAAGTAGATAGCAAGTTAACCAGCAACACGATAAGTGGATTGCAATTCAGCTAACAAAACGTTAAAAGGGTAGAAAGTTTTTGTACAACACGTTAGATGGATAGTATGTTACCTTACAACACGTTAAAATTTAACAGTCCTAAACTAGTATGAGCATAACAGTTCGTAAATTCAAATAGGTTAAGGAAGAGGAAGAAGGAAAGAAAGAATAGTCATTTGATTGTCAGTTTAATACCTGCGCGTATCACACGCCTAAAAAAAATTCTTTAGGGACAACTTTGGAAAGACACAATCGGGGTTTGAAGCTTCAGCGGAAACTTCTAAGTCACTATCAGTAAGACAACAATCAAATATTTGACACAGACTTAAAGATATATACAGGGGTTTGTTTATTTTTCTTCCTTAAAAGCTCGTCAGACCCACTGGCGGACAGATCCTTATCACTATCCTAGCCTTATCTCTCGCGACACTTTTTAAGGTCACCATAAACAAGAAGAAAAAGGAGAAAAGAAAAAAAGTTTCTAAATGAAAATTACTAAGTTATACTTAGGGATGTTGGTTAAATTCATATTTGGTCGTAATGCAAATCGAAAGTAGGTAATTACTATCTTGAGTACATATGAGGTATATACGGGAGTCAAAGAGAAAGAACGAAACTCGTTACATCAAATCCTCTTAGGGCGATATTTCTGGAAACTAAGTTCAGAAACGAAAGGTATCATTTCAAAAGAAATAAAAACGGAACGGCAATAGAGTATAAGAAATTGATCAGAATTCTTATTACTTCAAATAATACGGTAGGTAATTTAGTGAGTATCACTATGATAACTGTACGATAATGGTAAGGCACGGGTACGATAACGATACGATAAAAGTACGATAAAGGTACGGTAAGGGGTACGGTAGGGGTACGGTAGGTATACAATAACGATACGATAAGGGGTACGGTAAATATACGATAAGGGTAATAGAAAATCTAACGAGATAAAGATACAAAATAGGGTCAGTAGATAGAGAATACATGACAGTTACTCTTGGTCAGATTGCTCTTCCGAGGAATCTTCTGGATCGATAACGTAAGGCTTAAGATCCTTAATATGCCAGTTTCCGGCTTTCGAACCATCTTCATTTTAAAGAGTATATACAAGGGGCGATAATTTTCTGACTACGGTACACAAAAGATATTTAGGTTCTAGTTTAGATGTAAACTTCTCAGATGCTTTAGAGAGTACTTTATTTCGTCTCCCAACTTTGTCACCTACATGAAATTGAATATCACGACGACGTAAATTATAAGTTTTCGAATTGCGTTGGTATGCACGATGGAGATTAAATTGTATTTCGTCGAAGACTTCGTTCAAACCTTGTATGTCGGAAGCATATTGATCATGTTGATCATATGGTTGGGTCGGAATGTGATGGTTTTTCGGAAAGATTGGAATAGTAGTTTCCAGCAACAGGGACGTATCTGGCGAAATTCAAAAAGGCGGGGGGGGGGGTATTTGGTAACTTCATGTCGGGCGGTATTAATAGCTTGTCGAATTTTGTAGATTTCGTTATCCCACTCGGTATGTTTTTTCACGTAACATCTAATGGCAGTTCCTATGGTTTTATTACTTCGTTCGACAAAATTGCACTGTGGCGAGTAGACAGCATTAAACCATATCTTCTGAACTTTGTATTGATTACAAAGGTTCTTCATCATAACGTTATTTAAGTTACGAGCGTTATTGCAAATGAGATATTGTGGAACTCCGAACATAAGAAAAACTTCATTTTCTGGGTAAGTGACGATATTTTGAGTAGTGGCTTTTCTAAGGGGGTGAATCAAAGTAAATTTAGAAAACCAATCGGTAATAACGAAAAGCCAGGTGTAACCTTTCTTTGAACGCGGAAGAGGACCGATAAGATCGAGAGCGATAATTTGCCAAGGAAAATTTGCAGTTTTTTGTTTACCCATTAAACCTAGGGGTGCGGAATTAGACATTTTCTGTGCACCACAAGTCTTACAAGACTTTACGAAATTGAGTACATCTTTCCTCATTTTAGGCCAATAATAGCGTTCTTGTATTCGGCTTAAGGTCTTAAGATAACCAAAATGAGCGCAAGTAGGGGGGAGATGACATGAAGATATTACGTCTTTTCTTTGGGTTTGGGGACGAGAATTTTCCACTCAAGGGAATTTGAGGCGCACGGTAAATTGGACGGAATAAATTTCTAGACGAGATTTTTTCAACTTTCCATTGTGGATATTTATCGGGATTTGAGAGGATACTGGTACGAAGGTCATCAAACCAAGGGTCAATACGTTCTAGATCAACTTCTAGATAAGACAGATGCGGCGTATTGGAGGGGATGTCAGTGGAGAACATACGACTTAGAGCATCAGGGACGATATTGGATGATCCTTTTCGGTGGACGAGATCAAAGTTATGTTGGCGTAAACGCATTGCCCAACGAGCAAGTTTACCGGAAGGGTTATGGATATTTTTTAACCATAATAGAGAGTAATGATCGGTAATCACCTGGAATTTAACTCCTTCGATATAAGGACGAAATTTTTCAATAGCGAAAATCACAGCAAGACATTCTCGCTCAGTTACAGAATAATTTCTTTCGGCACGGGAAAGGGAACGGCTGGCATAAGCAATCACAACCTCGGAATGATCTTTATTTTGTGTGAGAACGCCACCTAAACCAGTATCGCTAGCATCACATTGGATGGTGAATGGTTTCGAGAAGTTAGGTTGAGTCAAAATTGGAGCAGATATTAAAGCTTCTTTAATTTTAATGAAAGAAAGTTCGGCAGCATTGTTCCAATCTATTTTTTGTTTTTTCTTTTTACCTTTAAGCAGGTCGTTAATGGGGGAGACGAGAGAAGAAAATTTTTTAATGAACTGGCGGTACCATGAACACATGCCTATAAATCGTTTTACTTCCGTAAAGGTTGTTGGACGGGGATAGTTGATCATGGCGGAAATTTTTTCGTTATCTGTTTTTAAAACATTATCACCAACAATATAACCGAGAAATTTTAATTCGGGCTTGAAAAATTCGCATTTCTTAACATTTATAGTCAAGTTGGCATCTTGAAGTTTATCTTTGACTTCAGATAGTAAACGTAAATGTTCTTCGAAGGAATCAGAACAGATAATGATGTCATCAAGAAAACAAAAGATGTTAGGTTCATACTTGGGACCAAAAATTGCGTCTACTAGACGTTGTTGAGTTTGTGCTGAATTACACAAACCGAAAGGCATAACTGTAAATTAAAAAGAACCTCTACCTATAACACTAAATGCTGTTTTCTCACGGGAGGAAGGATCTAAGGGGATTTTCCAAAAAGCTTTTCGTAAGTCCACGGAACTGATATATTTCGTACCCTTAAGTAAGGAAAGGATTCGATACGGAACCAGATAGCAGCATCTCCGGAAAAAAGTTCAGTAGCGGAATGAAATAAATCATCGGTAGAGATATGACGCGATTCAGCTAATTCGCTAACACGTTCTAAAAATTCGTATACGTGTTTGGAATTACCACTAAATTTAATGTCCCATTTCGGTAAAGGATATTTGTCCATATATTTAACGTCAGGGGAAGCGATATTTATAACGGAAGGGGGTCTTTCGTCAGCGGTGGTAGAATTTGTAGAAGTGATATTGGTAGGGGGATTGGCTTTGTCATAAATGTCTTGGTCCAGTAATAAACAAGTAGCTCTAGACTCGTTTTGAAAGGTAACGTCATCTTCGGAAAATGACTCAGGAATCGGTATGCGTTGGATTCTATCTAATAAATGAGCCAAACGAGATTTTACGTGACGGTAACATGAATCGTTAGTAGGGCCTTCAAATTCTGCAACTAATTTCGTTATGTTTTCTAAAGAAAGTTCAATGGCTACTTTCTCCTCGTTAAAAGTTAAGTCATCAGTGGATATATGACCAGCTGTTTCTTTTTGTAACAAACGTTTTAGAATTTTTCTTTTTTCATCGATTTTTCTTGCGGTAACTGTTCCTCTGATTTTTAGTTCATAATTTATTTCCTCAAGCGTTAAGTAATTTACTTCAAAAGTCGGCATATTGAATAATACTGAGTTAAGTTATGTAGGTATTCCTAAAATATTTTACTGGTTATACATAGTAAGCTCTTTTATGACGATAGATGGTTGTTTACGAAAAATAGCATAAGATATAAGACTACGAAAGATATTGAAAGAATTCAGGGTTTCGGGAAAACTATAATTAAATTTGAAAAAGTGTCTCCACCTTGGAATATATTACGATATCTGCAACGGCCCCACACGTTGGGTGTCATTTTTATTTTTTTGTGTAACCTCGAATTTCCTTAGATGTTAATTATTGCTCGATTGGATGTTGTTCGGAAATTCTTGGCAAATAAAAGGCAAACGGCACTCAGGGAGAGCGAGTCGTAGGTTTGCGAGCAATAGCAGAGAGACACTAAAATAATTAAGATGTTAAACAAAAGAGGCCGCCACTTAACTTTTTTTATATAAAAGGATTGAAAGTTAAGAAACCTTGATGTAAATAATTTAGTATATTAAATTAACGGTAATATTAGATAAAAGAGCTTAGAGAGCTGAGCCTTACTATTTATAACATAATAAAAAAACAAAAGGTACTTACCATCGGTATCTTATATGCTTAACTTCAGTATTTGGTTCAGTCATGATATTTTTATATTATCAGAACAACAGGTATCGGTAAGATAAAATAAAAAATCGAAATGAAAATTAACAATACCAGTATTTATTGAATAAATAGATAGGTGATTAAAAAGAAAAAATGATTTACAAAAAAAAATGGTGAAAAGAACAAAGACTAGTAATAACTAATCAAGAGAAAACATAAGATGGTTACAATACGACAATAAAATACACATTAACACTTTTCATGGTGTTATAGTACCTAAAATATATGCTTAAGATGGTATACTTAATCCTCTTATAGGATATCATCAATTAATCCTGTTATTAAAATTTAAAGAAAATATTTAAATTAAGTTAAACTGAAAAAATGTTGAAATTTCAGGATTATAAAGATGTGTTATTGAATAACTCGAGTTATCGAAAAAAAGTATTCATACATAAAACTAAAATTAATACATTTGAATTATTCCCGCACTTACAAATGAAAAGGTAAAATAAATGTTCACTAACGGTAGAAACAAAAAAATATGTATGTTTAGATGGACAAAAAAATGCGGCGGTATACGAAAGTCTATTTAGTCGAGTTATATATCAAACAATTATCTACTAAGTAGATTATAGACAAAAGAATCTTATTGGTACTATTTCCACTGTATCTGATACCAAAAAAAATGTTGTATTGGTGACTAATACCAAACACCGATAAATTTATGAAAGTTTAAAATAAAATTGTATTGAAGGACTTACAATATGATAACTTCAACGATAAACTTATATGAAATCGTAGCTTCTGGATGCATTTCGCAAAATGGCTGCCATACCTTTGATGATTGGGCGATAACTGGATAGATCGCACTCGATCAACTGTTTCACTAGTTAAAGATCATAGACAGCTTACAGTTCACAACGAAAAAGTACTTAGAAAACTTGGAGACGGTAAATTACAAGTGTAATTATGATAACAAATAAAAATGCTGGAACGTTAACACAACGCTAAGTGTTTTTCATTAAGATATTTCGGAACATCGATACTAAATTGTTAAACTAATTATCTCGGTAGATACTATACTTAATTCTCGACGAAATCCGGCTAAAAGATACTACGATTGCTCAATTTCCACAAAGATATTTAAAGATTTTCGGAAATTCTAATCGCGTTTACTCATCCATCTTTTTACCAATCTCAATCCCGTCTTCTCTCTGAACTAACTCACTTCCGTCTTGTCCGCAACCCCCACCCTATTTCCGTTCTAAATCAGTCGATAATATAAAACTGTATATTCGCTAGGTTAATACCTAAATCACAGTATGTAAATGGGGTTGCCTAACGTCAGGGTAAGATAGTAAGAAAATATTAAATTAAAAATAAAAAAAATGCTACAACCTGTAGCTGATTCCTTTTAGTTTTGCGTAGTTTTTTAGGTTTTCTGACACACGTCTTATCAGTAAACATTTTACTGCATGCTTGCTTAAAGATGTGTTTCCAATGTTGTTTGTTTTGTTTACGGACCTTATCTTTTAATCAGAGATGCACTGTATTTTTGGATACTCCCAAAGAGCTGGCTGTGTATGTATGTATGTATCCCATTATCCCTCTTGTGGGCATAGCTGGCTGTAGACAGTAGAATATTGAGATTAATACTTTTCTTGCAAGTTGATTAGCCTGCTCGTTGCCTTGTAGTCCTGGAACCTAAACTAGTTTGACACTGTTATGTTTGTTCCACCAGGATAAAAAATTCTACTCGTATACAGGTTTGGAAACCACTTTATAGTCCTTTATAGCCTTAATATGAATGCGCATGAATATCTGTGCATATGTTAATCCGTTTATATTTATAAGCCCTCAAATTCTATTTTCTTGCGTCTTGCAAAATTGCATATACTATTGATTCAAAAAAGGATGTATATACTCCCAGAGAATAAGAATTCTTTACGTTTCCCCCACTGCCGGAAATTCTTACTGCTGAACTCTTTTGCGTTTTAGACCTGTCTGTGTACAAATTTCCCTCTTAATCTTGGATCGATGCTCTTATTTGCCTTGACTCACGTTGATGTATTTTTACCTTGAATGTTTTGTTAGGTAATCATGTGGTCTGATTTAATCTTCCAGTAGCTTCATCTAATAACCTGATTTTTAAGTCCTGAGCAAAAAATATGTTGCGTAGATTTTCCAGCAGCTTTAAAAGCCCTTCCGTCCATCTTCCTTTAAGATTATATGAAGATGTAAGAAGGTCCAACAGATCCATTATTATTGTTGAGTACCTTTCAGAGCTCCAATTAAACCAAAGCAAGCAAAATGTCTCCTAGCAATATTCTGTAGCTTGTTTGGTCTAAGAATGTTAGTAGTAAAGTGAAGCAAGACTTCTTCAAACATTTTGACAAGAATTGCTTGTAAAGAAAATGCAGTTATACCATTTGTTAAAATAGAAATAAATTATTATTTTATTATATTTTATACCTATTTTTAATATAATTTAATCTTTACTGACAAAAGAATTAATGAATTACCCGCGATTATGATTTAACCCATAAATTAGTGTCAGTGGCTAAAATATATTGCTATCTTATTATTTAAAGGTATACTTTCTGTGGTTGAGATGATTGATAATATGTAAATTTGAAATTTTTATTACTTGTTTTATTCATTTATCGAAGGAGTTACTTCGCAGTTTGTTATTTAATTCAACGTTAGGATCTGGACATCGTCACAATAAATTTATTTTAATTATGTGCAGTGCGAATTCTAGTCCCTTATTAAAAATGAAACACAAAGTAACGAGAGTAAATTAATCTTAAAATATGACAATTTAATTAATCTTGTTTAGTTTAAATTTTCTTCGTTAACAACATACAAATAATTAAATGTCTACTTTAACAATTTGTAACAAGCGGATTGTAGGGATAAACAATAATAATATTATAATTGTTCTTATTACAGAAAAGATTTTACAGTTTGATAAAGAAACTTTTTTTATTTAATAAATAAATTCTTACTTAATGGCGAGTCGGTATCTAAAATTAAAGTAGTAAGCAATGTGTGCGACAAATATCATTAGTGTGACCAGTAGACAAAAAGCGATTTGGGAATGAATCTTGTCAAAGACATTCATAACGTTATGTCAGCAAAAAGGACTCCGCACAAAATCAATAAAAAAGTTTTTGCCGTCAAATTGTCTAAATTTTTTTGAGTAGATAGTTCTAACTGAGTAGAACAGATGTCTCAATGGAAACCAAGCTCAAAAATGGTCAATTTTTAAGAAATAGAAGTTTGAAGCGGGACCAACAAACCAACATTTGATATACTGAGAATTTCTAGATCTCACTGTTAGATATTTTCCAAGGATACACTTAGCTTATTTTAAACCCGAGATGGTTGACCTCTATCAAGTTCAAGGACATTCGAATGTCAAAGTGTGAATAAATGATTTAAAAATTCTTAAAAAATTTAAGTAACAGCTTTGGAAGTCTCTGAATATTAATCTGCTAATTGCCTTTTCTGGCAAGGTCACCCGGAGGTTATGTCAAGGTCATTTTAATGTGTTTTCAAGGTCAAATCGTGTGAAACTTATTGGTAGGTACTATATCGTTATTTCTTTTTTGTTAGTTCTGCTTGAATAAATATACATTTTCCTTTAAGCTTCTTTTTTTATAATTCCGATTTTTTTGAACATTCTCTCATTTCTAGTAGATAATTTTTTATGTGCTATTTTGTAGACGTTAATAATTTTGGTTTGCATTTAAAGTTCTTTTTCTATCATCATGGCAAATATCGGTTTAAGTTTTTATTTTTTCATAGTGTTCATATCTGCTCCTAATATAACTAAATTTTTTTCATTCTGGCTTTTTTTAAAATCTGGTGCTGTTACTTCTTCTAATTTCTTTGTGAGATTGTTTTTCATATTTGCCCATTCAGATCTTGCTTCAGACTTCTCATCTTTTAAATATTTTATCTTCGAACAATTATATTTTTATATCTCTAAACATTTGCTTAATATCTCGGATGTCATATTTTTTATATCGTCCATTTTCTTATTAAGTTCTTCTTTAATTTGTACCAAATACTTTTTTATTTCTTCCTGATTTTAGTTGTTCTAAGGTTGGCTTCTTATTGCAATTTTACTTCTTTGAAAAGTTTTCTTTTCTCTTCTTGTGCCTCTTTGCTTTCATTCTATTCTTATTATATTTGCTCACATGCAGTATTTTATGAGTAGTTGCTCTATTACAACAATAGTTGCGCAAAAGTCCTGTGATTGTTGGTTATACATAAGTTTTCTCTCATAATGAATATTACATATTATTATAACTTAAGCGCACCTCTACTTCACTCACATTTACGCACAAACAAGCGCGTGCGCTTACATACACATTACTACTTATTCACATAAACAAACAAGTGGGGGTCAAAGTTAATGCTTAGAAGAGAGGATAAAAGTTTAACACACTTTGCTAGAAAAGGCAAATGCTGATTCGGATTCGCGGACTTCGAAAACTGTTACTAAATTATTTCAAAATTTTTAAATCATTTATTCGCACTTTGACCAACCAATGACATTAAAACTGATGCAATAGAGGTCAACCGACCCTGGATTCGAAATCAGCAGCCCCATAAAACAAGTGTATCCTAGAGTTTTTGGGAAAAATCTAACAGTGATATCTATAAATACTCAGTATTTCAAATGTTGACCTATTCACTACATCACTATTTTGGTACAACTTCAAATTTCAATTTCTCAAAAATTGACCATTTTTGAGTTTGGTTCCCATTGAGACTTTTATTCTGCTTACTTAGAACTATCTACTCACAAAATTTTACTCATTGTGACAGGAAATACTTTTTCATTGATTTTGAAGCTGAGTATGTTGTTGCATAGGTTGCACTGGCTTTTATTGTGTCAGTTCACTATCTGATTTACCTTAAATTTAGTTTTATAATCAGGCACAAAACCAAATAAACCAAATGATTTACCAACACAAAAATATGCTACATACAATTGATTGTAAGCAAAACATAAAACATGTGTTTTTCAGATTAGTGCAATAAACACTTAAGGATTGGCTTTATGTTTTTTATTCGTTATGGCAGATGCAAGAAGTCATCCACATCTTTAGTATTAGCTGTCAAAACTGTTTGCTCACTTGACTATTTTTATTTTTGTGGCTATCAATGATATTCAAGAACACTTTGGTGTTGAGCCTGCTTTTTGGCGAGCAAAAATTTCTTAAATTCACAGAAAATGAAATCAATTTGCTCATTTCGCCAATAGGTCAACAATTCTTTTAGAAATGATTAGCAGATAAATTGTTTATATAATTAATTAGTGTAAGTAGATATACAATTTGGTATAGGGTCTATATTTCTTAACACGTGTTATGTTTAAAACCGTTGCGCGCAACATGCTTTTATAAAATTAATACTATTCTGCTTTTATGTGTGACTTTACTACATAGTATGTGAAAATGAAAATTAATAGCTTCAAGCATTCAATAGCTAATTTTTATAACTCTAATTTTTTAGCAGTTTATTAGTGCCTGAAAAAACATTTACCATTTAATAGTACTATACTCTTTTTAAATAATTATAGTTTCAGTGACCACATAAGCTTAAACTTTTGCGGCTTTGAAAGATATTGTTAATTAAAGCTTCGATATAAATCTGGATAAGATTACCAAAAGTTTAAATTTCACCTCGATATAATATATGTAGGGGAGACTGCAAATGAACTAGCCAGTTTTTAAAAGTATTTAAAAATATTTAAAATTTTAACTTCTTTATTAGACTTAATATATCAGAAATAAGAATATAAAAAACATATCTGTAACATACCTTGAAAAAAGTAGAAATCTGTTTTTTCAAAACATGTGCTGATTGAAAAAAACCATCGAATGTGTATCTTATCATTTATTTAACATATGAAATTTCAAGAACAAGTGGTACTAATGTAGATAATTTTGGATATGATAACTAAATATCAGTCTGGATTTGCTTTCCTAACCCAATTAACATGTCAGATAGAAAAAAAAACTATTATACTAGTATTAACACACCTATTTTTATGTGCATTTGTATCTTTAGTTGCTTTTCTCGTTAATGATAAAAGAACATCGTCACTATCTTCAGCTGAGATAGTCATCTATTTCTTCTCTTCTTTTCGATTGCATGCTAAAATTTTTTTCCTGTTTTCAGTTTAATTGGTCCACTTTTTGTGTTTTGTTTTTTCTATTATTTTAAATTTTAGTCCAAGGTCTTTAAAGCAAATGCTTTGAAAGGACCGGCTCTTTCATGGCATTTAAGAGAGCAAATGAGTTTTATCAATATAACCCTATAATATTATAACTTATAATTTTTTAACAAAACAATGTAGCGATAGTAGACTACTAATATATTCAACAACTTTCAGGTAAGTTAAAATTTACTTATAGTAGGTGACAAATTATAGTAGAAAAATTATGCAAAGGTCCTTAGTAGGAGGTAATCTAAGTTGTCATAAATATTTATTTATAACACTTTGAGGTAGATAGACTAACCAATAGGCCGTTAATGATTTTACTTGATTTATAGAACTTATTTTACATACAATGCTGTATAATAGCATATTACTTAATAAGTTAAATTATTCATTTTTAATAAAATAATTTAATTCAAGTTTTATTATTATTATTATTATTATTATTATTATTATTATTATTATTAGTTGTTACTTCACATTCCTAGTATAAATAATACCGTATCTGTTAGGGTTAGTCGAAAGATACTATCTTCGACTTATTTTGTTATTATTATTTTTTGATGGAATTTGTCAATTTTTTTGATATGTTATGTCGAATATATTTTTGAAAGTTTATGCTTCAGTCTTTTAATTTTTATCGAAGAAAATATTTTTTGATAGTGCAGCCAGCACATTTGGTCCTTCGAGATTTGACGTAAAATAAAATGTCCCAGGAAGGAGGATCTTTAAGAAGAACCAGTAGGAAAAATGCAGGAGTTCCTCCCCAGCGATATCCGGAGTCAGGTGTATCTCTTAGTAGCAGTCGCTTGAGACAAATTCAGCTAAGGAAGATTGAAGCAGCAAATAAAATTAGACGAGAGGAAGAAAAGAAGGAGTTGGAATTAAAACAACGAGAACAAGAAACGGAAAGAAATTTTGAGTTGCAACGACGAGAATTTGAAAGAAATGAAGCTCAACGAGAATTAGAAGAAAAAGAAGTACGAGCTTTGCTAGAAACAGAAGAAGTGTTGGAGAAATCGAGTAGTAGAAGATCAATTAGAAGTAAGTTCGATTTACAGAGACAAGAAAATGATTATGAAAAAGTGCAATCTTGGTTGGACGAAGAATTGAATTCTAAAGGCAGCGATGTGGAGGAGGGACATACTGAATGCGAATTAAGATCTGCAGGGGAACCCGCCACGGTTAATGAATTACCCACTGCAGTAAGGGAGAATATCGCCGATGTTTCATCTTCTAGACCCGCCACGGTCAGAACACATATGCATGCTGGAAAGGAAAATTTTGGAGTTCAGGTAAAGGAGTCACAAGTAAAAGTTGCTGAGTTGCAACATGTCGCGGTTGAATTGGCTCAACTTCAGGTAATAAAAGATTTATTTGTTTTAAATCAAAGTACATCTGAGAGAATTGCAAACGCAATGACGGAAGCTTTAAAGTCATTTAACATACAGTCAAAAGTAAAAGCTACGAATGATATAGATTTTAAACATGTTCTAGGAAAAGATTTACCCAGCTTTAGTGGTAATATCGAAGAATGACCAATGTTTATTTCGTATTTTAAACGTTCATGTAAAAATAGTATATTATGTTACTAGGAGTAGAAGGCCAACATTATTGCAAACTGGGCGAAACATATAATGGGCCTTCTGCTCCGAGTAACATATACTATTTTTTCTTCAAGCGTAATAATAATATGCATTTTATAAAAAATATAGAAGGCTTTGTTTATATCTCAACTATTTAATTAATACAAACGAAAAATTACATAAAGTGTTACCTATTTATTAACAGTAATATTAAATGTGCAGTTTTGTATACTGCAGTTGTTTAAATTTAAGCCACTGCCACCGCTTTCAGCTTCGACATTTACAATTTTGTCATTGGTATACATCATATTATTAGTAAGTTGATTGTCGATTATTATGTCAGCGATTCCAGAACTATTACTTGGTTGTTCTTGCCAATTAAGTATTTTTTGTGCAGTTTGTGTTTTACTGGAAATGGAATCCTCTAAGTACCCTTCAGCAACACTGGTGGATTTCCATCCACCATGCCGCTTTAAAGCGGTAATATCACCTCCGTTGTCAACTAAAATAGTTGCGGAAGTCCTCCGAAGGCAATGTCCTGTATATTCATGAGGATTTGTTAATTTCAAAAACGTAGCAACGTCTTTTGGTACGTTTGATATTTTGTGGATACCCATTACCACACGGTGACATTTACCATTCTGGTATTTAATAAAAAATCGCTGCAGGCCAATATCATCCGGACGAAGAGCCGTATACTGTCTTACCAAATTCAAATAAAAATCGCCAATTATAGTAAACGACCGTTGTTTTTTGTTTTTTGTGTTTATGATTTTAACCAAAATTAAATTTCCCAAATCTTGGATTTCGCTAGACTTTAAATTAACAAGTTCATCGCATCTAAGGGCTCCTGTGACTCCAAATATTAATATAACCTAAAACAAACGTTGAAATAAATAAAAAAAAAAGCTGGTAGCACCGGGATTAGAACCGCTGACCTTTGCGACCGAAGACAAAAGCTCTGCCACTGAGCTACCGTCATTAAATGTTATAAGTAGGAAATGAGGTAATATTTGCTGTCAAGTTAAATATTGATCTGCTAGTAGATATCACTGTCAACGGTTTAATAAACGTAATAATGATTAAAAAGAAATAAGAAAGTACCTACCTTTGTTGCTAAATAAACATTATTTGGTGCATCCTTGAGAAATTTATCAAATTGATCTTGTGTTAATACTTTTGATTTTTTCGGTGTATAATTTTCCCCTTGGCGCTTTATAAATGCAATTAATTTGCTATATTTTTCTATTTTAACATTATGTTTAATGTTTAATTGACTTTTAATCATTGAATACTGTGCCCATAGAGTAGAACTTTTAAACTTTCTGGACAAATTCGTGAAGTATGCAAGCATAACGTTTTCCGTGTATTGCTGTACATTATATTCATTGCACCATTTTAGAAATTTTTCGTATGCAAAATCATACAGTTTACGCGACTTCGTTGGAATTAGAGTTTCAATACTGGAATTAGCTATTTCAACTAATTCCGGAGGCGTACATTGCAATTCTTGAGACATTTTTCACAAAATTTTCAAAACAGACAAACGTCAAATTAAATAAGTTTAAAAATGACAGTTCCTACCTACTTGATTACAACGCCCCATTATTTTATTAGTACAATAATGAAAATTCATTTTTGTACTAGTAAAATAATGGGATATTTCTACGGTCTGTGTTGCAAAAAGTAATATAGTTATTATTATACGCTTGAAGAAAAAGGTAATTTTACTGAAGAAGAAAATCTTCTACGTCTTCAAAAGAGTTTAAGAGGTGAAGCTTTGAATGAGGTTAGATCCCTCTTTCTTTCACCTGGAAATTTAAATATTATTTTACAAATTTTAGAAACAAGATTTGGAAGACCTGAATTTATTATAGAGTCAATGATAAATAAAGCGCGTTTGATGCCAAATATTCATTTTAGAAATCCACTATCACTAATCCAGTTTTCAAATGCTATTCAAAATATTGTAGCTACCATACAATCACTTGATACGTCTGCTTATTTAGTAAATCCTCAACTTCTTAGTTATTTAGTATTGAAGTTACCGGAACATTTGCAATTTCAGTGGGCAAGAGAAGTCATTAAAGTTAAAGAAAATTCAATTCCAGTTCCCACATTGTTGGATTTTGCGCAGTGGCTGAGAAAAGAGTCATCCGCGGCAAGTTTATTGTGTAGACCGTCAACTTCAACAGAACACAAGAATCGTAGCAATGTACTAGTAGCAATGGATAAAAAAAGTAAGAAGTCTGTATGTAGTTTTTGTCAGAATACCGATCATCCAATTTATAAATGCAAAAAATTCAAAGATTTGGATACAATCAAGAAGTGGGAGTGGGTTAAAGAGAAACGGGTATGTTTTTCATGTTTAAAACCTAACCATAGAACATTCAAATGTAAGTTTAAGAAAGAATGTGGTATAGAGAGTTGTAAAAAATTTCACAATTTATTATTGCATACTAAGGATAATCAAAATAATCATTTTGAAGTTTTAGAGGTTCAAGACGGAATAATTAAGGAAGAAATGGAAAATGATACTTCTAGAATTGAACATGAACATCATTTTCTTCAGGTTGGTTCGGGGAAAAATGACGTTATGCTTCGAGTAGTTCCTGTAGTCGTCATTGGAAAATCTAAGCTAGTAGAAACGTTTGCTTTATGTGATGAGGGAAGTAAACTGTCACTTATTGATGCTAATCTAGCCAGAGAAGTCAATGCTGAAGGAACCATAGATCCATTAAAAATGTATTGGACCAATGACAAAGATTGTTATTCAGAGCCACAATCTAGACCGGTAACATTAAAAATTAAAGATAATTTGACTAATGAAATATTTGAACTCACAAATGTTCGTACAGTTTTAAATTTATTGTTGCCATCTCAGACAATAAATGTAAAGCAATTGTCTGATAAATGGAATCATTTATCTAAAGTTCCTCTAGTAAACCTACAGAACGCAAAACCATTGATTCTTATAGGGCAAGATAATATAAATTTAACAGTAGCTAGGGAAGTAGTTGAAGGACGGCCTAATGCTCCTTTGGCAACAAAAACAAAATTAGGTTGGATACTTTATGGAAGAGTTCCTAATTTAAAGTATAGAGTGGATACTGATTTTTGTTTCCATTGTTACACCAAAGAAGATGATGGTGAGCTTAAAGAATTAATAAAACAAGCAATTATTTATGATAACTTAGGCGTTTCTAATGAAAATGAAAAAGTTTTATCTTAAAACGATAAAAAAGGTCTAGAAATTATGGAAAGAACAAGTTGTCATTTGGAAAATAACCACTGGGAGATAGGGTTGATTTGGGAAAAAGATCATATAAAAGTACCAGAAAGTAGGTCAGCAGCCCTAAGTAGACTTTATCATATTGAAAGGAAAATGTCATTGGACACTAATTTTGCGAACCAATATTGCGAACAAGTAGAAAGTTTTGTAAAAAAAGGTTACGCAAAACTGTTAAATTCAGAAGAGATCGCACAGAATGTTGAAAAATCATGGTATTTACCACATTTTGCGGTAAAGCATCCAAGCAAACCCGACAAATTTCGGTTCGTGTTTGATGCAAAAGCAAAAGTAAATTGTAGAAGTTTTAATGATAATCTTTTGAGAGGTCCAGATTTGCTTAATTCACTAATTTATATTTTATTTAAGTTCCGTCAGTACCAAATCGCAGTAGTAGGAGATATTGAAGAGATGTTTTTGCAGGTGCAAATTAAAAAGGAAGATCAAGATTTTCAACGATTTTTATGGAGGGGTAAAAATAAAAATGATCCACTTCTCACTTATAAAATGAAAGTAATGATATTCGGTGCTATTTGCTCTCCAAGTTGTGCAATATTTGTTACACGTAAGAACGCCTCTGAATATGAGGAAAAGTTTCCAGAAGCAGCGAGAGCCATTAAACAGAATCATTACATGGATGATTATTTAGACAGTTTGGAAACGAAAGTAAGGCTATACAAGTTGTTACAGAGGTAATTAAAGTTCATCAAAATGGAGGATTTAAAATACGAAATTGGTTGAGCAATTCTGCAGAAGTTTTAGAAAGTATTCCTAAAGATCTGAGGGCTAAAAGTATTGCAGAATTAAATTTTGAAAAATCTCCGGTTTCTGAAAGAACCTTAGGCCTAATATGGTGTCTCCAGAGTGATGAACTACAATTTTCATGCAATTTTATCAAGAAAAATAAAAAAAAATTATTAAGTAAGAGTTTTCCAACAAAAAGAGAAGTCTTGAAAGTTGTTATGTCAGTTTACGATCCTCTTGGGCTTCTAGCAGCGTTTACCATTCAAGGTAAGATTTTAGTACAAGACATCTGGTGCGAAAAAATTGATTGGGACAAAAAAATTAGTCCAATATTTTATGAAAGATGGAAAATTTGGATAGCTGAGTTAGAAAAGATGAGATCTTTCAAGATTCCTCGTTGGTATGGACTCAACTCAAACGATAACATTGAATTGCACACCTTTTGTGATGGAAGCCAAAAAGCCTATGCTTGTGTATCTTATTTTAGAATAAATTCATTTGGTAACATACTGACTACTATCGTGATGGCCAAATCAAGAGTAGTATCAAAAAAGCCCATGACTATTCCTAGGGTTGAGTTGCAAGCAGCGTTATTAGCTTCACGACAAGCAAAAAATATAGAATTAGGTCATAGTGTAAATATTTATAAAAAATATTTTTGGACTGATTCAAAAATTGTTTTAAGTTGGATTAGATCTAACCCACAAAATTTTAAAATTTTTGTTTCTAATAGAATAGGAGAAATTTGTGAGTTGACAAATGCAAAAGACTGGTTTTGGATTCCCACAGAGCAAAATGTAGCAGATGAGGCAACAAGAGGACTATGGAATGAGGATTAGTATAAACGTTGGTTTCAAGGCCCTGAATTTTTATTATTAGAAAAAGATTTTTGCCAAATGAAATAAATCAAAATTTTGTAAGTGTTGAGAGTGATAATGAGAGAAAAAATGTTCTGTTAATTAATCACACAAAAATGTTACCAATCTTTGATTTTTTTAGATTTTCAAGTTATTTGAGGCTTACACGTGCAGTTGCCTGGGTATTAAGATATATTTTAATTTTAAAAATAAAGACTGGATTAACAAAAGTCGAGTTCCCACCTAAAGATTTAACAGTTATAGAGTGTCAAGAAGCTGAACAGAAAATTATAAAGCAGGCTCAAGGGGAGAGTTTTAGTGAGGAAATAGCTTTGATCTCTAGAGGTAAGCCCATCAAGCGATCTAGTAGACTTTGTCAACTAAATCCGGTTTTGGACATTAATAATATTTTAAGAGTGAGCGGACGACTAGATTTTGCATCAAATCTTGATTATGGGCTAAAACAGCCAATTATCTTGGACTCAAAGCATTACATTTCGAAGATTCTAGTACGTTACTACCATATATTAAATAATCACCAGGGAACAAATCACATTTTAAATGAGATTCGACAACGATTTTGGATTTTGAACGGAACAGCGGCAGTCAGAAATTACCAGAAGAGTTGTATATTATGTAAAATCAAGAACGCAAAATTGCAAACTCAGCTAATGGGAGCGTTACCTGATTTTAGAGTTTCTGTTCAAGTAAGAGCGTTTAAAATATCAGGCATGGATTATTTTGGCCCGATAAATGTATCCGTAGGTAGAAGAAGAGAGAAAAGGTATGGAGTGTTATTTACCTGTATGTCCACAAGAGCTATACATATAGAACTTGCCTCTTCTTTGACAACAGATTCAGCCATAATGGCAATTCGACGTTTTGTATGTAGAAGAGGAAATCCCTCAGAAGTATATTCGGACAACGGCACAAATTTACGTGGAGCAGAGAAAGAATTGAAGAAAGCTATTAAAGAGTTTGACAACAGCCGTATTCAACATTTTTGTTGTGTTAGGAAAATTCAATTTCATCAAAATCCACCAGCTGGTCAACATCATGGAGGTGTTTGGGAGAGGATGATAAGATCCGTAAAAGATACTCTAAAGATTATACTAAAAGATCAATGTCCAAAAGAGGAAGTACTTTATACACTCTTGGTAGAGGCGGAGTATTCCGTCAATAGTCATCCCTTAACTTACGTCTCATCTGACCATCAAGATTTAGAGAGCTTAACATCAAACCATTTTCTTATTGGAAAAGAATGTGATGTATTACCACCCGGAATTTTCAGTGAAAATGACATGCATATGCGTAAACAGTGGCGGGTTTCCCAAGCATACGCCGATGCCTTTTGGAAAAGGTGGCTCAACGAGTATGTCCCTACCCTAATCAAACGCAGTAAATGGCAACATCGAAAGGAAGATCTTTCTGAAGGCGACCTTGTAATACTGGCAGATGACAGCTCTGTCCTAGAAATACATGGCCGCGGGGAATCGTAACCAGAACTTACCCAGGGCGGGACAACAGAACGAGAGTGGTTGACGTAAAAACGTCAACTGGGGAATATAGAAGACCAATTACGAAAATCATTTTATTGCAAAGCAACCAAGCAGCAGAAACTTCAGCATCATCATAACCTTCGTTTAAATTTTTATTTTTATGGTGCCCGGAGAAATGTTAGGGTTAGTCGAAAGATACTATCTTCGACTTATTTTGTTATTATTATTTTTTGATGGAATTTGTCAATTTTTTTGATATGTTATGTCGAATATATTTTTGAAAGTTAATGCTTCAGTCTTTTAATTTTTATCGAAGAAAATATTTTTTGATAGTGCAGCCAGCACAGTATCTATGTTTTGTAAAAATTCTGTAAATTATATATTTTTAATATGTATTACTTTTTGAAAATAGGTATACAAAGTTAAAGGTATTGTTATCGTTATAATCTTCTAGTTGTTCTCTACCATTTCTTTGTGAAGTGGAAGTTCTTAGTAATATTTAGGTAAATAAATCCAAAACAATTCATATATAGTCCAAGATCCCGGGGCCCCCAGACCTTCCTTATTTTCTAATTCTCAAAATTATGAGAAATGTGTGAAGTAATGTATGCATACCCGCTAACTTAATTAACCGGTTCTTTTACAGGAAACAGGTAAAAAAGGTACATAAAAATAAAGCTTACTGTCCTCAAATTCTAACAGCTGGTTTTTGGATATGTTTTACAAAATATTGTACGAAATCTTAATCCAATATTGCCAGACACCTCTTGTGGGCGGTAACTCCCGCCAGACCCTTTAAATTTGCATAAAAAATTATTGCATCTTTCTTATTTTCTAACTTCCAATTTTTATATATGATATTCATGGGAGTATTTTAATACCTTTTGTATGCAGCCAGACAAACCACCTGGGCCAATCACCCCCCTAGACGCATTAAAGTTATCCTGTAAGTGTAAGTGCGGCAGCTTTATCTATGCGCTTGAGTGCGAGAGAGATGTACTCTGTAGATTGCTTTCTTATTCTCAAACTTATGAACTATTTTGTTTATACGCATGCGCGTAGCATCTGCTTTTGCGTTTGTGATCGCCCAGGCATTATATGGTTATATTGAAGTTTTATGTTATTTTTATCATAAATGTGAGTGTATATAATAAAATTATCTGCAGTGTTCAGTAAAATATGGCTGAATTTTTTGTGGTGGAACTGATGTAAGTTTAATATTGTTTACTAAAGAAACATTAAAAAGTGTAAAGAGATTTTAAAATGTAGGAAAAATAAATAAAATAAAAAATACTCTAAAATAAAATATGTTTACAATTATTTTTTATATTAGATTAGATTAGATGTTTATTGGGTTGGCTGTTAGCCTGTATCACTGCGACCTTTGCAGATCTATTGTGACCACCCATTATCTCAAGAATAGGATTAGAGAACCTTGTCCAGCCCTGCCCTCTTAATGAGACTTAATAGCCTTGACAGTGGCCACTCCGCATAACATTTTTTATATTATTATTATTATAGAGAAAATAAATAAAATATCATTTGATAAAATTAATAGCTATGAAAAATTTTTTATTATAAATATTAATTAAAAAAGCTTATCGTTTCAGCCTTTCAGCATTACAAAATGCATTCCTTTTTCCCAATTTACATTTAAAAAACAAATTTTTTAGGAGATCAAATTTTTATTTATTATTCTGTAATTAATTAATTTTTTATGAAACTATTATATATTTATATCAAAACTCATCAAAACCAAAAAAACTCATCAAAACCAAAATCGAAAAAATAACATAAAACTTCAATATAACAATATAATGCCTGCTAGATCACAAACGCGAAAGCAGATGCTACGCGCATGCGTATAAACAAAATAGTCCATGAGTTTGAGAGTGAGAAAGCAATCTACAGAGTACATCTCACTCGCATTTAAGCGCATAGATAATGCTGTCGCGCCTACACTTACAGGATAACTTTAATGCGTCTGAGGGGGTGATTGGCCCATGGGGTTGGTCTGGCTGCATACAAAAAGTATTAAAATACTTCCATAAATATCATATTATAAAAATTGGAAGTTTGAAAATAAGAAAGATGCAATAATTTTTTATGCAAATTTAAAACGTCTGGCGGGAGTTACCTCCTACAAGAGGTGTCTGGCAATATTGGATTATGATTTCGTACAATATTTTGTAAAACATATCCAAAAACCACCTGTTAGAATTTAAGGAAAGTAAGCTTTATTTTTATGTACATTTCTTACCTGTTACCTGTAAAAGGGCCGGCTAATCAAGGTAGCGGGTATGCATAGGTGCTTAAGCATACATTACCCTACACATTTCTCATAATTTTGAAAGTTAAAAAAAAAAAAATGTGAGCCGTCACGGGACGCCTGGCAGATGTGAAACATCGACATTATTGTGTAAAAGTAATATGCAGAAAAAAACAGATTGTGATAGGAACTAAATATGTCATAATGATAAAATAAAATATTACGATTTTTTCCAGATAACGATGACTATTTATTGAATAAATTTAAAAAGTGATTTCGTTTAGCTTTTTATTTAATTGCCTTAAATTCAATAATCTTAAAAAAGGAAATTATTAAAACACAAATTTATATAGAAGTACGTTACTATATTAATATAATTGTAGTTACTTCATAATTTTAGTACAAACAAAAAGCGATACTAAATAAAAAATAGGAAAATGATGAATTTAACTATGAATACAACTTTATCGTTGAATAACTTTTAAACGGTATTTAAATGGGAAATGTATTATGACTTAGGCACGGGTTAATGTGAATATTAAGGGATGGTTAAGGTCTGATAATTTTTGTTAGGTCATAATCTAAAAATTTGATGGGTGTTTGGAGAACAAAACCAAATCTGGGAAATAACGGACACCCCAATGTATATAGGTACTCACTCATTTTATTCATATTTTTTCATCACTTTCTTTATTAACACTTTGTTTATTCATATTTAAAACTAAATACACAAATTTTACGCGGACAACTATATGACAACTATTCACCAACAATCAATTTTGATTGACTAGCTGTCAATTTTACAGGTCAGCAAAATATGTAGGTATATTATGTTGCCTATACAAACAAACATTTTTAGATATATAGAATAGATAGTAGGCGGAATCGAGTTAGGTTTTTATGAAACAATTCATACCCTGTCCCGCCAAATTTTTGAATCGATGAGCTTTTTCCCCCTATTGTTGGCGCGCCACCGTCGCGTCGCTCAAAACATGACACCAATTTCATATAAGATATCAGTACATCTCTTATCGATTATTATCGATGCGTTAGGTTTTTTACGTCATGACGTCACCGTCACCACGCGAGAAATCCGATTTACGTGCCGCTATAGATGTTTCACATCAATAAGGAAGGTCTGGGGCCCCGGGATTTTAGTCTAATACAGCATACGCAAAACAAAATGTCAAACATGTCTATAATAGACTTTTGTTTAAAATTAAGTAAGTCAGAAGCCGGAGACAGTGCATTTAACTAGGCAGCTAAATCAACTGTCTACTCGATTTTGAATTAAGATATTAGCCCGGAAAGAAACAAACTGATAGTGCACAATTTCGAGCAATTGAATTCCATCTTTTGAAACCTATTACCAAAACTATTTATGAAATTTATGCTGACAATCATTTTTTTTACTGTAGGGAGTTTGATGACTGTTCTATTTGTTGCTGATAACTGAACGGTATATTGGTGTACCCAATCTATGTGAAAGTGTTGTAAATAAATATTTACGATAACTTAGATTACCATTTTATTCAAGGACTTTTGTAACGACCTCCGCATAATTTTTCTTCTCTAATTTGTCACCTACTATACCTAAAACAGTTTCTTCATAAATTATTTGAAGTAAACATAAAAAAGAATACTTTTTGGTTGCAACATTTTTAACAACGCGGTATATAAAATAAATGATATGTAATGTTTAACTTATTTACAGAACGGACAGAAGTACTGCCCTTATATTGTTACGAGCCAGGCGGGAGCTGTCGCTCAGACGGAAGTGTGAGGTGTAAGTACTTATATTTCTCAAAATTTTCGAAGAGTCTAGTTTGTTTCCGATAGTATTGAACTTTCTAGTGGGTGTTATAACGTTGAAATAATTCGAGAATTTTCTGTTCGAGATATAACTGCAGAGATAGTTCTAGAAGGAATTAATTTAGCATACAAGGACCGCTTTGGGCGGAGAGAAGAACAGTTGTTGTGGTAGTAGTTGGCGATAAGTAATAATTGTGATTGTTGGCGATAGAAAGCGATTAAGTAGTGGTAATTTTAATAATAGGCGATAGACTGCCATTGTGAGATTAATTGTAATTGTAATACCTGGCGATAAAGTGCGGATTATTGTACGAGATATTTAAAAGACTTTATTCAGTAATTGTAACTGTAGTAAAGTTGTTAAAATTAGTTTAAGAAATTGTTATTTAGTTATGTTTACCAATAAATTGTTAAGTTTGTCTGCTGTTTTTCACTTATCCCGAATCCACGAAGAAAAAAATATAAGAATATCTTTAATATACTTCATTAACTGTTAAATAAATACTATTTATAAAATAAGAAAGTTTAAAAAAAGTAAAATCACTACATAGTATAAAACAAAGTCGCTTTCTCTGTCCCTATGTCCCTTTGTATGCTTAAATCTTTAAAACGACGCAACGGATATTGATGCGGATTTTTTTAATAGATAGAGTGATTCAAGAGAAAGGTTTTTTATGTATAATAACATCCTTTAAATAGTGGAAAAATACTGTTATTTTTGAGGTTTCTAATGTGATCTCGTTAATTATCAATTTTTTTCCGCTTACATTCCAAACGCAGGCTGAACCTAGGAGATTTATCAAAATAATGTAATAATTATTTGTACACATTGAAAAGGTCTACAGAAAACTCCGCGATGGTATATGTCTATCTTTTATGGATATCCCACAATCACATTTTTTTTGTCATTTACTTTTTACGACAAATAATGGCTAGTTTTCGAAGCAATTTTAACCAAGACAGCATTAATCGTTATCCAATTAAATAGCTTAAATACATTGTTGTTTTAATATAGATCTATATGGTCCTATACAGCACACGATTTAAATAAATATTTTTGAAGATATTACAGATTTAAAATTGCGGGACGAAGCGTGCCTATAAATAGCGCATCGAAGGCCGCGATTTTTCCTATAGCACATTGAATTTTGCAGCGATCGGACGCGTTTATTACGAAATTAATTATTATGACGCTACCCTAAGGTGGCGCAGTCGAGATGTTATAAATTTTTACCTGTAATTTTTACATAAGTACTATGTTGATATCTCATATATTTAAAAGAGTAAAACTTACTTACCTAAGATTTATGACGCCACCGTTAGGTGGCGCAGTTAATATATAACATACCTAACCGATATATTACAAAGTACTATAAATAATAGTAAAAACTGGAAACTAACAAGAAATTATGATAAAAAATACAAAAACTTAATCGTAAAAATTAAAAAAAAAATTGGTAAAAACATTAGTTTTAGGCGGTGCGAAGTTTGCCGGGTCCGCTAGTTTCTTATAAATAGGTACTACTATTAAAAATTATTTAATGTTGTTAGTAGGAGAACACAAATATTAATGTTATAAGTATGATATATGAATACAATCTTTATGAGTTTGATTTTATTTTAATTAAATGAAATAAAAAATTTCTTTTAATCTAAAGATTGCATTTAAATATTGGAAAAATGTAATTATATATACTCAAAATCTCTGCAACAAGAATTGTCTAATTTAGATTTTAATAATTGTACTGTACTTTAAAAATTAGTTTAAAGTACTTTGTTAACGTGTTAATACAAATATATAAAAACTGTTAAGTAATATTTCATTATAAAACTCATACTTCTATTGTTAATGATACTTACTTTTCGATAAATCGTCTTATTATTAGTAAACATAAAGCCAGTGGAACAGGATAAAAAAAATTATAACTAAAAGCAATTACTCTACTGCCTTCCATGTTAACGTCCGAAGAATTTTGTGTTTCGTTTCGTCTTATTTTATAAAACAGGATTTAGCTAAAACAAAAACATGTGTGAAAATAAGTTTTGTTAGAAAACACAGGTATAAATGTTATTTTATATCAGCTATTTTTAAACAGTTTTAAATTATTAACAGGTTTTGATTGTACAAAAAATGTTAAACAAATGATTTATGATTTATGTATCATAACAAACCCTAAAACATTCGAAAAAAAAATCGGTTAAATTATTTGTAAAAATATTATAAATTTTTTGCTGAGATATGCTTAATTGTTTATAAGGTACATATACAGGGTGTTTCAAAAAAAGGTAACACCGTCTCTTGTATAGGTAAAAAACTAAAAAATAATTGGGGTTTGCTTAGTAAAAATTTTCTCTAACGCTATCCGTTTTCAAGATAAAGGGCATTGAAAAAAACAAAAAATTACACATTTCTTACGATTTTGCCGAAACTACTGGTAACATTGTAATGAAATTTTATACGAATATGTTTTGAAAGCTGATATATCCTATGAATTTGTTTTTATATCTAACTCTCATAGAGGGCGCTAGTTACACGATTCATACAACGTATTATTCAACATAACTTTTTTAAGGGTAGAATTACTAGTCAAAACTCCAAATGAACATAAACATCGTTCAATTTTACACCAAAAAGGTACTCTTGGTAAAACTCGATATTATGTACCGTTTTCGGAATATTTTGATTTGAATATTATAAAGTAATAATCGCTCCTGGTATAAACTAATGATGAAGTTCGCTTTTCTCTAAGTTTGTCATGTAAAATTGTTATGACAATAAGTCAACAATAAATAAAGTTTTGAAACCTTGTTATTTGTAAAATTAGATATTGTTAAACAAAATGTAGGTACTCAAATGTTAAATACATCTTTTGTTTTCTTCAATGCCCTTTATCTTGAAAACAGATGGCGTTAGAAAAAATTTTTACTAAGCAAACCCCAATTATTTTTTAGTTTTTTATCAATCCTACAGACGGTGTTACCTTTTTTTGAAACACCCTGTATACTGCTATAAACAACAGCATATGTTTCTAATGAAGAGAATGACTTGTAGGAGGTCTGAAATTGTTTAAGATTAGTGGATCTTTTTTTTTTCTATAAATATGCATGTTTCTATTGTTAAAAAAGTATCAAAATTTAGCAATTAAATGATTTAACCTGCAGCTTAGGCAATCACATTTACGAATTTCTAGTTTATTCATTATAATTTAATTTATTACAATTAACAAACCAATTTGTTATAATTTGACACTTCCTTATTTTTCAAATAAGATTTTATTACTTAAAGCCTTTAAAGTTGCGCCTCCTTAAAAAATAAAAAAATGGAGGGGGCGGAGCGGGGTCTTTTTTCACTCTCCGAAACTAATTGAGCTTCTTCCAAATATTTTCAGTTTTCAAATAATTATTAACAATTATTTGTTTTATATAATTTTTCACTTACATTTTTTTAAATTAATTTAAAAAAATAATTTTTCATACAAAACTATATAGCTTATACACAATTTTATTTGATGAAATGTATTATTTTGCAAGTAAATAGTGTTGGATAGCTGTACCTTCATTTGGAGGAAAAATTTTTAGATTACAATTTGTTTTAATAGATTTTAAAAAATTAAAAAATCTGTTTATTAAGCGTCTTGGAGTCTTTATTTTTTATTCCTTTTTTAGCATGCAAAACTGATGTTTCAAACTTGTTCTATATTTTGTTTTTCATCCTATTGAATATTGAAGCCCGCTACATATTAAAGTTTTAGTATTACGCGTTAAGTATTTATTAAAAGTAATTTTTAAAAGACAAGATAGGGTAAAAAATATTTATAACAAATAATTTTTAATAATCACGTTAAAACTTATAATACCATTAGATATTATTATTCTCGTGAGTTACCCCAGATTAATAATTCATAAAATTTATTAATAAATAATAATGATATTTTAAATTTTTATCCAGAGAGTTATTTTAAAGACCCTTAATCAGTTTCGGAGAGCGAAAAGTGCACGGTACTATCTCCCCTCTATTTTCCATTTTTCAAGGCAGCGCAAATTTAAACGCTATTTTAAACAGTAGGTACATTATAATTATTAAAAAAAAGAAAATCATAATCATAAAAAATAATGTCTTAAGTGGCAAATGTACTACAAAATGATTTTTTAATTATAATAAATAAAGCTGTAATTATAAAAAAAAAATTGACTCCTATTAATCATAGATGAAAACAAAATCAGCTTTTTAATGAAGTAAACTAGAAATTCCTAAATCTGATTGCATAAGCAAAAGGTTAATTATTTGTTTAAATGCCAAATTATAATACTTTTAAAACGATAAAAACACGCTTATTATTATTTAATTCAATTCTACTATTTATAGAAAAAGGATGCTCCTCTAGTTGTAGGTTGGAAATTTTCAACATTAAAAGTGTTGAACTTTTTTTAGAGTTTTAATTAGCCTTTTACTCGGAATCTACGGCGATGAATGCTTTTTTTATAGTTTAAGGAATTTTTTTTGTTTGGGGCGTTTTTCTAGTTTAGTTTTGTTTCTTTAGTTTTTCGGGAATTTTGTCATTCCAACTGTTATTTGATCATCCTTTCCTTCCACGTTATTGCTTCCCATTTATGCTTAAACTGTCTGCATCTTTCTTTTATTTATATTTTTTTATCCTTTGTAAAGTTGTTCAGAAGGTGGTGTTGAATTTTAATTTATAAATAATTGTGTAAACAAGAAACTAAAATAACCTGGAAAATAGGAAAAACAAAAAAAAAAATTCGAATTAGGTAAAAGAACACCATCGTAGGGTGCCGCAGTTAGAATCATACATATTTTAACAAACAAAATTCCTACTTAATAAGGTACTATGACGCCATTTAAGGTGGCGCAGTTAATATTTAATAAATTACTAAACACAACAAAAAAAATTCGAAAAGAGGTTGACCTTAAAGGCCATCCTTGCAACTTCCCGCTAGTTTTACCCGCAAAGCTATAGTAACGTGACGTATTTTGACGTTTTTGACTTTTTTTGAAATATTTAAAAAGCCATAACTTTTTAACGCGTTACGATTTTGATGTTCAAGATGGCATTCGACGCAGTTTTTTGAGACCTAAAAACGTTACCGGGAGTGCAAAATCGGTTAGTCAAAGAATCTCTAAGTTATCGAAAAAAAAAAACACTTTTTTTGAAATTTTTCGACAACGATATCTCACGAACGAATCAACCGATTTTAATTTGCAAAACGGCATTCGACGTGGCTTTTTAAGCTTGAGAGCTGATTAGGTTATAAAATTAATCGATGCAATAGCCAAAAAGATATGCCCAAAAAACATTTTTTTTTACCAATTGTTTTTTTCGGTTATTTTAAAATTTCTCGAAATCTACTTGCTCGAATCGGTTCATACTTACAGGGAATCCAAGTTAAAAGGAACTCTTTGGAATGCTTTTTATTTTATTCCGATCGGTCAAGCCGTTCAAAAGTTATAAGAGGTTTACATACATCCACACACACATCCACACGTACATACAGACATACAGACACCCTCGTAAAAATAGTCAAGGGAGGTTCCTAAGACCTCAAAACGTTGAGATCCGATAAAAACTCGATTTTCGAAAAACGGGGTGAAACCAATAACTTGCCGATTTAAAAAAAAAATTAATTTTTTTTAGCGGGAAGTTAAAAATAGTAAAAACCTAGTAAAAAAGTAAAGTCTAGCGAGTATATATATATATATATATATATATATATATATATATATATATATATATATATATATATATTTTGATGGTTACTCTTCTTAGCTCCGGCTTTAGGGTATGGATTCCTTCTTATTTCTTTTATTCTTTTTAATTTAATTTAAAAATTCACTATGCAATTAATTAAAATTTTATATTAACATTAACTTTAAATACAAATGACAAGTTCAAATTATATCAATCAAATTCAAAAAAATTAATCCAAAATCAATAATCCTCGTTTCCATCGCATTTCACCGCTTATATACATCAAAAAAATAATAGTCACTGGTCTATGTCGTCACACTATACAGTAAGATATTTTAATTTACACAATAGACACAGTGATACCATAACAATTTCCCCACAATAATAAAAAAATATTATTAATTAAAATTATAATTTTTTTTTTTTAATCATTTGTTTCTTCATAATATTTAAATAAATTTTCTATATTATAAACTCCTCTTATTTTATCTGTAATAGGATCTGCAATCATATAACTATTTATACCATTTTCTGTTATTACTTTATACGGTCCTTCATATACTGGTTTTAGTTTTCCCATTTCATTTTTCTTTTGATTTCCTTTAGTATATGCTTTTACTATTACTAATTCATTTTTTTTAAATCTAACAGGGTTTTTCACTTTTTTCTTTATTTTATTATAATATTTATTCCAAATCTTCATTAATCTACTTTTGACTAAATTTTTAATGTCTTCATAATTTCCTAATTCTTTCTCTTCCCAATTTCTTTCCGGCTTTAATCCCAACATCATAAAACTGGGTACTTCTTCTGTTACTGAATTTGGTACATCATTCATATATTTTTCTATATTTTCCAAATAATTTTCCCATTCTTTATGTCTATCATTTTGAATACAAATCCTTAAAAAAACTTATCACTTCTCTAATATAACGTTCTGCTGGATTTGCAGCTGGATGTCTTATACTTATTGTTCTTTTTTCTATTCCTTGTTTCACAAAAAAATTATTTAAACTTGCACTTTGAAAATATGTTGCATTATCCATAATACAAATTTCAGGTTTTCCTACATCTTCAATATATGATTTAATTGCCTGATTTATACTTTTATAATTGGTTCTTTTACATGGATATAATTTTATAAATTTTGTAAATACATCAACAAAAACTAGAATATGTTTATATCCATTTTCACTTGGAATCAAATTACTAATAAAATCTGTTGCAACAATTTCTAATTTTCTTTGAACTTTAATATTTTTCCCTATATTTCTGTTAACTTTATTTTTATTTTTAATCAGTTGACATACTTTACATATTCTTGTTATTTGTTTTGCTATCTTTTGATCATTTCTTGATATAAAATTTTCCCTGAATAATAACCATAATTTCCTAGATACTATATGACCATAATCTAAATGTAGCTCTCTTAAAATCTTTTTACCTAATTCATTATCAATAACATAAAGTTCTCTTCCACCAGTTTCCTGTATATAATATCCATTTTTAATTTCAGATTTTCTCTTTTCAGCTTCCATTAATTTTCTTTGACTATTCAATATCTCTATTTCAGAATATATTCCATCTTTTTTATCAATGTATTCATTCCAATTTTTACTTTTCTCTCTATTTTATCACCTTGATTATTTTCTCTTGATAATGTATCTGCTACTATATTTAATTTTCCAGCAATATATTTAATTTCAAAATCATATTCTTGTAATAACAGACTCCATCTATAAATTCTGTTATTATTAAATCTGTTATTCATTACATTTTTCAATGCTAAATGATCAGTTTCAATTATAAATTTATTTCCTAATAAATAAAATCGACATTTCTGTATACAGAAGACTATACTTGCAAATTCCAGTTCAGAAACACTATAATTTCTTTCATATGGTTTAGTTATTCTAGACATAAAACTTATCGGTATTTCTTTATTATTTTGTATTTGTATTAACACACCTGCTAATCTATCAATTGAAGCATCTGTTCTTAATATAAATGGAAGATTATAATTTGGATGATATATCCGCAGATTATTATTGAACATTCTTTTTAAATCCATAAATGCTTTTTCTCTTCTTTTATTCCACTCCCATTTAATTCCTTTTCTTAATAATTCCATTAATGGTATTTGTTTCTCTGCTAAATTGGGAATTAATTTTTTATAATAATTTAACATCCCCAAAAATCCTCTTATTTGTTTCAAATTTTTAGGTTTTTTAAATTCTAGTATTTTTTTAATTCTTTCCTGATCCATTTGTATTCCACAGTTATTAATTTTATATCCTAAATAAGTCACTTCATTTAAAAAAAATTCACATTTATCTTTATTAACCTTTAATCCTGCTTGATTTAATTCATTTAAAACTATATTCAAATGTTTTTCATGTTCTTCTTTTGATTTTGAATATATTAATATATCATCTATATAATGTACCACAAATTCATCATATTTATCTAAAATATTATGTAATGCTCTTACTAAAGCAGCACATGCACTTTGAATACCAAAAGGAACTACTTTAAATTGATAAATAACACCATCTATGCTAAAACCAGTATATTTCCTACTATTTTTATGTAATGGAATTAACCAAAAACTGTGTTTTAAATCAATTTTACTAAATATTTCTATTCCCTTTATTCTTCCAAAAATTGCTTCTATATTTATCGGTGCTTCATACTGTGGTATTGAAAATTTGTTGATATTTCGTGCATCCAAACATAATCTTAATTCTCCATTTTTCTTTTTAACAAAAACTATTGGATTTATATATGATGTATCACTTTTTTCTATTATACCATTATTTATCATATCTTGTATTTCTTTTGCTACTTGATTCTTATAATAGTATGGAATTGGATAACTCTTGATTCTAAAATTTTCAATGTTTTTAACTTCAAACTTATGTGTATATTTTTTTGCTGTTTGATTTTCCAGTGTAGTTAATCCTCGGTATTTTATAAATAACTCATTAATTTTATTATTCTTTTCATTATAAACTTGATTAATATTATCATTACTATTACATTCTATTTTTGTTACAACATACTCGTTATTTATCATTTTTGTATTTATTTCTGTTAAAGAATTAAATAATATTTTCTCTTCATTAAATTTTATCCATTTCTCTTCATAATTTATAATTGTTTTTTTCTTTTCCAACTCATCTGATCCTATTAATAAATCATATTCCATATTTCCTATAACTAAACATTGCATTGTATATTGTTGTTTTCCAATTTTAATATCTATATTAATCATTTTATTTATTTCTCCTAATTTCTTCCCATTAGCACCTAATAACTTGATTCTTGATATTTTAACTAAATTTTTTAAATTAGTATCCTGAATAATTTTTTCTTTAATTAATGTAACTTCTGATCCTGTATCTATTAATATTTTAATTTTGTTTTTATTTAAGATTCCATTTATTTCCAATAAACCTAATTTTGATTCTAAATTATTTTCATTATATTCATCTAATTTAATAAATTCACTTGGGTGAAGATAATGAATTTTATTACTATAATTTTAAAGGTGCTTATTTAAAAATTTTCATTTGTATCATCATTATTATGCGAATTTTGTTCTTCTACTCTATGCTCTGTTTCATGTATTTGATTCACTCTTCGTTGTTCGTTTCTATTTTCTATATTTCCATTAATATTTCTTGATGCTTCTTCATTTCCATATCTATCCCCTCTTATTTGTCTATTATTCCTTGCTTGGTATCTTCCATTATAAACATTATGAAATCCTCTATTTACATTATCATTATTCTCATATCTTCTATTATAAACATTATGAAATCCTCTATTTACATTATTATTATTCTCATATCTTCTATATCCATTTCTATTTTCTCTTTCAAAATTCATATTTTCATTGCTATTTCTATTCTGATTATTATTTCTTCCAACTGTATTTTCGGAAGTTGATCTTTGATTTAATATTTTTATGTTTCTTTCAATTCTTCCTAAATAATTTATAAAACTATCCATTTGATTAATATTTTGTATTGCAATAGTTTCTGCTATCTGTGTATTATAATGTCGTGAAATGTAAATAACAATTTCGTCTTCTCTCATATTTGGTTCTAAATACTGAGCCATATTATATAATTTCAAAGCATAATTTATTAAATTATTACTCATTTGATAATTAAATTTTCCAAAATATAGATTTTCCCTACAAATGGCTTGTTGTGATTTCCCCCAATAATGGTTAAGGAATTCTCTTTCAAATTCTTCTAAATTATTTATTCTAGTTTCTTTAGTTGCAAACCATAAAGCAGCATTTTCTTTAAGCATTCCTTTAATTATTTCTTTCCAGTTTTGCTTATTTCTAATTCTTGATTTAACCGTATTAAGAAATGATTTTGGATGAATAGTTTGAATATTTCCATTAAATTTAACTCCATCATCTTGATTTATATTAACACATGATCCTACATTCATTCCATCATTATGTTGCCTTTCTAATTTTTCTATTTCTTCTAATAAAATTTCACGGTCTTTTTCTTGTACTCCCTTTATTTCTTCTACTTTTTCTTCCACCTCACTTATTTTCTTTATTGTATCTTGTTTTATAATTTTTTCTAATTCATTCAATTTTTTCTTTTTATTAGTATTGATTTCTTTTATTTCATCTTTACACTCCTTGTTAATAATTGTTTTAATTTTTTCTTCTTGTAACTCCTCTATTTCTGTTATTCTCGCTATTATTTCAGTTCTCATTTCTTTCTTTGTTTCTTCCAATTTTTCTTTGTTTATTTCCATTTGCTTCTTCATTTCATCTTTAAATGCTTCCATATTCTTGTTCATTTCTTTTATTTCTTTTTTCATATCTTGTTTTATTTCTTCTTTATTTTCTTGTAAATTCTTCTTCAAATCTTCTCTTAAGTTATTATTCATTTTTTCCTGTTTTTCATTCATTTTTTCTAAAAATTTAAACATTCTGTCCATGTCACTTTCTTTATGTTTGTTACCACTACTTTCTATAATTGCTTCTATAATTGTAGTATTCTCTTTTTCATCTCCCGATTCATTATTTTCCATAATGTTTATATCATCTTTTTGATGATCTCCTTTTTGTGCATTATCCCTATCCTGTCTTTGTCTTCTTGTTTCCATAATTATATATTTTTTTTTTTTTAGTTTTAAAATTTATTTTTAATTTTCAATTAAATAATTTTAGTTTTATAATTTATGTTTAATTGTTTTAATAAAATTTTCCCCACAAATCACTGCGTCTATTATATAAATGCAAATATCTTACCTATCTGTCAGTCCCGTCTGTCAAAGTCCTTGGAGGTGTCTCGAATTTGCAGTTCTAGGTGCTAGTAGGTGTCTCGATTTGCAGTTCAGGTACTTGTAGGTGTCTCGAATTTGCAGTTCAGGTGCTTGCAGTGGACTCGAATTTGCAGTTCTGGGTGCTAGTAGTTGACTTGTATTGGGCCCCACGTTGGTTCGACAATTTTGATGGTTACTCTTCTTAGCTCCGGCTTTAGGGTATGGATTCCTTCTTATTTCTTTTATTCTTTTTAATTTAAATTAAAAATTCACTATTCAATTAATTAAAATTTTATATTAACATTAACTTTAAATACAAATGACAAGTTCAAATTATATCAATTAAATTCAAAAAAATCAATCCAAAATCAATAATCCTCGTTTCCATCGCATTTCACCGCTTATATACATCAAAAAAATAATAGTCACTGGTCTATGTCGTCACACTATACAGTAAGATATTTTAATTTACACAATAGACACAGTGATACCATAACAATATATATATATATATATATATATATATATATATATATATATATATATATATATATATATATATATATATATATATATATATATATATATATATATATTAAATTACTATAACGACGTATAATTTTTATTATTTTTTCAAATAACAGGCTTAGGAAACGTCTGGGTTGGGCAATTGATGGAAAAACGCCAGTAGTAGGAACTTTATTCTTAAATTGCGAAATTTTCGGTTAGTTTTTAACCTTCATCAGCGCCTAACGGGAATTACAATAATAATATTAAAAGGGTGTAATAATGTTAAAAATTAAAACTTACAAAAAAATATGTTCTTGTTACACCTCATATATGAGAACAACCCTTGCATAAAACATGACCAACGTGGGTTGTTAAAATATAAAACATAAAACAGGTCCAATTATAAAACCAATTCAAAGATAAAATATTAAAATGTTAAATAAAATTAAACAAAACACAACAGTTAACAATTACGACCACACAAATAACAAAATTTTTTGATATACTGGCTAAATGTCTTATAGAGTAAAAGACGGAACATTGACTCTGTCAAGTAAGTCATCTATCAACAAATAAATATTTAAATAAAAACATAACCTATTTGTTGTTGTTAAAATGATTGGTTTTCGTCATATTTTGGCACAAAAGAAAGGTGTAGATCGAACTCAACCCTTCCACATCCTTTTTAAAGTTCATAGACTCGGAAGACGAATGGATGTAACACATTTCAATGAAGTTCCTTTTAAACTGGTTAGTTGCTTCTTCTAAGATACTGACGCTATCGTAATCGATATTATGTGTACTGGAACATACATGCTGACTCAAGGCAGTTGCAGTTGGTTTTTTAACTGTATCACTTTTGTGTAGAGCGATCCGTTTAGCCAGTTTTTGAGATGTTTGCCCTATGTACACTTTCGGACAATCACTGCACTTAATCGAATACACTACATTGGATTTTAATAACGTAGGAGTTTTATCTTTAATGTAAGTGAAGTATTTACCAAGTCGATTAATAACTGAATTCGCTATAATAATATTATACTTTCGTAGAATGCTGGATATTTGTGGTGTTAGATTCTCAATGAAGGGCAATTTTGCATAATGTAACTCCACAGGATTTTTCGCTGGGTGTTCTTCTGGAAAATGAGGACGCGGTGGTGGTTTATCAAATAGAAGTTTGTTAAGTAATTTCTTTGGATAGTGATTTGTTCTTAGAATATCGTATAACATTCTTAGATTTTTTTCTGTATAGAAAGGATGGCAAATTCTCTGTATCCTGTTTTTTAGTCCCAGGATTATATGTACCTTCTGTTCATAGGGATGGTAAGAGTGAAAGGGTATGTATCTTCCAGAATAAGTCTTCTTTCTATACCAATCAAGCCTAATAATGTTATCTTCATGTCTAACCACTCGTGTATCCAAAAAGGGAACTCCTCCATCAGTTTCAGTTTCGTAAGTAAACTTTAGGTTGGTGTTGTATGAGTTAAAAATATCTAATGTATATTGGATTTTCTTTTCAGGTACAGCACATATCAGATCGTCGACGTACTGATAAATAAAGGGAAACTGGAAATCGACCTTTTGTTTGCAGTAATGGAGTAAGGAGTTCATAACTAACTCTGCTAAAGTTGGTGAGATAGCACCTCCCATTGGGGCTCCTTTGACTTGTAAATAAAATTGGTTGTTAAAAAAAAAGTAAGTACTATTATATAAAAAAGTAATAAGTTCAATGAAAGTGTTTTTAGGGATCGTGGTGTTGAGCTCTACGAGGTGGTAGTTTTCAGAAATAATGGATACTACTAAGTCTAAAGGTATGTTGGGGAAAAGTGAACTCACATCAAAACTTACCAGTCTGAAATTGGGTGGTAGTTGAAAATTATTTATTTTTTCAGAGAAGTCAAAAGAGTCTTTGATTCTAAAGGAGTTAAAAGAGTAAAACGAGACATCCAAGATGCCAGCCAGGAATCCTGCTAAAGGTTGTGTTGGAGATTTATTGCAGGAGATAATGGGACGAAGTGGACAATTTTCTTTATGGATTTTAGGGAGTCCATAATATTTTGGAGCAATTCCTGTATATGTGGTTAAATCCTTTTTAGTTTCCAAGGAAATATACTTGGCATCAAACAAATTTTTTACTAATAAATTGTTTTTTCGTTCCAAAGAGGGAGTCAGGTCTCGATCTATTTTTTTGTAGTATTCCTCGTCTCCTAACATTTGTTCTGATGTATATATATACTCGGTTTTATTCATTACCACAGTGGTATTACCTTTATCGGCCTTTGTAATTATGATGTTCGGATTTTCTTTTAAGAACTTTTTTGTTTTTTGTTCAGTCACAAAAACAGACATGTCATTAGCCCTTCTTTTGTGACTGAACAAAAAACAAAAAAGTTCTTAAGAGAAAATCCGAACATCATAATTACAAAGGCCGATAAAGGTAATACCACTGTGGTAATGAATAAAACCGAGTATATATATAAATCAGAACAAATGTTAGGAGACGAGGAATACTACAAAAAAATAGATCGAGACCTGACTCCCTCTTTGGAACGAAAAACCAATTTATTAGTAAAAAATTTGTTTGATGCCAAGTATATTTCCTTGGAAACTAAAAAGGATTTAACCACATATACAGGAATTGCTCCAAAATATTATGGACTCCCTAAAATCCATAAAGAAAATTGTCCACTTCGTCCCATTATCTCCTGCAATAAATCTCCAACACAACCTTTAGCAGGATTCCTGGCTGGCATCTTGGATGTCTCGTTTTACTCTTTTAACTCCTTTAGAATCAAAGACTCTTTTGACTTCTCTGAAAAAATAAATAATTTTCAACTACCACCCAATTTCAGACTGGTAAGTTTTGATGTGAGTTCACTTTTCCCCAACATACCTTTAGACTTAGTAGTATCCATTATTTCTGAAAACTACCACCTCGTAGAGCTCAACACCACGATCCCTAAAAACACTTTCATTGAACTTATTACTTTTTTATATAATAGTACTTACTTTTTTTTTAACAACCAATTTTATTTACAAGTCAAAGGAGCCCCAATGGGAGGTGCTATCTCACCAACTTTAGCAGAGTTAGTTATGAACTCCTTACTCCATTACTGCAAACAAAAGGTCGATTTCCAGTTTCCCTTTATTTATCAGTACGTCGACGATCTGATATGTGCTGTACCTGAAAAGAAAATCCAATATACATTAGATATTTTTAACTCATACAACACCAACCTAAAGTTTACTTACGAAACTGAAACTGATGGAGGAGTTCCCTTTTTGGATACACGAGTGGTTAGACATGAAGATAACATTATTAGGCTTGATTGGTATAGAAAGAAGACTTATTCTGGAAGATACATACCCTTTCACTCTTACCATCCCTATGAACAGAAGGTACATATAATCCTGGGACTAAAAAACAGGATACAGAGAATTTGCCATCCTTTCTATACAGAAAAAAATCTAAGAATGTTATACGATATTCTAAGAACAAATCACTATCCAAAGAAATTACTTAACAAACTTCTATTTGATAAACCACCACCGCGTCCTCATTTTCCAGAAGAACACTTAGCGGAAAATCCTGTGGAGTTACATTATGCAAAATTGCCCTTCATTGAGAATCTAACACCACAAATATCCAGCATTCTACGAAAGTATAATATTATTATAGCGAATTCAGTTATTAATCGACTTGGTAAATACTTCACTTACATTAAAGATAAAACTCCTACGTTATTAAAATCCAATGTAGTGTATTCGATTAAGTGCAGTGATTGTCCGAAAGTGTACATAGGGCAAACATCTCAAAAACTGGCTAAACGGATCGCTCTACACAAAAGTGATACAGTTAAAAAACCAACTGCAACTGCCTTGAGTCAGCATGTATGTTCCAGTACACATAATATCGATTACGATAGCGTCAGTATCTTAGAAGAAGCAACTAACCAGTTTAAAAGGAACTTCATTGAAATGTGTTACATCCATTCGTCTTCCGAGTCTATGAACTTTAAAAAGGATGTGGAAGGGTTGAGTTCGATCTACACCTTTCTTTTGTGCCAAAATATGACGAAAACCAATCATTTTAACAACAACAAATAGGTTATGTTTTTATTTAAATATTTATTTGTTGATAGATGACTTACTTGACAGAGTCAATGTTCCGTCTTTTACTCTATAAGACATTTAGCCAGTATATCAAAAAATTTTGTTATTTGTGTGGTCGTAATTGTTAACTGTTGTGTTTTGTTTAATTTTATTTAACATTTTAATATTTTATCTTTGAATTGGTTTTATAATTGGACCTGTTTTATGTTTTATATTTTAACAACCCACGTTGGTCATGTTTTATGCAAGGGTTGTTCTCATATATGAGGTGTAACAAGAACATATTTTTTTGTAAGTTTTAATTTTTAACATTATTACACCCTTTTAATATTATTATTGTAATTCCCGTTAGGCGCTGATGAAGGTTAAAAACTAACCGAAAATTTCGCAATTTAAGAATAAAGTTCCTACTACTGGCGTTTTTCCATCAATTGCCCAACCCAGACGTTTCCTAAGCCTGTTATTGGAAAAAAAAAAAAAAATATATATATATATATGTACTTTGTACAACCTAACACTGATGTCTGTGTCTTATTTTTTGCTAGCCAAGTGCAATGCCTTACTTGGTTATGGCGCACTGATGACGGCTAACGAGCCAGAAACATGCATGTCTGCGGTTACCATTCCTACTCGTGTCCCTATTATCGTTTTTGCGTACATGCCCGTTAATTTACCCCTTTTGTTTATCATAAGTACGCATACTTGGCACCCTTTGTGTTTCACATCCTGGGCTTGGAACGACTCAAGCACAATGAGTCTGTTTCGCCAACGTGGCGACGCTGGTCGTAGCCCCAAAATGTGGGCACAGCTAGCCGAAGGCACAAATGGCGATAGGACTCTTGTGTAAGCGTTCGTTGTTTGTGTTTGTTTTTTTTTTGGCACATGTTTCCCTACCGTCCTTTGCTCCCAAGTACCCAACACTTTTGCTAGCCAAGTGCAATGCCTTACTTGGTTATGCCGGACTGATGACGGCTAACGAGCCAGAAACATGCATGTCTGCGGTTACCATTCCTACTCGTGACCCTATGATCCTTTTTGCGTACATGCCCGTTAATTTACCCCTTTTGTTTATCATAAATACGCATACTTGGCACCCTTTGTGTTTCACATCCTGGGCTTGGAACGACTCAAACACAATGAGTCCGTTTCGCCAATGTGGCGACGCTGGTCGTAGCCCCAAAATGTGGGCACAGCTAGCCGAAGGCACAAATGGCGATAGGACTCTTGTGTGAGCGTTCGTTGTTTGTGTTTTTTTTTGGCACATGTTTCCCTACCATCCTTTGCTCCCAAGTACCCAACACTTTTGCTAGCCAAGTGCAATGCCTTACTTGGTTATGCCGCACTGATGACGGCTAACGAGCCAGAAACATGCATGTCTGCGGTTACCATTTCTACTCGTGACCCTATTATCCTTTTTGCGTACATGCCCGTTAATTTACCCCTTTTGTTTATCATAAGTACGCATACTTGGCACCCTTTGTATATATATATATATATATATATATATATATATATATATATATATATATATATATATGACAAGAAGAACAGACGCAACAACTGTCTGAGCTATCACAACGAATGACGAACCAACAAGAGGAGCTGTCCAGTCAGATGAAGAGCCAACAAGAGGAGCTTTCACAGCGAATGACGAACCAACAAGAGGAGCTATCCAGTCAGATAAGAAGCCAGCGCGCGAAGAGGTGTCCCAGCTATCACCAGTGCAGCATAACTGATGACGGCTAATGAGCCAGAAACATGCATGTCTGCGGTTACCATTCTTACTCGTAATCCTATGATCCTTTTGCGTACATGCCTGTTAGTTTACCCCTTTTGTTTATCATAAATACGCATACTTGGCACCCTTTGTGTTTCACATCCTGGGCTTGGAACGACTTAGACACAATGAGTCCGTTTCGCCAACGTGGCGACGCTGGTTGCTAGCCGAAAACCCATTGGCACAGCTGGCCGAAAGCACAAAATGGCGATAGGACTCCTGTGTAAGCGTTCGTTGTTTTTGTATTTCTTGACACATGTTTCCCCAACATCCTTTGCTCCCAAGTACCTAACACTTTTGCTAGCCAAGTGCAATACTCTTCTTGGTTATGCCGCACTGATGACGGCTAATGAGCCAGAAACATGCATGTCTGCGGTTACCATTCTTACTCGTAATCCTATGATCCTTTTGCGTACATGCCTGTTATTTTACCCCTTTTGTTTATCATAAATACGCATACTTGGCACCCTTTGTGTTTCACATCCTGGGCTTGGAACGACTCAGACACAATGAGTCCGTTTCGCCAACGTGGCGACGCTGGTTGCTAGCCGAAAACCCATTGGCACAGCTGGCCGAAAGCACAAAATGGCGATAGGACTCCTGTGTGAGCGTTCGTTGTTTTTGTATTTCTTGACACATGTTTCCCCAACATCCTTTGCTCCCAAGTACCTAACACTTTTGCTAGCCAAGTGCAATACTCTTCTTGGTTATGCCGCACTGATGACGGCTAATGAGCCAGAAACATGCATGTCTGCGGTTACCATTCTTACTCGTAATCCTATGATCCTTTTGCGTACATGCCTGTTATTTTACCCCTTATATATATATATATATATATATATATATATATATATATATATATATATATATATATATACATCCAGCTTTCATTAGTGCGTCATTGAATAGGCGAATCCCTATCAATATTGCGTCCGATGCAAAGCTGCGTCCGTATACGGACGCAGCTGTACAAACTGTGTATTTCTTGCCTATCTACACATAAAACGGATATTGTTTCAATGAAATTAAACGGTCAATAACTTGTACTTCCTAAATTTTTATAATAAGTTGTGCATATGGCAACCCCGGAGTGGCTACATGAATTTGATGGGGACGCATCAATGATAGATTACCCGTTAAATGTATATTTTTGTATTGTGGCTTTTTACCAGTAGAGGCGCTGCCGTTATATACGATCTTATCCCTTTTTGTCGGTGCGCTATATGAATTTTACAAAGAACGTAGGCAACGTTGCAAAGGCCGCTGCATTTTATTCGATGTGAAACGATTGTGAATTTTATTTTATAGTATACCCTATTTTCTGCATAAAAGTAAGTATGTCTAATAGTTCAAAAAAAATATTAAGCCTGGTTGTTATGTATTAATTTAGGATTATAAAGTATTATAGTATTAATATAAAGTAAGTATTAAAATAAAATATTGTTATTTCTTATTGCCTAAATATCTTTTTAAAAGTAAGATTTATTATCCGTCCAGCTACAAGTAAATTTTAATATGTTATAGACAGGTCTCTGAGGAAAATTCGTTTATAGATTTTAGTTTGAAATAAGTATATCACTTTATTGCGATATTTTTTAGGTTTCAACACCAATCAAATAATCAAAATAATACTTAAAAGGTAATTGCTTATTTGATTATATTTACACTTCAAGTTCTGTTACCATATTAATGCAAATTGCTTTTATTATGGTTTAGAAAATGCTTTGTAGTTCGAATCTTACTACTTTCGTATATTTTATTGATTAATTAATTAATTTATTTATTTATTTATCTATTGATTTATTTATTTACCTACTTATTTATTTATTTATCTATTTTTTTACTTGTTTACTAACTTATGACTACTTTAAAATAAAATACTCTCTTTATCGTTATAAGAGATTGTATAATATTTGTAAGAAATTTATTAAAGATAAATTTATATTTTATACAAGGAGAAAGAGAGAGAGAGAGAGAGAGAGACTTAATTATAAATAAATTTATTCTTTCAAGAATACGCAACTTTAGAAACAAATTCTAAAACAGGTTGATTTTTATTTTTTAATTATAATGTTCATATATTTATCATGCCATCCTGGGCGTGATGACATAATCTAAGAATGGAAGTTCTCTTATAAAGGTTAAAAGTTCTTTTAAAGGTTAATAAAAAAAATATAGTAAAATAAAACATTAACACATTAATTATTTATACAGGGTGGCAAAACAGATTTTATCTTAAATTACATGTTACAATCCAACAAAATGTTTATTTAACAAATAGATTAAATTAAACTTCTTAACAGTAATTAATCCGACAACTAGATTATTCTTAAAAATTTCTGAAGTTACATTATATGTCCACTCTAATTCTGTTTCTATATCTTTAAAACTTTGTAGTCTATTAATGAGAACTTTTTTGATTTTAAGTAACTCCATACAAAAATGTCAAGTCAATCTTGGGCACCACTCTTTTGTTCTCAAATTATCATCATTGTTATTTGGAAAATTTTCATTTTAAATTATTTATTTAATTTGTAAAAAAACTCTTTTTATGTGTTTATTTGAATTATAAAAATGTATCATTATTTTTATACTTTAAAACATATTAAAAAATTGATATTAAGTTGTTTTTTTTTCAATAAAAAAAAGTATAGATGAGAATTGGAAATTATAGTTAATATCTAAATAAATATACACAGTGACATTAGAAGTGTTACACCCAGAAGAAATAATTTCTTAATCTTAATTTTTTGGCAACATGGTAGATTTACATCGAGAATAAAACATATTCAAGAATTTTCAATATCGTATAACAAAAAAAAAATTGGTGACCCAGTAACTGCATACACTCATATACACGTCTAGGCATTGACAAAATGAGATGATCAATGTCTGCTTGTGGCATCTTGTTCCATGCAACAAGGTGTCTTTTAAAGTGTTAGAAATTTCTAACCGACACCATTTCAGTTCAAAACTGAAATTATTACTATTGACAGTATGGCATTAGATACTTTATGTATCATCTTTGGACATTTTTAGACTGTCACAAAACGCTCTGTTCGTTTTATCATTTTACCTTGCCTAAGGTTATATACAAGATGCAAAGCTACCACTGAAGTACCATTTTTGGAGTGAAGATGGAACCACTTGCGACTGTTTATCAGTTTCGCAATTGACATCTATAGATATCGTTCAATTTATGGCAGGGATGTCTCTTGATTAGTGACTTGAGAGACATAGCCTGTACTACACTGACGAGCTCAAACAAGAGCGAAACACGTGTCTGTAGTTTGGTTTTGCCCTGATATAGGTTGAATGATATTTATATCTATTTATATGGCAGCATCCAAGGTGTCTTTTAAAGTGTTAGAAATTTCTAACCGACACCATTTCAGTTCAAAACTGAAATTATTACTATTGACAGTATGGCATTAGATACTTTATGTATCATCTTTGGACATTTTTAGACTGTCACAAAACGCTCTGTTCGTTATATATATATATATATATATATATATATATATATATATATATATCCAAAGATGATACATAATGTATCTAGTGCCTTACTGTCAAAAGTAATAATTTCAGTTTTGAACTGAAATGGTGTCGGTTAGAAATTTCTAACACTTTAAAAGACACCTTGGATGCTGCGATATAAATAGATATAAATATCATTTAACCTATATCAGGGCAAAACCAAACTACAGACACGTGTTTCGCTTTTAGTTTGAGCTCAAGTTTAGCAGCCGCAAAGGAAGCACCACTTGAAAATGCCAGCTGAGATGTTGGCGAAACGTCGTGAAGACACAAACAACCAACGGATTGAAACCCGGAACACCACTACTGTTCATTCTACCATCCGTGAAACACTACATCATAACATATATATATATATATATATATATATATATATATATATATATATATATATATATATATATATATATATATATATATATATATATATATATATATATATATCTATATCTATATCTATCTGTTCATATATATATATATATATATCTATATCATAATCATCAAATGGATTTTAAATCTTTTAAAATTCTAGATGTTGAAAGGAACCGTATAAAAAGAAACTTTCTTGAAATGGCATTTATATCTGAGAGTGATAATTGTATCAACAAGAGATCAGATATTCAACACTTACTTAAGTGAGATTTATTCATATTTGCTTTTGTTAGACAAAAAACAATAGTAAAACATATTATAACGGTTTTTCTAAAAATAGTATTTTTAGTTAATACAGTGATTTAGTCACTTTTACTAAGTTAATTCTACAATCTGACTTATAAAATGCCAAATCATTATTTTAAAAAAATAATCTCAATGTCAAGTAAAAAAAAATTCTAAACTTAATAATTTTTATAATTTTAACAACCAAATTAATTAAATATTTAAGATCGTTCAAATTGTAATTCTAAATTTAAAAAATTGTTTATTATAACTCGTATATATATAATGTATTTAATAACAATGATGTTAATCTCACATAGTAAGTAAACTACACATCACCTTATGTTTTACAAAAAACCTAACTCACACTATTGTAGCTTTTCCCTGATGATATCGATGAAACTTGATCCTTCGGAATGAAAAATTTTTTTTTGAAAAAAATGAATACATAGCTTTTGTAGGGGAATAAATTTGTACAAAAAAGTTTATTTGGGCAAATGGTGTTTGACCAATAGTTTTTGAATTATAAAGCTTTAAAGATAAATGTTTATAATAAGTTGCATCAAATATTTTTTCAGTTAAAATTTAGTTCTTAAATTAGAAATTAACCTAAAATAAATACTAAGAAGTTATTTAATTCTTATTCCAGTGATAACTTTTTAATTTAATGTATAAATATTGATTATAATCAATGATTTCAAAAAATTTAAATCTATAACTTATTGAAATTTGATTTTTTTTGCAGTATTTTAAAAAAATTTTTGGTCAAACAGCATTTGCCCAAATAAACCTTTTTGTAGCAAATTTATTAACCTACAAAAGCTATGCATTAATTTTTTTCAAAAAAATATTTTTCATCCCAAAGGATCAAGTTAAAACAAAAAAAAATTCCCCGTGTTATTGATATGTAAAATCGAATTTTTAAAAGAGCTAAGTCACTAAAGCACTTAAAATGTTTTCTTAAGCGGTACAATTTTTTATTTCATATAAGGTATCAAATAATCAGGTAGCACAAAGGAAAAAAATATCTCCTAAAAATAAAACACCCTAGTATATAGGTAGGTATACCAATATCTAAGTATAATTTACACTTTATTAAAATATTGACTTCTGTCATATATATCCCTAATTTCTATAGACATCATGTTTTATTGTAATTTTTCATAGCTCGATTATCTTGATAATGTTTTAATTTAAATAAAAGAAAAATAATCCAAACATCCCACTCGCAAATAATGAAATTAAAATTCAACAGTCATCCATGTTTAATATTCTTCTGGCGCGTTATGTATTACAATATTATATTACAACATTTGTCGTTCTAATTACGAATTAGTTTCATCTATTTTTTTTAACTTAAAATGTGATATTTATAACAAAATTATAATATCATGACCTTAAAATAGTTTTAAAAGTAGTATAAGTCATGATTATTTTTTCTATTTTTTTAAGACGACAACATTTGAAATTCTAAAATATAATGATATAAATTATGGTTAAGCTTCGACAATGGATTTAAATAATAATATTTTCATTTAAAATCTTAAGAAAACAAAATAAAAAACGCAAGTAAAATAAGTTTTAATAAAAACCAGCTGACCCGGCAAACTTCGTACCGCCTACACTCATATATTTTTTCCTTTTCCAAATTTATACGATTTTTTTCGTCTTTTTTTTGTTTCGAATTTTTTTTTTCTGTTTGTTGTTTTATTCATATTGAAACACTTATGGGGGCTTTTTACACAATTTATTTACAAAAGATACACTGAACTCTGCTGGATAACGTCTAACTACTTGACAGTACAATGAACTCTTGTGAACACTTGACTCGAACTGACGTTAACTGCCCATGCATCCCCTTATATACAACATTATTTAATCTAGTCAGTGTGTTTAGAAGTTTCTAGAATTTTCTAGAAACATTATTTAAAATGGTTAGTTGATTTTTTTACAAACTTCTAAAAATCAACTGTCAACAACAATCTTTCAAATTAAGGTCCCTTCCTTTACGGTTATCCCGTTACACTGCCCCCTCCTTAGATTCATTCCTCCTGGAATGTTATTTCCTACATCGGAATCCCGCACACTCCCTGAGTCAGCCAAACCATCTTCTTGGAGTTGCTGCGCATCTCCACTGTGGTTTCCCTGGTAAGGCGCCAAACGATCATGATGGACCACGACGGGTTTCCCTCTGAGAATTTTCACGATCCGATAAATGACATCGTTAATCTTCTTCTTGATGGTGTAAGGACCTTCCCAGTTCTTTTGTAATTTGGTACAAATACCTCGACGCCGTCGGTGGTTATAGTGCCAGACTAAATCTCCAACTTGGTAACTCCTTTCCATTGTCCGTGTGTCATAGTACCTCTTCATCCGATCACTAGATAATTGTAGTTTTCCACGCACCAGGTTGTGTATATTTTCCATTCGATTCTAAAGGTTGGCGACATATTGTTCACGTGCCATTTCTTCACCAGGTTTACAACCAAACACCAAGTCACATGGTAGCCTCATTTCTCTATCGAACAGGACCTTCGCAGGCGTTTGGCCAGTTAATACGTTGATGGCCGATCGAATTGCCATTAGAAATAGTGGAATATGTCGATCCCAATCCCTCTGACAATCTGACACCACTTTTGACAGATAGTTGGTTATAGTCCGGTTCCTTCGTTCCACCATTCCATCAGACTGAGGGTGCATCGCTGTGGTTCTCGTTTTGTGGATGCCTAATCTTTGGCAAACTTCTTGAAACAGCTTGCTCTCAAAATTTCTTCCTTGGTCTGAATGTAATTCTAATGGTACCCCAAATCGGCTTACGAATTCTTCAACCAATATATCTGCTAAAGTGGTAGCTTCCTGATTGGGAACTGCATATGCTTCAACCTATTTAGTGAAGTAGTCCATTACAACAAAGATGTACTTGTTTCCTACATCGGTCTTTGGAAGTGGCCCCAATACATCTATTGCGATTCTTTTAAAAGGACTTCCAACCAGGTATTGCTGCATTTCCGCCTTCGGTTTTCGGTGCGGACCGTTACTGGCAGCACATGTAGTGCATTTACGACACCATTCTTTAACATCATTAGTGCAATTTACCCAGTAAAATCTATCTCGGATCTTTTGCAGCGTTTTCGTGATACCCAGATGTCCTCCAGAACTATCATTATGCATCTGTTTTAAAATTTCCGGTACAGCATTTTTTGGGACCACTATTTGTTTCCTTGTTTCTGTGCCCTTGGAATTTTCTACAAGTCTTTTAACGAGCCCTCCGTCCAAAATTAAAGAGTTCCATTGGGACCAGTATGCTTTTAAAGCAGGAGAGGATAAGGATATCTCTTTCCACAACGGACGACGGTCCATTCTCTTCCACTCCCTAATCTTTCTCAGAACGGGATCGTTTTCTTGTTGCTCCTCCAGCATAGAGCTCTCGTCTTCTGGCACAACCTTAACTAAGGCAAGTTTTTCCTCGTTCTGCTCCATACGGGTACAATGGGGGCAATCAGGTCGACATGGTCTTTTGGAAAGTGCATCAGCGTTACGATGTCTGGTTCCAGGTCTGTGCTCCATTTCAACATCATATTCCTGCAGTTTTTCGAGGCATCTTGCTATCTGTCCTTCTGGGTTCCTAAAGCTAAGTAGCCACTTTAAACTAGCATGGTCTGTTCTGATCAGGAATTTTCTGCCATACAGATATTTATAAAAGTGTTCGACGGATTTTACAACTGCTAACAGTTCCCTCCGAGTTACACAGTAGTTCTTTTCAGCTTTCGATAATGTTTTGCTGAAGTAACCAACCACTCTTTCCTTACCATCTTGTAGCTGTGACAAGACGGCTCCAATTCCTACATTGCTGGCGTCGGTGTCTAGAATAAGCTTACCATCAGGAAGTGGATAAGCAAGAACAGGTGCTGATGTAAGCTGTTTCTTCAATATTTCAAACGCCTCTTGACATTCCTGATCCCAACAGAAGGACTTATCTTGTTCTGTTAAACGTGTCAAGGGTTTGGCGATGTCTCCAAAATTCTTGACATATCGTCGGTAATAGGAACAAAGACCCAAGAAACTCCGGGGCTGATGTTTGTCTATAGGAATTGGCCATTCCTGAACGGCTTGTATCTTAGCGGGATCAACAGCAACGCCATCCTTGCTTACGTTATGTCCTAAATAGTTGACCTGTCTCTGGAACAAGTGGCATTTCTTAACATTTAATGTTAGATTAGCGTTCTGCAATCTTTTAAAGACTTCTTCCAGGTTAGATAAATGTTCCTTAAAGGTCTTGCCCATTTTGATGATGTCGTCTAGATAAACTAGACAAGTTTCCCATGACAAACCACGCAGAATGTTCTCCATTAGCCGTTCAAACGTCGCAGGAGCATTACAGAGGCCAAACGGAAGGACCGTGAATTGCCACAACCCTGATCCACTGGTAAAGGCAGTCTTTTCTTTGTCTGCAGGATTCATTTTAACTTGCCAGTATCCGCTTTTAAGGTCCAAGGTAGAAAACAAAGTAGAACCCGCCAAAGCGTCGAGGGCATCATCAATCCTTGGCAAAGGATAACTGTCCTTCTTAGTGACATCATTTAGCTTTCGATAGTCGACACAAAACCGCATTGATCCGTCTTTCTTTCTCACTAATACCACAGGAGAAGCATACGGACTACTGGATGGTTCGACTATGCCATTTTGAATCATTTCTTTAAGGGCTCTGTCTGCTTCTTCCTTCTTAACTTGAGGCATCCTTCGGGGTACCTGTCGAATCGGACGTGCATCACCAGTGTCAATTCTATGTTGTACAATATCAGTTCTTCCCAGTTTACTTTTAGAACCAAATACAGGTTTATAACGGTAAAGTAGATCTCTTACCTGTTTCTTTTCTAATTTTGACAAAGAGGGATCTAATTTTGTCATTAATTGTTCAATTTCGTTGGTCTCAACTGTTTCCGTAGCGTTTACCTTGTGAATTATGGCCGTTACTGGTTCTAAACTTCCCATTTCCGTGTCTATTCGGAGAAGAACTGGATGATCGTTCAAGTTGATAACTCGGATGGGTACCTCTTTGGCGGATCTAACAAGAGTCTTACCCACAAGGAGTCCTTTTCCCAATTCATGGTCATGGTTCTTTGGCTCTATCATGGCTGGGGCACCATCTGGCTCCAGTCCATCCAACCGCGCTGTGACGACACATTCGCAGCTTGCCGGAAGTTCGATATCATCTATTAGCTTATTTGAGGCATTGTCAACTTGTTTTCGGTGCAGGAATATTTTTTCATTACTAGTACGAAGGATACGTTGGCGAAGATCCAAATGAAAACCACAGTGGAGCATAACATCCATGCCCAGAACAACATCTTCATCAACGTCAGCCACCAGCACTGAGTGAACAAGAGAGCTTTAACCAAACTGTAGCGTCACCTGTATCTCACCGTAGACTCTAGCAGAATCTCCGGTAGCGGTACGCAGTCTCCAACTGGTAGGCCACATCTTCTTTCGCATAATGATGGATGGTCGAACGATAGTTCTCGTAGCTCCAGTGTCTACCAGCATGCTAAAGTTCTTTCCATCAATGAGGCCATCTACATATAAGCTGTCCACGTGATGTCGCAGAGTTGCCAATTTAATGGCGTGAGGGGCTTCGGGAATGTTTGGGGTCGATTTCGCCCTCCAGGAGTCGACCCGTTCTAGTTTTCCTGCTGCTGGGGTACTTCAGCAGGAGATTTTCTTTTTTTGGGGGCAAGTATTTCTTATATGGCCTAGTTCTCCGCAGTTCCAGCATCTCACTGGGCGCCTTCTTTTTGGAGATAACTTCATTAACCTCTCTACTACCGCTTCAACGTCGCTAACGGAATGAACAGCATGGTCGTAGTTACCGGTGACTTCCCGTAGTCGAGCAACTCCACGTGAGGCCTCCGTCGCCGCCTCAAACTCCAGGGCAATGGTCAAGGCGTTCACAAGAGTCTTCGGCCGCGCCAACCGTACAGCGCGCTGCAACTCGACGTCTCGAAGACCATCGGTGAAGGTTTGGACTGCTAGGCATTCCAGGAAATCCTCCGCTGCATTTGAATACGCAAGTCGTACCATTCTTGCTACATCCTTCTCAAATTCCTGGATAGTTTCTTCATTTTTCTGTTTTCGACTCTTTAACTGCATTCGGTACACCGGTTGTAGATGAGTTTGACCATAACGCATCTTTAGACGATTCACCAATAACTCGAAGTTGCCAGCTTCATCCGGTGTCAATGATTGCAAGACGTCTAAAGCTTCGCCTCGCAGAGCTACGGTTAGGGACAATGCCTTCTCCTGGGATGACCATCCATTAGCTCTGGCCGCTGCGTCGAATTGTTTCAGGTAATTTGGCCAGGAAGTCTTCCCGTCGAAGGTCGGGAGTTTCATCGTCGTTCGTACATGGGTCATCTCCTTGCTTCCTTGTCGTTCGACGTCTGCGTGGCAGGTTTCCATCCTTCCTGCATCTCCGTCACCGTGATGGATGGTTTGGTTTTGTAGACAAGCTTCCAGTTCTCGTTTAAGTTTTTCTATCTCGGATTGCATTTGCTGGTTGATCTCGTCTCTGAAGTTGGCAACTTGCTGATTCATGTTGTCCACTTGCTGATTCAAGTTGTCCACTTGCTGATTCAAGTTGGCCATTTGCTGATTTTGCTCGTCACGAAGATGTGATATTTGCTGGGAGAAGGAAATGGATAACTCTTCTGGTAGGGTAGACATCCGTTGTGATAGCTGGGACACCTCTTTGCGCTGGCTTCTTATCTGACTGGATAGCTCCTTTTGCTGGCTCTTCATCTGACTGGATAGCTCCTCTTGTTGGTTCGTCATTCGTTGTGATAGCTCAGACAGTTGTTGCGTCTGTTCTTCTTGTTGGCTCGTCATTCGTTGGGACAGCTGGGACATATCTTCACGCTGGCTCTTAATCTGACTGGATAACTCCTCTTGTTGGTTCGTCATTCGTTGCGACAGCTGGGACATATCTTCGCGCTGGCTGCTTATCTGACTGGACAACTGGGAAAGTTGTTAAGTTTGTTCTTCTTGTTGGCTCGTCATTCGTCCTGATAGCTCCTCTTGCAGCCGGGAAAGTTGTTGAGTTAGTTCAGAATTTGCTTTTTGAACTGGGTCTTCGAACTCCACAGCGTCAGGATCCAAATTATTATTTACGTAGTAATCACGGAGCCTTCTTAACAATACGGATTTACTCCCAGTAGTTTCCAACTCTAGTTCTTCGAGCTCTCTTCTGAGCTCAGCCATCAATAGTTCATTTATCTTTTTTCCAGGCATTCTTATATCTTCACCCCACACCTGACACCAATTTGAAACACTTATGGGGGCTTTTTACACAATTTATTTACAAAATTGTTAAGATACACTGAACTCTGCTGGATAACGTCTAACTACTTGACAGTACAATGAACTCTTGTGAACACTTGACTCGAACTGACGTTAACTGCCCATGCATCCCCTTATATACAACATTATTTAATCTAGTCAGTGTGTTTAGAAGTTTCTAGAATTTTCTAGAAACATTATTTAAAATGGTCAGTTGATTTTTTTACAAACTTCTAAAAATCAACTGTTAACAACAATCTTTCAAATTAAGGTCCCTTCCTTTACGGTTATCCCGTTACAATATTTTCTTCTTATTTTTTACGTTTTTACTATTTTTTTCGTTGTATTTTGTAATTTTTCGATTTAATATATAGGTTATCAACTTGCGCCTCCTTACGGTGGCGTTGCAGTACTTAATTAAGTAAAAATTGTTTGTTTAAATATATAAGATATCAACAGCGCCAGCTGAATTAAGTAAGAATTTGTCATTTAAATCTATGAGATATTAACAGCGCCACCTTATAATGACGTGTAAATATATAAGATGTCAACTGCGCCATCTCACAGTGGTTTTATGGTAAGTAGTTTATTAGGTAATAATTGCTGGATGTTTGAGGTATCTTACGGTGGCGTCATAGTGCTTAAATTGGTAAGTATTTTCTTAGTTGTCATTTACGATTTTTTTTAATATATATAGTTCATTTAATATTTTGTGTAACATAAAAATATAGAAAAGACAATTTTCTAAATTATTTGCTATTATACAACAATTAAACTCGTTTTTTCCGTTTCAGTAAATACATTTAAAATGGATTTTTAAATTACCTAGACAAACATATTTGAAGTCTTAAATTTTTAATAAAAATCATGTAGAAACTGTAATAAAAAATAATTAAAAGTAATTTTACAAATTGCTTAAACATTACAATACTTAATTTTAATGTACCTATCTATACCGGGTACACACAAAAAGAAGTCGATGAAATTTTTGTGAAAAAAATTTTAATAAATAATTTTTTGTTTATTGATAAGCAATTTGAATAAAATTTAAAAATTGGTAAAACAAAAAATGATTTTAAGAAGAATTTGTCATATCCGATAGGACTCACTTTAAAAATAAAATATCACATCTGACTAGACTCGAACATGTGATCTTTATCTTTAGCAGAGTACAACCTAAACCATTTAGCCACAAATGCTTAATAGTTACTTAGCATTATTAATCATTCGAGTCAATACGTATCGGATTCCTACTTAATTCTTCCTTAAACAAATATATGACGTTAATGAAAAAGACATACATTTTTAAGCCACTTTTTGGGCCTATAATTTTTTTAATTAGCAGAGCAAAACAATAGGTTTTGATTATGAAGTTTAGAAAAAGCAAATATAAGAGAAAGGAGAAATTTTAAAAATTATCACATCTGACGGGACTGAAACCTACAATCTTAAACTAAAGAGCCTTAAACCATTTACCTACAAAGGACTAGTGATAAGTAAACTTTTAGATGATATCTGTTATCTCAATAACACTTATGTCATATATGACTTGGGAGGACTATGAAAATCTTGAGGACAGAACGGTGTCAATAAGAGATGTGTCCAGTTTGGACCGGGAGGTGGACAGGGTAAGCGAGGCTATTGTGTCGGCTTATCGTGAAAGCTGCCCGGAACAGACAAGAAAGTACACAAGAAACACTCCCTGGTGGAACGAACACCTACAGAAGCTTAGGGCTCAGGTTAGAAGGCTGTTTAATGAGACCAAAACCGTTCATAACTGGGAAGATTATAGACAAAAGTTAACGCTGTACAATAAAAGAATCCGAAAAATCAAAAGAGATTCCTGGAGGAGTTTCTGCGAGGAAGTCCAAACGACTCCCGCATGTTTTAGAATCCACAAGGTCTTGGCCAAGGATGGTACAGCAAAAAAAATCAGCCTCGTTAAAAAGGAGGACGGATCATACACAATAACGTTGAAGGAAAGTTTAAGAATGCCAAAATTGGCACACTTTCCTGGCTCACGGTTTATGAAAGCGAAATCGGATAGCGCAGGCCACGGTCAAAGGCCGGTAAGGCTTTCAAGGGATGACTGAAAGCTAGCTACCGAAATAACCAGACCTGCAAAAATCAGAAGGGCTATCAGCACATTCCGTCCATTTAAAACACCGGAAACGGACGGAATATAACCAGCTCTACTCCAGAAAGGGCAGGATATAATTATAACACATCTGTGTAAAATCTTTAATGCTTGTTTGACCTACAGATTTCTACCATCTGTGTGGCAGAAGGTGAAAGTCTTATACCTTCCTAAAGTGGGGAGGATGACGGACCAAACTACCAAGTCATACAGACCAATAAGTCTATCGCCATTCGTAGCAAAAACGCTGGAGAAACTGGTCAATTAATATATAAGAGACGAAATCTAAATGGAACACCCATTAAGTGTCAATATGCATACCAGCAGGGCAAATCCACAGACCTAGCGTTGGATGACTTAAACAGGCTACTATCAAAGTCAATAGAAGACAAAAAAGTAGCCCTAGCAGCGTTTATTGACATTAAAGGAGCCTTCAGAAATGTGGGACCCAAATCAGTGTCCGACAAACTTTCAAGGAGGGCAGTCCACCTACTAATATGCGAATGGGTGTATGCCAACCTAACGCATAGGATCGTAGTGTCCAAGTTAGGTGAAGCGTCCATTGAGGCAACAGTGGGAAGAGGCTGTCCGCAGGGAGGAGTACAGTCGCCTCTGCTGTGGTCAGCACTTGTGGATGACCTCCTTAAGAAACTCCTCAATGAAGGCCTTCACTGCCACGGTTTCGCAGATGATATGGCCGTAATCATAGAGGAGAGGTTTCTAGGTACAGTCTCAGAGCAGATGCAGACCGCAATAAATATGGTGTACAAGTGGTGCAAGGATGAAGGCCTAACAGTCAATCCACAAAAAGCATCAGTTGTCCCTTTCACTAATAAAAGAGCGTTGCAAGGCTTAAAACCAATAACGCTTAATTAACGTGCTGATATTAATGGCCACAGAAGCCAAATACTTGGGTGTGGAATTTGACCAAAGGCTATCATAAAAGCAACACATTTAAAAAGTCACACACAAAGCTACAATAGCTCTTGGTAAGTGTAGACAATTGTGTGGCAAAAACTGGGGCTTGAACCCCAAAATGAACCTTTGGTTGTATACACAGGTCATTAGACCAATGTAAACCTATGGTTCGGTGGTGTGGTAGAGTAGAACGCAGCAGTCCGGGGTGATCAGGCAGCTGAAAAGCATTCAAACCAACGGACGCACTACAGGTTCTACTCAACCTACCACCATTGCACATTTACATACAGGGCGAGGCTATGGCAACTGCTCACATGCTGCTACAAGGCCAGGCCCCGATTACCATATTAAAAGGGAGAAAGCAAGCAGAATTATACGATAGGGTTAGGGCGGATCAAATAATGAGCATGTTTTAGGACAGGATAGTCACCAGGTATAACTTTGTGAGAAACTTTCGAGTAGAAATACTGGAAAGGGACTCATGAAACAATGGCCCCTCAATCCAAGGGGAGTCAATCTGGTATACCGATGGCTCAAAAACTGAAAAAGGCACAGGGTCAGGTATATACAGTAGAGGACACAGGATAAAAGTCCAACTAAGTCTAGGTGCGTATGCCATAGTGTTTCAGGCTGAAGTAATGGCCATACAACCCTGTGCAACGGAGATCGTAAGTCAGAGTATAATGGGTAAAACCGTAGTCATATACTCGGACAGCCAAGCAGCTCTAAAGGCGATAGTCTCGGCACAAATAAGCTCACAGATGTTGTGGGACTGCGTTGGGGCCCTGACACATGCGGCAAGTCAAAATTCTCTGACACTGACATTTTTTTACCTCATTTGATTTTTCACTTGCCAATTTTTTATTTTTTTTAATGTATGTCTTTGTGAATTTTAATTGTTTTAAGAATTTTTATTTTTTTACGAATTCTCGGTGTTTTTGCAATTTTTATTAGTTTTTTTTTTTTAGTTAACATTTAGCAGGAGCTACAGAAAAACGAACCAGTATCATATTTTTAAAAATGCAATAACTGCTTTTCTAAAAAACTATACGGATTCGTGAATATGTAAAGGTATGTTTTAAAAAATAATACTTTTATTTATTCTTAATTGTTTTAAACTAATCTTACCATTGTTTCATTCATTTAAGTTATCATCACAATTATATAAACACCGAATTATTGTCTAGATGTGTCTCAATATAACTATAAAAAACAAGTGAATATTATAAAACTAAAAATTTTGTTACAGATGTCTACATTTGTTGGGACTAAGAATTAATTGGGTTTTATTTATTATTTTAATGATATAAATCTAATTTTTGTAATTATATCCGATATCAAAATTTTTGTACTATTTTTTTTTTTTGTTAAAGAGTCTTTAAAGTATGGGAACAGCGGTCTGTCCTTAATCCGATCCTTTTCTCGACCCTCCCAGGAGGCAGTAATATGCATTTATGATTTTACAATTAAATACCCAAATTTAAAAAATACATGTGTTTAAGCTAATTAAGGTAAGTGACTTCAAATACTCTTTAACCATATTGGTTATTAGTCTAGTTAACATCTTGAAAAACGTGAAAAATAGTGATAAAGGTCCTAAAAATATAAGCGATAGCTCATTCGATCCGGAATGACAATTAGAAAAAGGTATTTTGAGGATTTAACAGCATGCCAAAAATTCCAATTGTTATTAACAAATTAAGACGAAAAAAACAGGCATTTCGTTTTTTGCTTAGAACTCGAGAAATATAAAGAGCTAAGGAATTAAAAAAAAAAGATTCTTAAAGAGGAGGAAATTTCCAATAAAATAATTCAACTCCCGGAACTCTATCTCCATTATTTATAATTAATAGGACTTTGCTTGGCTTTTACGGCATTCGCGCGCTGCCGCTAAACGGGGTTTATCAGATAAAATATTTTTTTTATGACATAAAATGTGATCTTAAAAATTTGAAAAAATTCTAGTATTTTCCTAACACTTAAAAAAATCTAATTCAGTTAAAAAAAAAAACATTTTGTCACTATTTTTCAATAAGTTATTCAATTGTTAACTAACAAATTTTTTCCTAATCTCTGTTGGCATAAACAATGGGATAAAAGATATAAATAATTGGCCTAAAAATTTAAAACTTTGTGAAGCCTTTTTCATATGTATACTTTACAAGATCCTGCGATAAATTTTTATAAAAGTTTATTAATTTGTTAATTATGATTTTTCATAACTATTGCAAAATGAAATATCTTGCACTTCGCAATAGTTATGAAAAATCATAATTAACAAATTATTAAACTTTTATAAACATTTATCGCAGGATCTTGTAAAGTATACATATGAAAAGGGCTCCACGAAGTTTTAAATTTTTAGGCCAATTATTTATACCTTTTATCCCATTGTTTATGCCAACAGAGATTACGAAAAAATTTGTTAGTTAACAATTGAATAAAACATTGAAAAATAGTGACAAAATGTTTTTTCTAAGTAAATTATATACTTTCAAGGAAAATACTAGAATTTTTTCAAATTTTTAAAATCACATTTTATGTCATAAAAAAAATATTTTATCTAATAAACCCCGTTTAGCAGCAGCGCGCGAATGCCGTAAAACCCGAGCGAGGCCCTATTTTCAACGTCAAATTAAAATTATAAATAATGGAGATAGAGTTCCGGGAGTTAGTACTTTTTTATTGGAAATTTCCTTCTCTTTAAGAATCTTTTTTTTTAATTCCTTAACTCTTTATATTTCTCGAGTTATAAGCAAAAAACAAAAGGCCTTTTTTTTTCGTCTTAATTTGTTAATAACAATTGGAATTTTTTGCATGCTGTAAAATCCTTAAAATTCCTTTTTCTAAATATCATTCCGGATCGAATGAGCTATGGCTCATATTTTGAGGAGCTTTATCACTATTTTTCACGTTTTTAAATATGTTGACTAGACTATATGTATCTATCGTATTTTTACTATTACAAATACAAGTTGTCTATATTTTACTTGTGGATTAATGTGAGTTATTGGTAGTGCTGATTTATTGGTTGCTATTTATTTATGTACAAAAACCTAAGAATTTTCATACTTATTTACTTATTCAGTTGGTTTCCTTTATTTACTTTTAATTTAATTTTTTAATGGTGTGTAAACAAAATTAAACGAATCAATAAGGCAGTATGAGTTAAACCTGTGGGAACAATTTTAAACAATTTGTAGGAATGCTGTTTTAAAAAAATAGTCACAAAGGTAATAAATTACTAAAAGAAAAGAATTAAATAAAGGAGACAAAAGGGTGCAAATGAGTTAAAATTGTTTAATATCCTAAAAACAGCCAAATAATAAGAAAATTCATCTTAAGCATTATTTAAATCTTAAAAAACAATACTTATACAAATCAACAAAATTAAATTCAATAAAAAATTGTTAATCACATAAGTTTAATACTTTACCCACGACTTATAAGTAAATTGCGTATTTTTTAACCTCTAACTCTGTCAGTAAGTGTCAAATTATTGAGGAGTTGTGTTATAGTTTCATTTACTAAACTAGTGGAGTAAGTAAATAGAAACCTGTATTATTATGTTGGTTACCTACAGTTTTCATTAAATTAATCTAACATTTGACATTTCTCAGACAGAAGTGTCTGCGAAATCGAATACTTTGACAACTAATGCCAAAATTTAAATTTTATATTTGTTATTTTTAGTTTTATACAAAATATTTGGTAAGTCGTGGGTAAAGCATAGTACTTCACTCGAGGAACAAATTGCATATTTAGCTCGTTTCTTTAGCCCCTTCGCTCGCAAGCTGGCTCATGGGCCAAACACACTCGCTGTAATATGCAATTTACTCCACTCGTAAAGTAATATACTATTAAAATGCTAACAAAGAAAAATTAAAATATTGTTAAATGTGAATTGAGTTTCAAATTTAGAATTAAATAATTTTTAAGTTAAGTAACCGAAATTATTTAGCAACATCATTTACTTTTAATATAATAGAAAAAAATTCACATTCGTACTTGAGGCAATTTTTTGATTAAATCATAAAATAAAAATAAATTGTTTGATGCGTAAAAAATTCTGGTTATTACCTGTTTTAATTAAGGCTGTCTTATTATATTTAGGATTTAATAATATAAAATTTATAACAATACAACTTACCATAATTTGCAGGTTGAAGTAAAATGCACTTACTGCGAACTAAACTTGATAAACAGCACTTAAAACAACATCTGCACGTATTTATAAAAATTACAAAGGTAAACAACAGTAAGTTCAAAGCTCTGTAAATCTTATAGGTATATCTTTCTGACATGGACATTTATATTTGAAAAATATTGTTTTCGATAGTAGTAGGTAGTAACGAGTTTCTTAATTAATTCATTTTTTGTCATTTTTATATTTCGAGTAATTACCGAACAGCAAATAACTGCCAGTGAATTTCAGTGAAAATATTATTTATAAAATTAAACTTGTAAGTTCTGTCTATACCAAGTGATTACCTTGCACGACCATGTTCTTTGTGAGTTTTACGTTATAAATTAAAGTTGCCGAGAAATAGCGATTTTGTTTTCTTCTCTTTTAATCAAATTTTAAATCTTAATGTTAAGTTAAATATAATAAAACATGATCATATACTGGTCACAGTAAACATTATAAGTCTGCTAAGTAATAAATGAAGGTGCTAAAAATATGTGAAAAATTTGAACCCTATACCTCAAAATGCATGTCCTTAAAAAACAGGTGTGGTAATTGGCTAAATCGAAATTTGGAATTGCAAAATTGAACTAAAGGGGTCACCGATTACAAAGTTATGGTTTGATATTTAAAACAAACAGGCGTATCTAAGTAGACTATGTAACTGAGTTTTTCTTTTATTATTCCCATCATAACAAATTTTGAAATCTTTAACTGAGTTGGGTGTAATAGTATTATACGTTACAAGGTCGGTAGGTGACTTATTACAGTACGAGTTAGTTTCATAAATAAAAACGAGTACTGTAATAACACCTAATGACCATGTATCGTATTATATTTTATTTCATCCTGTTTTTATAAATTAATAAATTCATAAAAATTTTCACAGTAGTTCGTAACTTGACTAAAAATAGTTGATTATTTAGGTCAAATTACCTTGAAAGCCATCTGTCACTGTAAAATAATTTTTTTATTATTAAGATTTAATTGTTAATATAAAATTTAATCACATTGACTTCTTTTTAAATATGGCAGTAAAAGTAAGTAATTAATTATTTTTATTTTATAGTCATTATAGTATTTTTAAATGTCAAAAATTAAAAGTAATTGTTTTCCCCTAAAGAATCAGAGCAGCGTCGCTAGGCAACACATTACAGTACCTGTTACCGTAACGTTTTACTTACCGGCGCCAAATTGATTATAGAGAGGTGTATTTACTGGACAGGATAAAATAAATTAATTTTACAATATCTTTTTACATTTTGCAAATCCAAATATAAATTCACCATCAATATCCCCACAATTTGGAACTTTCCTCTGATGCAAAGTGTTTTTTATTTAAAAATACTGTATTGTATAGGATTTAAGCAGTCTACCGTAAGCCCAATTTAAATTTTTAAGTTAAGAATTAATTAATACTTTTTATATAATTTTTTAGGCACTAAAATAATAATGTAGGTATTTAATTTCTAGTTTGAATAATAAGTGCTTCCCAGAAACAAATTTCGTTAAGCTTACCACAGAATTCATATTGAAAGCTGCAAAAGTCAAAAATTGAAAGATCAAATAGAAGCTTAAATTAATTTTTTAATTGCCAAAGCACTCTTGTGAGCAGGTGCTCTTTGTCATGATAGAAGCCAGTCCTCTTCTCGTGATTTTTGACATATGGCTGTTAAAGAAAGTTAGTATAATATTTAATTGTAATTGTTCTCTTTTTTAAAATTTGTTCTGATGCCCCAAGGGTTTTAGCAATTTAAAGGACAACGTTTATCTTATAGATTATTCCCGTTGTGGTTAAAGTTTTTGACGGTTTGTTAAGTGCGACCACATTTATACTTAACTGTTTAATGTAACATTTGTCAACTCCAAATGAATTTTAATAGCGGTTAATTAATTTAGAACAAAGGACTTTATGTCTACTCGTTAATCAAGTTAATCCACTTTAATAAAAAACAAGATAGTTGTTATCTGCACTAATTCGTATAGAAAATTCACTTGAGAGAACAAATAAAAACCTATCATAAGAAGCAATCACACACGGTTGCAGACAGAAAACAATTATTCCGAATATTAATTTAAGTATAAAAGTTTCTAATAAGAGAATACCCGGCAGGATGGCTTAGGCTTAGACCTATGAACTCCAAAAACCTCTACCGTCACGATACGTAAGTTTGGTGAAATAAAACTTTAGAACTTGATATTAAATTATTACAAGTGATTAATTGTTTTAAAGTTCTCACAAGTTGTTGTAAGTGATCACAAGTAATTGTAAGTGACTACAAGTGATTGCTAGTAGTCGAATAATTCTTGAAAGCGTTAAGAAAAATATGGGTTTCCTCATCGGTTATTCCCAGAGTGTCACATCTCGTTTTTATTGTGTTCTTGTATGTTTTAAAAATAATACATTGAAAAAATTTAGTATATTTATTTGTGATAAATGAAAGCATTCTTTCAAATAAAGTGAAATACGTACAAGCCTAAATTAATCGAGCTATTAAATATTCTAAATATTTTTTAATATTCGAGTAATCTTTTGGCATGTGATCAAACATTTTTAATAAAAAGAAGTCATCCACTTCAATAGGTTTTAAAAATGGAGCCCGTATAATAATGTAAACATTGGCCAGTTTCAATTTTTTTTTCTTTATATTCGAAATATAAAAATAAATTTTATGGTGCCGAGCGTGAAAAGTCGGGCCATATGATATCTACACCAATATGAATTCCTTGTTAAACGTCGCTAGTTGCTTTTTTAGGTTTAAAACTCAATTTATTTATCTGTATGCAAAAATAAATTTAAATGGTAATATCCTAACATACCATTTACGCAACAATCATTTTAAAATACTTGTTTCGTAAAAAATTTATTAAAATATTTGTTGAAATACCCACTTAAAAGTATTGTCGACTTAAATATCACGTACAAAACATAAATTTTGTATATTATACCAGAAATCCATATCTATTACTTTTAATAATAAATTAAAATATGAACGATTATACACGTGTTTTTAGGTATTAAATAAATCGGTTTATTTTTTTTTTGTCTTTCGATAAGAAATAACCACTTGCGTTAATTATACATCATACATAAGTAGGTACCGTCAATCACTTATGCAGTAATTTTCTTGAGATCCCGTTATGTATTCAATTGTTTTTTGAAGTTATAGGTACTTCTTTTTACACTGCGCAAGCACATCGTTACCAAAAATCGACACCATATGAGTTAGCTAGTAAATATTTTAGTTTTTTTATTATCTTTTGCATATTATTTACCGACACAACGCAAACGGATTATGTCATATCTAGGAGTTTGTGTGTTTTAAAATGTACAGTAATCGAACAGTAACATTTTAGTATTTTTTTTATCCAACATAAATTTTCATTCATAATTGTAAGTACAATTTTACAAAAACAATAATAACAAAAATAAAGTAACTAGTTCAAATGATCACAGTTAATCTTTCAAACTAAAATTTACGTGCCTATTGGGGATTAAGTCTTGTTACAGTAAAATGTAATTAATAACAAATTGATTAATGCTGACCCACCCTGACACAACTTAATCGTTAGATTAACTTCAAGAGTAACATATTTTTGGCATCATCCGTTGTAGAGGGACAACGGACGTCGGTCCATTCTTTTCAATTCCAGAATATTTTTTAGAACGGGATAATTTTCTTGTTGCTCTTCCATCATAGAGCTCCCTTCTCCTAGTACAACCTTAACAAGGCGATTTTTTTCTCGTTTTGCTCCACGCGGGTACAATGGGGGCAATCAGGTAGACATGGCGTTCTGGAAAGTGCATTATAGCATTACAGTGTCTTGTTGACTCGCCATTCCTTATAAAAGCAACTCTTGTTGGCTCGTCATTTGCTGCTATAGCTCCTCTTCTGGCTTGTCATTCGTTGTGATTGTTGGGACATATCTTGGCGCTGGCTGCTTATCTGACTGGACATCTGAGACAGAGGTCCTTTTCTTATTCAGTTATTTCGTTACAATATATTATTTTTGTGTACTTACTAAAAATGTTGAAATTTCAAGAATTAAGTAATAATTAAGTAAAAACTATAACAAAATAGTCTAAATACATAATTTTAAAAATATTTAATTGGATTTTTTTTTAAATCTGTAATGGTTATCTAATTGAAGTCATCAAATGATCGTGACGATTTGAATGTCCGATGAAATTTACTGGTTTTAAATCATATTTTGATAATTAACATTACGGTTTACTTTAAAAATAAATTATTTTTAATTTACGTGAGCATAATTTTTTTATTACAACTTATTTAAAATTGAAAACAAATTGATAATTGGATATTTACTAGCATACTTAATTAAGTATAGCTAGAAATAATAGAGAAATTGTAGGTAAATATCATTTTCTAGATTTCAAAAAATCGTCTTCCTGGAAGCAAGCAATTATTGCTATATTACGACCAATTTATGGTATTTTTACGGAAACGAAATTGATACTATTTAAATGACCTATTACATTCATTTAATAATTATAGTAAATGGAAGGTGGATCACCATTAAGTGTCCGTACCTATATAACTATGTATTGCATAAATTTACCGATACGTTGAAACAAAAAATCTAAAATAAAGATTCAGTTACAGAGGTTATAATAAAAACGAGTAAGTAAGTAAATTATAAGTTAAACTTAGGTACCAATTGATAATTTTGTTAATTAGTTTTTGTAAAATAAAAAGAATTGCAACATAAGTCAGGTGCCACGACATTGTCTAATACAGCATCATCGTTAAAATTGTCCTCTTCCATTGAGTAGAAGTGGAGGAAATTTGTTTGTTGACCAAAAGCAGCTGGGAAGTCCGGGCTATATTGGCAAAAGAAAAATATCTGATAAAGAATGTAATCCTTACTAACTATGTTTAACTAATACTTATTAATAAGGAAATTAGTACAGAATTAGATGATTTTATTAGAATAAAACAAATATATCATCATATGAATTTAAGGCTCTTAATTCTTTTTAAAAATCTAATGAAATAAAAATTTTACCAGCAGATAAAGAAAATGCTACAGTTATATTAAATATAAATAATTGTGAAATGAAATTAGAGACTTTAATGGAAGACCTAACTTATATCCAATTAATAACGACGTTACAAAATCTTTAGAAAATAAAACCAGAAAAACGAATTAAATGATTTACAAAGAAGACAACTAACTCCAGACTATAGTAAACCACCTCATTTTTATGGTTTACCGAAAATACATAAAGAAGGAATACCACTCCGTCAATCAATTCTTCTTTCATTAAATTATCAATCCTTTATCTATAAAAGGGGACGGGTCAGTAAGACCACGAGTACCTGCATTAATCCTTTTTTGAAAAAGGTCAAGTTAAGCCCACCCACCAGTTCCGTATGTTCCACTTTCGTGCCTTCCTCATTCGGGACTTTTGTTTTTATACCTGTATTTGTACCTTTTTATTCCGCTTTCGGGACTTAAAATTTATTTGCTTGAAAATAAGGTTTAATTTTTCCGCTTTCGGGACTTTTACCTGAGATTCTACTAACCCTACCTCATATGAATAATTACAACAAAATTCAATAAAACTAGCTACGAAATTGGGGTCAATAATTCTTCAAATTCTGAATTCTCAAAATTTGGAGATTGGTATTAGGAAAAACCATTTCAGTCATCTACCAAAACTCGCAAAGGGATTTCATTCTTATTCCTTGATTTTATACAATTAGTATTTATCGTGCAAAGTGTAAAGAAGTACCTATCAGTTTCTTTCATAAAGTTGGTTCGGTTAAAGAATAAAGTTATACAGATGAATTCATTTGAAATAATTGAGAGTAAAAGAAAAAATAAACTTTCGTTACACTCGGGCTACAACTTCAAACGTGAAATTAAAAATGGAACCCAGTTTTGGGCTTGTGTAATTAGGTCAAAATGTTCTGGCCCTATGACTACGAAAGGGTAAGTGTATAACACTGAATATTTTTTTACCGCATACTTTACTCTACATTTGTCAAGTTTAGCTTAATGTCATAATCTCCTGAAGATAGAAATTTGATATTTTTGAAACAATTGTCTAGAGACCTTTTACTGGCTTAGAGCAATTTAAATTTAAAAAAAGTGTATTTTATTGAAGTTTTATACATTTTTCATAATTTTAAATCATGTATAGATTTTACAAACTAAGGGTTAATACAATCACTATAATCTAAAAAACTAAAACTTGTACCAAATAATAATTTAGATGTAACACCTCATTTGAAGGATAGTCTTAAGATCTTTGGTTTTAGGTATTTTTACTATCTGTCATTGCTCATAACTCATAACCAACGCATTTTTTTACTCTCTACTTATTTCACTATATCTTTACAGTGAAGACATCGAACGTGTAACCACCCATCAATGTGTCCCTAATATAGCAAGAAATGAAATAGACATAAAAATGAACCTAGTTAGGAAGAGGGCTCAGGAAGAACTAACGCCACTTTCTGCAATATTTGATCAAGAAGTTAAACAACTAGCGGATGCTGGTTTGGAAGTTGTTACAGAACTGCCTTCTTTTAATAATAAAAAAGTTCCTTTTCAACGCCAGGCAGAAAGCATTGAGAGTTTTGAATTTTAATGATCGGCAAGATATTTTACTTCCAGAAAGAATCACAAAAGATTTTTTGTTATTTAACAATGAAGACAAAGATAAAATTTTAGTATTTTGTACACCAGCTGGCCGAAATACGTTGGTAACAACCAATGATTTTTTTGGAGATGGTACTTTTAAAAGTTGCTATAACCAATTTGAACAATTATACATAATTCATGCAGACGTAGGAAGCAGTGAAATGTATACAAATGTAATTCCTCTTATATATGCTTTACTCCCTAATGAGAAAGAGGAAACCTATATTCGGCTTTTTTCTCTAATCAAGAAGCATCTTCTTAATTGGAAACCCCAGAATTTTAAAATTAATTACGAAAATGCTGCAATTCAAGCACTAAGAGAAACGTTTCCTCAAGTAAATCTAACAGGGTGCAATTTTTACTTTAACCATGGAAGAAAGTGCAACAAATTGGATTGACCAACCTTTATAAAGAAAACACAGAAGTTCGAATCCACATACGAAGGTGTGCGGCACTGGCACAGCTTCCAGCAGAATGCATTGACAAGGGCTGGATGGAAATCATGACAAATTTCCCAAATAATGATTTAATAAACACATTTAATGATTATTTCGTCGAGCAATGGCTGGACAATAATATTGTTCAATACATGTGGGTGTGCTTCAAGGAACGGCACAGAACCACAAATTCATTAGAAAGTTGGTACAATCGCTTAAATAGAAAAAGGCCTGTTATCACAAAAAGATTTTGTAAAAATTATGGCTTATTATACAATAATTCACATCAATAATAAATAATATGTCAAGTCAATAGTGATTGTTTTAATTCTTAGAATACAACGTTAATCCGCTCGAAGAGCGGTCGTGGTCCATGTACTTAAAACAGGTACCTGGCCCGTGGTCGAACTGTCCGACTACGCTATAAACGATGACTCATTCATTAAAAACAATAAACATTTTTTAAAAAAATTATCAAATATAAATATAAATTAAAATGGTAAGTTTTGATGTTGTAAGCCTTTTTACACACGTACCTGTTGATAAAATGCTACAAATAGTTAAACAATTATTAGAAAATGATAATAATTGAAATCAATGAACAAATTTATGCGTAGATACTATTATATGGTGGAGATATGTAGATAATGTTTTTGCAATTTGGCCTAACAATTTTAATTTATTAGACAGATTTATTAAAAATATTAACAACAAAGTACCTTCTATTAAATTTACAATTGAAATTGAATAAGATGAAAAATTACCATTTCTTGATATATTAATTACGAAGGAAATCGATTATTTAAATAATACAGTTTTCATAAAAAACACATACTAATAGATATTTAAATTTTTAACTGTTAAAAAAGGAATTATAAAAAAAACGTGTGCGACTCAGGACGCGCGACAGAAGTGATAACTTCAACTAATCCAAGTTGAACCATTTAATATTGAAATTTTTTAACTTGAGAAAAATTTGCCTATTACTTAAATTTTATCTACATTAATATGATAATGTGTATAAATTTAAAAATTTAATTATTTTGAAACCTTTGAAAATTCTGAAAAAATTTTTATCACTATAACTTTTACTAATTACGATACAAAAATTTTTTACTATGACAGTTCGAAATTTCTAATCAGTCGCGTAGTAATTCGCAATACAACCACCCTTTACGTGGAACGGCCTGATTGCTATTTAATACACACTTAAAACTTAAATTCTTATCCTTATTATCAATAATAACATTAATAACACACTTTATAATCAATTTTTATAAGATTTATCACAAATGAAACCACCAAAACACGTCTTTTTTATGCTAAAATTAGGCCAATCAGACTGTCAATTGTTTTTAGACAACCGGTTACGAAAATTCCGGAGGATGACCGAACATATTAAGAATGAATTTAAATTATAATTAAAAGGCATTAAATCATAGATGAACGAATTATTTGAATAAATGAGTAAATAAATAAATAAATAAAAAAATAAATAAAGACATTTGTATTAATATTAATATTTTCCTATTTCTATTTGATTTAATTTCTATTTCTTCTCCTAAAACTGCCACGATAGATGCCGAGGATGACCGAACCGTTTAAATTATGAATTTAAATTATAACTAAAAGCGATTAAATTAGTTTTATATACAAAAATATAGAAAATAACCTAATTTTTATGATATTAAATGGATATAAATATTTAATAATTAGTAACAAGTTAAAATGGTGTCGTGGGACACCAGGTAGGAACTAAGTTCCTTTGGCTAATGTATACATGTATATACCTACTTACACCATGGAATCGACACATAACACTACTCGCTTGTGTATACGACTGTAACGCCTGCGCACGTCTCATTTAGCGGTCAATATATCAAAATCAGTGAAATCTTGGCGTTAAGAAAGAAGCTTCTTTAAAATTCAAGGTGAGCTTTATTTTTTCTCACCTTTCCTAACTTTTTTCAACTATCAAGATTTTTAAAAATTACATCTCATATTACTTTAACAGAAAAAGTTAAAATTTACATCGGCCGGGAATCGAACCCGGGCCGCCCGCGTGGCAGGCGAGCATTCTACGAATGAACCACCGAACCACCTACGTATAATAACTTCCAGAATATATTTGATGCACGTCTCATTTAACGGGTTTTTCGTTACGGTTTTTACTATTACATTTTTTTCAGTTCAGTTCAGTTTAGTTCCAAAATTAATGAATTGTATTTAGTGACAGATTAATACCGTATAAAACGGTAAATTCAAATATACTTAAAACTTACATTGGGAAAAGCAAAGAGAGAGAGAGAGAGAAATGATATTATTATGTTTTGCTGCGCCTGCGTGTAACAACGATAAACAACGCGATATGATAAACGCTTTTTTCAACGCGTTACGCTAAAATCAGTTTACCCTCCCATAAAAGGTTATCAATTCAATAAATAATTAAATAAAGATATTTGTATTAATATTAATAATAATATTTACCTATTTCTATTATTATTATGTTTCACTGCTCCTGCGTGTAACAACGATAAACAAGCCGTTATGATAAACGCTTTTTTCAACGCGTTACGCTAAAAATCAGTTACCCTCCCATAAGAAGTTATTACTTCAAAAGTTTATATGATAGAGCTAACCTAGTATGTTCGAATATTGCTTTTCTGAAAGAGTAAAAACAGCTTTAATGAATAATGGGTATTCTGAAAAAATAGCTAATTTAACGTTGAATAAAACTGAAAACCATAAGAGATTGGATAACCAAATTGACCATACACAAAATTTAAAAACTACAAAAATTCTATATATAAAAGGTATTTCTGAAAAAAATCATAAAAATGGCAATGCTTTTAATACTAAAACAATTTTTTTCTCCTACTACTTTGTAAAATAGCGTTTTACATGATACTTTTGAGGGGTGTAAGTGATCATAAACATTCATCGGGATTGTAAAATACAATTTTGTCCAATCAGAAAGATGTAAAACAAACTCCCATGGGAATTTTACTTTACACGATTTTGATTGGTTACAACTCGCCTGCAAAGAATAAGTTATGTTCGTAGGGTAAACTACGAATTGTCTCAAAATTAAATGTCAAATACAAATTATAAATTTATAATTGTATTACTATTTTTAATTATTTATTAATATGTATAATAGCAATGATTTTTCTGTAAATTATACCTATACAAATTTATATTTTTTTAGATTTAGAATCATTACTACTAACAAAGCTAATCTGTTTGACAGCTGTCAAATTTAAATTAACTATTAAATTCGTTATTATTTTTATAGTACCTACGTATTTTTAAATGGTTGTATTAAAATTATTGATTTCGAGAGCGAATTTTCCTGATTGTCTGTACACAGCAAATGAAACTAAAAGAAACTTTTTTTCCCAATAAATCTGAGTTTCGTTGTAAGAAAGAATATTCAAGTTTTATGGAATGGCTGAAATCTAAACATACTTCTTCACAGAGAAAGCAAAAACTTTAAAAGCGTCGTCATTATGGTCTATATACAGCATCATAAAAGCTACGATACAAGTAAATCATAATATAGATATAAGTACATTTGCAAAACTAATAATGTTTCTAAAAAAACAACATGTTGAATACGTTCCAAAGAAATCCAAAGTATTAGATAAGGATATGTATTTTTTTAAGGATATTTTTAGGTGGCTCTAATAATGGGAATATCTGGAGCATGTTGGCAAAGTGAGCTTACATAGATGACGGTAGATAATATTGAGGACAAAGACAGTATTTTAATTGTAAAGGTGCCTGCCACCAAAACAAATATTTCTCGAACATGACTTATGCGCGTGGTAGTAGAAAAAATATTGTACGCAACACGGGAAGTAAGTAATTTGCAGTCTCGAAGTGTTTCCGCTCTCGGCTAAGGCCTCGAGCGTTAATATCCCTTCTCGACTGCAAACGTCTACTTACTCCCCTTGGTACGTAAATAACTATTTTAAGCCAATAATTTAATTAGATCTTTTTTTTAAACAAAACCAATTAATTTAGATCAAAAAACAAAAAATTGTGTTTATAGTATACCTTGTAATTGTGGCAAAGTCTACATTGGGGAATCAGGAAGACCTCTTGAAGGTCGCCTCAATGAACACAAAAATTATCTAAGAAAAGGAGATATAGATAAATCTAAGATTTGTGAACATGCTGTGAATTTTCTGAGTACGAAATAAAGTAGAATGACATAAAAATTTTATGCAAAGAAGAAAATTCTATAAAAAGAAAATTAAAAGAAACATTACACATTTTATTAAATCAAAATAAATGTATTTTCAATTTTACTTTGGATTTATCTAGATCTTGGCTAACCACTTTAAAAAAAGAATGAGTTGATAATCTATGTATCTATAGAAACAAAAAGACACAAATTAAAAATTTAAAACCAAAAAGCATTGAAATAAGAAGTATTTTAAAATGTTTTATCTTTTAAAACGACAACCGATCTGGTTGTCCATAGCTTGGAAAAGATAATTATTTTAATTTTTGTTAGGCATTTTCAGTTTTGAAAAAACGACCCTTGACAAATTTGACGTATCTATCAAGATAAATAAGCAAAGGTCATTTTCCACGACTGTCACAACAATATACTTGTTGTCGCAGACAGTTTAAAAAAGAATGTGACATTTGACTGCCGGTAAAAAAGCAACATGTTATATTCCTCCAAATTTAAAAATACTATCGTAAACACCTTTTTAGATTTAGTTGCAGCAGCTTCGTTTTGTATCTTCATTGCATAGTTACCTGTTTTGATTCAAACGTAGTAGCATTTTTATTTGCCACTTTTTTATATCCAAATTAATTTTAAGAATAACGTAACCTTTCCATACGTAACCAGGATTTCAATACTCACAGGAATTTATTTTTTCTAACAATTTATAAAATTGAAGTTCCCATAACGCCTTATTTCCCCTTAGGCTATTTTAATCCAAACAAAATGGAATTACAGAGTTGCCGGTAAAATCAACAAATTATAATAGCGAGCATAAGGCATAATCGCTGACTGAAGATTTGACCAAAATCACGAAGATATATTACTTTCAGTAATGAAAGTGTATACGCCGTGATAGTAGTGACATCCTCACCTCTAACTGCAAACCAAAATTCAAAAGATTTTGACAACGATACGTAGGCCTCGAAACTATCTATAAGTATTAATACAGTAAACTGTAATCTTGTCGTATTTAATAAAGCGACTTTTCAATAGATATCAATGAATAATATAATATAGAATTCTATCGCTTTACAAGTTTTTAAAATCATTTTCAAAGGAAAATAACCGTTCAACCAAGAAGAAACAACTACTTCTCGGGTTATATACCCCGACGGATATTGAATGACAACGTTTTATAATTCTCATGACAAATTAATCAATAATCCCCTTAACAACGTAACAACCCAAACTAAACAAAATAATTTTACAAAAACATCTAAATAAAAAAAAAAATCTAGACAACCAATTTAAAAATAATGGATCACGTTCCAACATTTCATTGAAGAAACATGCACCATGAAGAAAAATCCATATCAATATATAAAATGATAAAAAAAACTGATACTAAACGTATCTAGTGCCATGCTGTCAGAATATCCCAAATACACAACCAGGATTTGTGCCTGGTTAGAATTCCTAACTCTTGGACACATCATGCTGCGATAGAGATATAAAAGTTAATCAGTCTATACAAGGCCAAAACCAAATTGCTCCATTAGAGCTCGTCAGTCAGTACAGTATAGGTTTGTCTCTTCAGTCACTAATGAAGAGACATTTCTGATATAGACTGGTCAAAATTTGTTATGAAAGTTTACGAAATTATAAAACAATCGGATCTAGAGCCATCTCTACTCCAAAAATGGCTCTCATGTAGTCGCTTTGCATGTCATTTAAAACCTTAGGCAAGGTAAGTAAATAAACGAACGTAGCGTCTTTTAACAGTCTAAGACATAATGATAAAGAAAATTGATGCAAAACGTATCTAGTGACATGCTATCAGAATATTGCAGATACACAACCTGGCTTTATGTCTGGTTAGAATTCCTAACTCTAGGAAACATCATGGTGCGATAGAGATATAAAAGTTAATCAGTCTATACAAGGGCAAAACCAAACTGCAGACACGTGTTTCGCTCTATTAGGGCTCGTACAGTATAGGTTTGTCTCTTCAGTCACTAATGAAGAGGCATCCCTGGTATAGACTGGTCAAAATTTGTTCTGAACGTTTAGAAAAGTATAAAACGATCGTAACTGGAGCCATCACTACTCCAAAAATGGCTCTCAAGTAGCCGCTTTGCATGTCATATAAAACCATAGTTAAAGTACATCATACATCAAAATTAATATAATAAGCAAGAGCCAGTTTCAAATATACAGAATTATTTTTCATTTCATTGACAAGAAGATTTCCAAATAATAAATTTTATATAAATTGTCCGTGATAATAACACTTAAAGTTCAATGATCAATTAATTCTATTATGGCATCGTACGTCCGTATACTGCTGGCAGGAAAAACATAAAAATTGGCTAATACGGTTTAAAGAACACTTGCAATGGTTTAAAATAACTAATTCAGAAATATTTTTTAAAGGTGAGAAGTTGGAGTCGATTTAGGAGAAAAAATACGCCAAAGACTAAAAAATTACGGTTTACGTCTTTTTTATATTTGAAAATCCCATAATCTTTAAATAATTGGTTGATAACTAATTCGCAAATATATTTTTGACCTTGGGACCAGTTCGATGCAATTAAAAAAATTTAAATATTTTTATTAATAATTCGTTTGAAAATGGTTCTTTGAAATAGAGACTGGTATTATTTGATTTAAAAGGGAAAAAATGCTTCGAAGAAGACCTTAACATTTTGTAATTCTTTAAATGATTTAAATCAATGCTTTGAACACTCTTATTTTGTCAATAATTGGTTAATGACAACTTTTTTCACTTTATTTAGAATTTGAGGCCCAAGCATTTGATTAAGCGTATCAAAAATTATAGAAAAAAACTTACCTATACTGCTTGTATTTATTACTGGTTATGCCATATGTATGTAATATTGTATTTATAAAACAAGCTTAATCAATTTATACCATCCAAAAAGTTTTAACAAAAAATGAGAACACGGATATTATCATTAAGCTATTATATGCACAATTATGTGTATAATATTATAATAGATATTGGATTGAAGATTCATAATTACAAAATTTTACAAATATTCTTAAATTATATAAGTTCAAATGAACTTATTTAAAGAAACACATAGTTTTTATTTTAAAAATGAATACAACAAATATGTGTATTGGTCAGGTAGGTATTTAACGTAGAAATTTTTCTAAAATTTCTTTAATGAAACTACTCTCGCCATATCAAAAACAAACTTTTAAAATAAATGTGCTATTTAAAACAATGCTTAAATATTCACTTCGACATTGAAGCAAAACAAACAAATGTTTAACCGCTTGTGTACTTTCGTGACATAGAATTTTTAATTTTGATGAGGGCATCCTCTTCAACATAAAGAGTGAAGGCATATACCTACTCACGCTACTTTGTATAGAACCAATTTTTCATCAAAATATGCAACTTACGTTCTTCTTGTTGACATTGCATTTCCTCAGTAATAGCCTTATTTAATATTAATAATATTTGCCTTGTAAACAAAAGACTCTTACATAGGTTGACAAAGAAATAAATTGGGCGGTTGAGTACTCTACTGTTTTATGAAATTGCTTGTAAACATTTATTACTAACTAGATGGTTTTTGAAGTAACCACGAAGTTATTTCTGATTTTTTTTATATAGAGGAGAGAGTTGGGCATGTTTTTAAGTTTGTATAGTATATATATATATATATATATATATATATATATATATATATATATATGAAAGAGAATTCTTTGCTGACTAATTAAATAAATAATTTAAATTATTGGGTTTGCAGCAAAATTAAAGAACAAGAGTACTCTTATAAATTCTTTATTCCAACCTTTCGGCTCTGGTTACAGCCATCATCGGGGAAGCTACATGTGTTGCTTTATTACATTGTTAACAACAACCTCAAAAAGTTGTAAGTACATTCTATCATGTTATTTACCACTAATTTTAATTAAAATGTATTGTAGCTTCCCCGATGATGGCTGAAACCACAGCCGAAAGCTTCAAATATAGAATTTATAAGAGTACACTTTTTCTTTAATTTTGCTGCAAACCCAATAATCTAAATTACTTTATATATATATATATATATATATAAACTTTATATATTTATTATAAGTTAATATGCTATAAATAAACTTTGCCTTTAAATTTATAATTCAATAAAATAAAATTTTATTTAAAATTTTTATAAAGGCAAGTTGTTTTTTTTTAGAATTTTAAATATTATAAATTTATTTTATATTTCCCGTCAATGACTCTTTTCTCATGGGCAGAATTCAATGTTTAAATTAAAATAATTATATACTTTTGTATGTAAAATATAAAAAATTTTATGCTAATGAACCAAATAATATTATACTGTTGAGAAATAGGAAAAGAAGAATTTTGTTAACCTAACTTTACTTTGAACGGTTAAATGATAACTGATTTCAGAGCTTTACTTATAAAATTGAATGAAAATGAAAAATTTTGTAACAATTACCACTTGAAACAATGAGCATTATCTTATAAACTAAGGAAATAGTGTACAGTAAAACAATATATATATATATATATATATATATATATATATATATATATATATATATAAATATAAATATAAATATAAATATAAATATAAAAAGTAAAACACAGGAAGTTCTTTATTCGTAAATGAAAATTAGATACCGTTACTATTGAAGTGCTTCTCCACGCCTAGGCTGTCTCCACTTCAGGACCAAATATGACTATCTCCAAAAACCATAAAACTCGTTCAAACCTCTGGATAATCTGCTAATTATGGGAGCTGCTATACAGGTACGTAAATTCTGGTACTTTTAATCTATTATCAGCTATTATACGCTTCTAAATTTAATCAAAATTCGTCTCGTACAATCTGCTGCTTTGCTCTTGCCTTTTCTGGACTTTATTTTTAATTATAAATCAAACTCTTTGCTTACCACATGTATTCAATAACTTCTTCTTTATTTTAGTAATATTTTTATATAAATCAAACTCTTTTATCTCAATATTTTTCAATAAAAACGCAAATTCAAACAGGAACCAAATTTAATACATCTTACTTCTTCAACGATCAAAAAACAAGAGAGCGATTACAAAATCACCAAACAGATAATTGAATTCTCATAACAATATTCAACTACATACCTTCTTAAATTACACCTACTTGATAACATGTCAATTATATAAAAAATTCGAATACTTGATTTTTTTTTATTTTGATTTACACAATTATTTATATCCAAAATACTATGACATTCATAATAAATTTACAATTTTATATTTATTTAACTATAATCAAAAAAACTTTTCAATTTCCGGATTTTTCATTTTCTTCAAAATAAAAACTAATATTATGGCTTTGAAACATCAATATTGATTATTTTAAACGTAAGTAATTTTTAATTTGGTTCATGATTTAAATTATTCTTTATTTGAAATTATGTATTTTTAGTATTGATATTTTCACAATTAATTTTCTTGTTTTATTTAAATATAATTATTTAATTTAAATTATTTCAAATCAACAATATGTATCATTGAACTTTTTATAAAATAGATATGTAAAAAACAACTACTTTTATATTCTATTTTCATATTTTGATTTCCCTTTTTAGGAAAGAAGAAAAAAAAACCTAATAAAAACTTATAGTACTGAAGAAAATTGAACAAATTTATACAAAATCTAAGACTTTGTATTCTGCCCAGGATCAAGAATATTCTCGTTTTATTAATTAAATCATAACTTTATTTAATTTATTTTGTTAATTATAGCATATTATCTTATATCATTTTAAATCCCCCAATTTAAATTTTTAGATCAAACATATCTTCCATGATTGATTAAAAATTATAATTTCAATTCTTATTTAATAATTTTACACTTGTTAAGAACCTTCGCTTTAAACTTTATATATTTTATTAATAAACCTATTCATTTTTCCTTGTTCTTTCCTTTTATTCTTATCTTGCTTTTTTAATTTATTTACTTGTATAAATCATAATCAATTCATTTTTTATGAACCAACAACAAATTAATTCTACCTTCTCTTATCTCAGGAATATTATTTTCATTATTCTTTGTGCAACATACATTATACCGACTTGCATTCTATTAAAACCATCCTATCTCTTAACTAATATGTACACTTAAAACTACTATTTACAGAAATGTCATGAATATCATCTACTCTTCCTCTGGTATAAACTTATAAACATCTTTAATATTGAAAACCCCCTTAATCTCCCTGTATTGGGACATACCAACCGATAGCTATTTTGTGCATTCTCATTATCCACAACATATGGTCCCTCAAAAGGCAATAATAATTTTGCACATAGATTTTCCCTTTTATCCGCAACTTGTAATACTCTAACAATGACAAGTTTCCCTTTTTCAAATTTGGTCTTCTTCTTAATTTTCTTCTCATGTCTCTTGATATATCTTTCCGCATATCTTTTTAAATTTTTATTAACTTTTTCTAATATTTCGTGCATTTCTTGATTTCTATTTACTTCCCAATTTCGTTCTGGTACTCTTCCCTTAAATAAAAACTTTGGACATTCTTTCGTTACTCCATGAGGTGTTTCATTCACATATCTTTGTACTTTATCTAATTTATTTTCCCATTGTTCGTGTTCTTGGCTACATAAAATTCTCAAATACTTGATGATCTGTTTGATATATCGTTCTGTCGGATTTGACGATGGATTCCTAATGCTAATGAAATTTACTTGTATATTATTTTGTTGGCATACTGACAAAAATTTATAGTTCTCAAAATATGTAGCATGATCTAAAATTATCCTCTCTGGTTTTCCATGTGTTTGTACATAATTTCTTATACATTTCAATATTGTTTTGGTGTTCGTTCTCGTACATGGATACATTTGTACATATTTCGTAAATATATCTACCATAACCAAAATATGTCTCCTTCCTTGAATACTTGGCACTAAATTACTTATAAAATCTATGGCCACGATCTGTAAAGGTCTTTGTGTAACTATGGGTCTATTTACATTACTATTATGATAATTTTTTTCTTTCGCTAATTTACATATTGTGCATGCTTTACAAACTTCCTTGGCTCTAGTTAAATCATTTTTAGCATATTAGTTCTCTCTAAACAACATCCATAACTTTCTCATCCCAATATGTCCATATTCTTGATGTAAATTATGTAAAATTTCCTTAGCATAATTTGTTGTTATTACATATGCATCCCAGTTTTCTAATTTCTTATATATTATATTGTCTACTATAAATGTTCTTCTCTTTTCCACCTCTGTCAAATGTCCCTGATCCTGAATAACCCTTTCCAAAGTATACAACCCCTCTTTATCCAACAATCTATTAATACCAATTTTGAATTTTTTATAGTCCCCTTGTTCTTCTACTTCCCTACTTAATGCATTAGCTATGATGTTACTTTTTCCCGGAATGTATTTTATTTTGAAGTCATATTCTTGTAGTAATAATAACTATCTGTGCACTCTATTATTTGCATATCTATTCTTCATCATCGCCGTTAAAGCATTGTGGTCGCTTTCCACTACAAATTTTGCCCCTAATAAGAAAAACCTTAATTTGGTTATACAAAATACCACACTCGCCATCTCCAATTCTGTTACTGTATATTTCTTTTCACAATTCTTCGTTACTCTTGAAACAAAACTAATGGGCACTTCTCCTTCTTCATGGATTTGTAGCAAAACCCCTGCTAATCTATTGAAACACTTATGGGGACTTTTACACAATTTATTTACAAAATTGTTAAGATACACAGAACTTCGCTGGATAACGTCTAACAACTTGACAATACAATGAACTCTTGTGAATACTTGAACTTAAACTGACGTTAACTGCCCATGCATCCCCTTATATACAACTTTATTTAATCTAGGTAGTATGTTTAGATCTTTCTAGAATTTTCTAGAAACATTATTTAATCTAGTCAGTGTGTTTAGAAGTTTCTAGAATTTTCTAGAAACATTATTTAAAATGGTCAGTTGATTTTTTTACAAACTTCTAAAAATCAACTGTCAACAACAATCTTTCAAATTAAGGTCCCTTCCTTTACGGTTATCCCGTTACACTGCCCCCTCCTTAGATTCATTCCTCCTGAAATGTTATTTCCTACATCGGAATCCCGCACACTCCCTGAGCCAGCCAAACCATCTTCTTGGAGTTGCTGCACATCTCCACTGTGGTTTCCCTGGTAAGGCGCCAAACGATCATAATGGACCACGACGGGTTTCCCTCTGGGAATTTTCACGATCCGATAAATTACATCGTTAATCTTCTTCTTGATGGTGTAAGGACCTTCCCAGTTCTTTTGTAATTTGGGACAAATACCTCGACGCCGTCTGGGGTTATAGAGCCAGACTAAATCTCCAACTTGGTAACTCTTTTCCATTGTCCGTGTGTCATAGTACCTCTTCATCCGATCACTAGATAATTGTAGTTTTCCACGCACCAGGTTGTGTATATTTTCCATTCGATTCTGAAGGTCGGCGACATATTGTTCACGTGCCATTTCTTCACCAGGTTTACAACCAAACACCAAGTCACATGGTAGCCTCATTTCTCTACCGAACAGGACCTTCGCAGGCGTTTGGCCAGTTGATTCATTGATGGCCGATCGAATTGCCATTAGAAATAGTGGAATATGTCGATCCCAATCCCTCTGACAATCTGACACCACTTTTGACAGATAGTTGGTTATAGTTCGGTTCATTCGTTCCACCATTCCATCCGACTGAGGGTGCATCGCTGTGGTTCTCGTTTTGTGGATGCCTAATCTTTGGCAAACTTCTTGAAACAGCTTGCTCTCAAAATTTCTTCCTTGGTCTGAATGTAATTCTAATGGTACCCCAAATCGGCTTACGAATTCTTCAACCAATATATCTGCTAAAGTGGTAGCTTCCTGATTGGGAACTGCATATGCTTCAACACATTTAGTGAAGTAGTCCATTACAACAAAGATGTACTTGTTTCCTACATCGGTCTGTGGAAGTGGCCCCAATACATCTACTGCGATTCTTTCAAAAGGACTTCCAACCAGGTATTGCTGCATTTCCGCCTTCGGTTTTCGGTGCGGACCGTTACTGGCAGCACATGTAGTGCATTTACGACACCAATCTTTAACATCATTAGTGCAATTTACCCAGTAAAATCTATCTCGGATCTTTTGCAGCGTTTTCGTGATACCCAGATGTCCTCCAGAACTATCATTATGCATCTGTTTTAAAATTTCCGGTACAGCATTTCTTGGGACCACTATTTGTTTCCTTGTTTCTGTGCCCTCGGAATTTTCTACAAGTCTTTTAACGAGCCCTCCGTCCAAAATTAAAGAGTTCCTTTGGGACCAGTATGCTTTTAAAGCAGCAGAGGATGAGGATATCTCTCTCCACAACGGACGACGGTCCATTCGCTTCCACTCCCGAATCTTTCTCAGAACGGGATCGTTTTCTTGTTGCTTCTCCAGCATAGAGCTCTCGTCTTCTGGCACAACCTTAACTAAGGCAAGTTTTTCCTCGTTTTGCTCCATACGGGTACAATGGGGGCAATTTGGTCGACATGGTCTTATGGAAAGTGCATCAGCATAACGATGTCTTGTTCCAGGTCTGTGCTCGATTTCAACATCATATTCCTGCAGTTTTTCGAGCCATCTTGCTATCTGTCCTTCTGGGTTCCTAAAGCTAAGTAACCACTTTAAACTAGCATGGTCTGTTCTGATCAGGAATTTTCTGCCATACAGATATTTATAAAAGTGTTCGACGGATTTTACAACTGCTAACAGTTCCCTCCGAGTTACACAGTAGTTCTTTTCAGCTTTTGATAAAGTTTTGCTGAAGTAACCAACCACTCTTTCCTTACCGTCTTGTAGCTGTGACAAGACGGCTCCAATTCCCACATTGCTGGCGTCGGTGTCCAGAATAAGCTTACCATCAGGAAGTGGATAAGCAAGAACAGGTGCTGACGTAAGGTGTTTCTTCAATATTTCAAACGCCTCTTGACATTCCTGATCCCAACAGAAGGACTTATCTTATTCTGTCAAACGTGTCAAGGGTTTGGCGATGTCTCCAAATTTCTTGACATATCGTCGGTAATAGGAACAAAGACCCAAGAAACTCCGGAGCTGATGTTTGTCGATAGGGATTGGCCATTCCTGAACGGCTTGTATCTTAGCGGGGTCAACAGCAACGCCATCCTTGCTTACGTTATGTCCTAAATAGTTGACCTGTCTCTGGAACAAGTGGCATTTCTTAACATTCAATGTTAGATTAGCGTTCTGTAATCTTTTAAAAACTTCTTTCAGGTTAGATAAATGTTCCTTAAAGGTCTCACCCATTATGATGATGTCGTCTAGATAAATTAGACAAGTTTTCCATGACAAACCCAGCAGGATGTTCTCCATTAGCCGTTCAAACGTCGCAGGAGCATTACAGAGGCCAAACAGAAGGACCGTGATTTGCCACAACCCTGATCCACTGGTAAAGGCAGACTTTTCTTTGTCTGCAGGATTTATTTTACCTGTTTCTTTTCTAATTTTGACAAAGAGGGATCTAATTTTGTCATTAGTTGTTCAGTTCCGTTGGTCTCATCTGTTTCCGTAACGTTTACCTTGTGAATTATGGCCGTCACTGGTTTTAAACTTCCCATTTCCGTGTCCTTTCGGAGAAGAACTGGATGATCGTTCAACTGGATAACTCGGATGGGTACCTCTTTGGCGGATCTAACAAGGGTCTTACCCACAAGGAGTCCTTTTCCCAATTCATGGTCATGGTTTTTCGGCTCTATCATGGCTGGGGCACCATCTGGCTCCAGTCTATCCAACCACGCTTTGACGACACATTCGCAGCTCGCCGGAAGTTCGATATCATCGATTAGCTTAATTGAGGCATTGTCAACTTGTTTTCGGTGCAGGAATATGTCTTCATTACCAGTACGAAGGATACGTCGGTGAAGATCCAAATGAAAACCACAGTGGAGCATAACATCCATGCCCAGAACAACATCTTCATCAACGTCAGCCACCAGCACCGAGTGAACCAGAGAGGTTGGACCAAACTGTAGCGTCACCTGTATCTCACCGTAGACTCTAGCAGAATCTCCGGTAGCAGTACGCAGTTTCCAACTGGTAGGCCACATCTTCTTTCGCATAATGATGGATGGTCGAACGATAGTTTTCGTAGCTCCAGTGTCTACCAGCATGCTAAAGTACTTCCCATCAATGAGGCCATCTACATATAAGCTGTCCACGTGATGTCACAGAGTTGCCAATTTAATGGCGTGAGGGGCTTCGGGAATATTGGGGGTCGATTTCGCCCTCCAGGAGTCGACCCGTTCTAGTTTTCCTGCTGCTGGGGTACTTCAGCAGGAGATTTTTCTTTTTGGGGGCAAGTATTTCTTATATGGCCTAGTTCTCCGCAGTTCCAGCATCTCACTGGGCGCCTTCTTTTTGGAGATAACTTTATTAACCTCTCTACTACCGCTTCAACGTCGCTAACGGAATGAACAGCATGGTCGTAGTTACCGGTGACTTCCCTTAGTCGAGCAACTCCACGTGAGGCCTCCGTCGCCTTCTCAAACTCCAGGGCAATGGTCAAGGCGTCCACAAGAGTCTTCGGCTGCGCCAACCGTACAGCGCGCTGCAACTCGACGTCTCGAAGACCATCGGTGAGGGTTTGGACTGCTAGGCACTCCAGGAAATCCCCCGCTGCATTTGAATACGCAAGTCGTTCCATTCTTGCTACATCCGCCTCAAATTCCTGGATAGTTTCTCCATTTTTCTGTTTTCGGCTCTTTAACTGCATTCGGTACACCGGTTGTAGATGAGTTTGACCATAACGCATCTCTAGACGATTCACCAATAACTCGAAGTTGTCAGCTTCATCCGGTGTCAATGATTGCAAGACGTCTAAAGCTTCGCCTCGCAGAGCTACGGTTAGGAACAATGCCTTCTCCTGGGATAACCATCCATTAGCTCTGGCCGCTGCGTCGAATTGTTTTAGGTAATTTGGCCAGGAAGTCTTCCCGTCGAAGGTTGGGGGTTTCATCGTAGTTCGTACTTGGGTCGCCTCTTCGTTTCCTCGTCGGTCGACGTCTACGTGGCAGGTCTCCATCCTTTCTGCATCTCCGCCGCCGTGGTGGATGGGCTGGTTTCGACGACAAGCTTCCTGTTCTTGTTGAAGCTTTCTTATTTCGGACTGCATTTGCTGGTTGATCTCCTCTTGGATGTTGGCCACTTGCTGGTTCAAGTTGTCCACTTGCTGATTCAAGTTGGCCACTTGCTGGTTTTGCTCGTCTCGCAAGTTGTACATTTCGGAGCGCAAATGCGATATTTGCTGGGAGAAGGAACTGGATAACTCTTCTGGTAGGGTAGACATCCGTTGTGATAGCTGGGACATATCTTCACGCTTGCTTCTCATCTGACTGGATAGCTCCTCTTGCTGGCTCGTCATTCGTCCTGATAGCTCCTCTTTTAGCTGGGACATATCTTCGCGCTGGCTCTTCATCTGACTGGATAGCTCCTCATGTTGGCTCGTCATTCGTCCTGATAGCATCTCTTTCAGCTGGGACATATCTTCGCGCTGGCTCCTCATCTGACTGGATAGCTCCTCATGTTGCTGGGAAAGTTGTTGAGTTAGTTCAGAATTTGCTTTTTGAACTGGGTCTTCGAACTCCACGGCGTCAGGGTCCAAATTATTATTTACGTAGTATTCACGGAGTCTTCTCAACAATACGGATTTGCTCCCAATAGTTTCCAACTCTAATTCATCGAGCTCTCTCCTGAGCTCAGCTACCAATAGTTCATTTATCTTTTTTCCAGGCATTCTTGTATCTTCACTCCTCACCTGACACCAATTTTAAACACTTATTGGGACTTTTACACAATTTATTTACAAAGTTGTTAAGATACACAGAACTCTGCTGAATAACGTCTAACTACTTGACAATACAATGAACTCTTGTAAATACTTTAACTTGAACTGACGTTAACTGCCCATGCATCCCCTTATATACAACTTTATTTAATCTAGTTAGTATGTTTAGATCTTTCTAGAATTTTCTAGAAACATTATTTAATCTAGTCAGTGTGTTTACAAGTTTCTAGAATTTTCTAGAAACATTATTTAAAATGGTCAGTTGATTTTTAGAAACTTCTAAAAATCAACTATCAATAACAATCTTTCAAATTATGGTCCCTTCCTTTACGGTTATCCCGTTACACTATCTATAGATGCATCAGTTCTTAAGATAAACAATTTATTATATTGTGGATGGTATACTTTTAGATTATTAGTAAAAATAAGCTTCAGTTCTTGGAAAGCTTTTTCTCTCTCCGGTGTCCATTTCCATTTGACATCCTTTTTGAGTAATTCTATTAATGGGACTTCTTTACTTGATAAATCTGGGGTTAATCTCTTATAGTAGTTTAAAATTCCAAGGAATCTTCTTAATGTCTTTAAATTTTTCGGTGTTTGATAATTTAAAATAGCCTGTACCCTTTCTGGATCCATGCTTACCCCTGTAGTATTTAAAACATAACCTAAATATTTAACTTCTTGTTGATAAAATTTACATTTTTCCACATTTAATTTGAGTCCTGCTATTTCCAATTCTTTCAAAGTAATTTCTAAATGTTTTTTATGTATTTATTCATTTTCCGAATAAACCAAAATATCATCTATATAGTGAAGAATAAAAGATTCATGTTTGTTTGAAATAGTATGTAAGGTTCTGACCAAGGCCGCACAAGAACTTTGCAATTCATATGGTACAACGCAAAATTGGTACACAATACCATCTACCATGAAAGCTGTGTATGGTCTACTATTTTCCTCCAAGGGAATTAACCAGAAACTGTGCTTAAGATCTAACTTAGAATATATTTTCGCATTTGTAATTCTTTCAAATATTCCTTCCACATTCATGGGACTTTCATATTGTTTAACAGTATAACTATTTATATTTCTAGCATCACAGTGTTGTTAAGTAATTAATTACAATTACTTTAAAAAGTAATTAAATTACTTTTATTGTAATTGGTACGGTAATTAATTACTTTTTACTCAACTGTAATTCATTTGTAATTTAATTACTCGTTACTTTACAATTACAATTACATTTTACAATTACATTTCAATTACATTCGATGAAATGAATACTTTTAATATTTTAATATTTTCAATAGCTTGTAGGATAGGTACGTGAAAAAATCCAAACCAGGTAATAGAATACAATGCAAGCGATAACCAGATCGGCGAGCTCCCTAATTAAGATAAGAAATATTATTTCTCGGGATTTTGAAACAAATAAATACTTAAACCCAAGCATATTGTAAAAGCATTATTTCTTCTATTATTTTCTTGTTTCCAGGAAAAAGTTAATAATATTTTTAAAAGTAAACTGGAAAAACCATATTTTTCGAAAGAAGGGTTTGCAAGAAATTCGTATTAATATTAACGAAAATGCCTCAAATATAGAATTTCTTGCATATTTGAACTCTCCAAATAAAAAATTAATATCTATAAAAGATTATCCTACTGTGTTTAAGATTTTTAAAAAATATAATGTCATATACCTTCATCCGCTCCTGTTGAGCGAATGTTTAGTTCCGGTGGTCAAATTTTGACGCCTAGACGAAATAAATTGTCTGACGACCATTTCGAAAAATTATTATTTTTAAAACATAATAGTAGTTTATAAATATAAATTATTGTTGTTATATTATGAGTTATATATAATAAATAAGTAGGATAATTACTAACATGAAAGATGTAGGTATCTGAATTTTGAGGTAATATGTAATAAAAATTATATCAATTGAAAAACAATGTTTTATTTTTAAAACAACTAGGTATAGAAGTAATATATTTTTTTAAAACATTTTTGAACTTACTACCTGAAAGAAAGATGTACCTAACTAATTAATTAAAATTGCACCACAGCGTGTAATTATAATTGTAATTAATTACATTTCCAATTTTGTAATTGGAATTAATTACAATTGCAAATTTTGTAATTGTAATTGTAATTAATTACAATTTGACCAAAGTAATTGTAATTAATTACATATTTTAAAGTAATTTTAACATCACTGTCTAGCATCAAGACATATTCTGATCTCTCCTGACTTCTTCCTTACACAGGTAATCGCATTTATATATGGAGAATCAGATCTCTCTATAACTCCATCTTTCATCATTTTACTTAACTCTTTGTACACTTCATCCTTCAACTTATAAGGAATTGGATAAGTTTTAATCTTAAAATTCTTAATATCCTTATTCATCTCCAACTTGTGAGTATAATTTGATGCTATACATGTTTCCTTATTAAATAACCTATAATATTTCTTACATAACATTTCTACTTCTGTCCTATATAGTCCACAATTTCCTTCTAATTTATCATATTCGATATTTTCTATGTTGTTGTACTGCACATTCTGATTAATCTCCAAACTAGCATTATTTCCTAATATAAATGGTATTATTTGTTGTTCCCATCTTAAACATTCTTCCTCATAATCGATGATAACTTTGTGATTATTTAATGCATCAGAACCCATTATAATATCATAATTTAAATTTTGAATCAATAACATCTGAATTTTATATTTCTTTATACCCATAATCATATTGTTAGTTTCATATAATTTTTTATTATTAGTTTGTTTTTATCATCATAATATCATCTTGTTTGATTTGTGAAACCACTTTTTGACTAATTAAAGTAACCTCTGAACCAGTATCAATCATAATTTTACATTTAACATTTTGAAAAACCCCTTCTTTAAATATCAACCTCCTTAGTTCATTGATTTTAATTTCGTCGTCAAACTCCCTAGGATGTTCATACCTAGAAGAGTAGATGACATTATGCACGTGGAAGCGACTTATGGCCTTGACCAGTCACATCACTTTTTTTTTTTTTTTTTTTTTTTTTTTTTTTTTTTTTTTTTTTTTTTTTTTTTTTTTTAAGAGGGGGGAATGCTTGTTGCGCACACTCACAGGGGCACGTGCTCCTGTGTGTAGTGTTGGGCTTGGCCGTGAGGCCCCTACCAACTGAAGCCTTTCTCCTGTCGCCCCCCCCCCCCCTCATGCCGTGGCATCTGTCTTTTCGGAATTTTCTTCACCGGCACGTTTTTTTTTGCGTCACGCACTTTTCCCCTCGGTTTTTACTCTTCTCCTCTTTCCCTTTCCTGCTGCTCTCTTTCTATTTCTTCTTTCCTTCTCATGATTTTTCTAATCATGTCGTGCACTTGTTCTCATTTATTTTTGTTTCTTACCATTGTTCTTACAATGTTTTCTGCCGTGAGCCTTTCCTCGAGAGTTTCCTCTATTTCTCTTCTTACTTCCTAGAAGTAGCTGCACTCCAGAACTGTGTGCTCCGGCGTATCTCTTTCCTCTCCACATGCTCTGCACGCCAAGTCGTCGCTCTTGCCGATCCTGTAGGTGTAGCTCCCGAATGAGCCGTGACCTGACAGGAACTGGGTCAAGTAATAATCCGCAGTGCTGTGTTAACACTTGACCCATTCCCCAAGGTCTCGTATCAGACGTTTGGTCCACCCACTTTTTCCACCTGGCAGTGGTTGCCTCCATTCGGCTTCCCATTCTTCCACAGTTCGGTCTCTTTCTTCTTTCTTGGCTCGTGCCATATTTCCGTCTTCTCGGGAAAATAGTCTCGCCCTTTCTCTTACCAGCGTGTCTACTGGCGGTGTCCCCGCAATCACTTGCACTACTTTAGTACTTACCGTTCTGTATCCACTTATTACTCTGAGTAGCGCTTTCCTCTGTGCCTTGTTGAGTCTATTCTTGTACTTCTCTACCGAGATGGCTGTATGCCATTCCGGAGCTCCATAGAGTAGAATAGACTGGACTACTCCATACAGCACCATCCTCTTCTTATATTTGGGCCCCCTGACGTTCGGCATTAATCTCTCCAGGGTGGACATCCTTTCCTCCGCTTTCTTTGCACAGTACTCGACATGTCTCCCAAACTTTAGTTTGTCGTCGATTACAATCCCTAGGTACCTCATTGACCTCTGGTGCTCTTTGTCCTTTCCTCTTACCCTAAACTGTATATTCCTTCGATTTCTCGGCCCTTTCAGAATAATGGCCTCTGTCTTTTCAGCCGCTATTTCTAAATTGTGATCTTCCATCCATTGCGCTGTTTGCTCTATAGCATCGTTTGCTCTTTCAGTCAGTTGTTCCTCATTCATTCCTTCGATTAGTAGAATGAGGTCATCTGCGAAGGCGATCGCTGTTGTACCTCTTCTCCATCTTTCTTCCAGCAAGGTATCATACCTTATATTCCACAGTAGGGGGCCTAATACCGATCCATTTGGTACTCCCATGCTCAGTCCTTGCTTTAGTCCCTTGTCTATGGTGATTTTTCTATCCGTTAGGTAGGAGTCCACGATGTTCCGCAGACCTCCCCCTACCCTTTTTTGCTCCATGCTATCCATGATAGTCTCCCAAGAAGCTGTGTTCAAAGCGTTCTTCACATCTATTGCTACCGCCGCTATCCACTGGGCCTCGCTGTGCTTGGCTCTGTCCACAAGCTGTTTGGCTGCTTGCACAGTCGATCGTCCTTGTCTTAAACCAAATTGGAGGGGAGACAGATGGTTATCTACCTCCTCCTCCAATCTGATCTTTACCATCCCTTCATAGGCCTTTGCCATTGGGCTGAGTAGACAAATGGGTCTAAACCCCTTTGGCTCCTCTCCTGGCGTTGTTTTCCCCTTCGGCAGTAGCACGACTCTCGCTTCTTTCCATTTCTCCGGGACTCTCTGCTCTCTTTGTATCTCATTGAAGACATTGAGCATCACATCCGGTATTACCTCTACGGCCTCTTTGATAGCTGCCGGGGGGATGCCATCCTCTCCTGCGGCTCTTCCTGGTTTGACCCTTACTCCTACTGTATCCAGTTCTTGTCTGGTGAACGGCCTCATTTCTTCCTCCTGGGCTGTCCACCTACTTCTTCTACCCTTGGCTTCTGGGAACAGCTTCTTGCACCATTTGACCCTCTGTTCCCTAGTCAGGTCGTACGGGGTCCGGATTCTCAGGCTTCGCGTTGCTATCCTGTATCCATCACCCCATATGTCCCCTTCCAGTTTCTCACAAAGTCGGTTCCAGTGGTCTCTTTCGCTTTTCTTTATAGCCAGCCTTTTCCAGGTTCCTCTTTTCTTGTTTTAGGCTAGCTTTCAGCTGCCGTACTTCCTCCCCACCATCCTCATCAGGTCTTATTCTCCTCAATATCCTCATCTTTTCTCTTCTGATCCTGATGCACTCCTTCCGCTTTTCCGCGATTTTGTCCGTCCACTAGTAGGGGGTCAGCTCGTTATTTCCTCTTATGGTTTTAGTCGCCTCCTTGGTCGCTTGCGCAATGTCCTCTGTGAGCGTCTTGTGGTCATATTCCTGCTCACCTCTTATTGCCGCCTTTCTTATGATTCCTTCTTTGAACCTGAAAACATTAAGAATTTTTTTGTTTTTTCTATTTTTACTATTTTTTGGGGTTTTCTTATTTTTTTCCTCTACATCCACATAAATATAGTGGTGGTGAGTATATACATTTACTTTATCTAGATGCCACCTAGCAGTCCGCTTTGCCAGCTTTCCTGTTGCCATGGTCACATCAATGTGTGACTGCTGGTTTCCCCGACGGAACGTTGGTTCTCCGCTGTTCAGAACCACGAGTTTATTCTCTATTATCCATTCATGCACCATTTCTCCTCTTCGATCTTCATGTGGGGCGCCCCATAATGGAGACTTGGAGTTGAAGTCCCCTGCTATGATGCATTCTCCGCCTGTATCCTTGGCATCCTGCATGATGGCACCTAGTTTTCTACTAAAATCTATGATACTTATATTTGGTGAGATGTAGCAACCGTATAAGTACCAGTCGCTCATCTTCACCCTGACAAAACCGTCTCCTTTTTTGATACTCTCTACTCCCACCGCTCTATTTATAATGGCGACGGCAACCGAAGATTGGGTATCCATCGCGTACCCAAACCTCTCGGACATCAAAATGTTTGGCTCAGAGATGACCGCTAGGTCTATTCCCTTACTTCGCGTTTCGGCGTACGAGATGTCGTGTTCCGCTCTGGCCCTTCCGACGTTTAGCTGCATTAGTTTCGTCGTCATTTAGTCGTGTTTGCCCCCCGTTGTTTTTTCCACCCTCTTGTGGCTTCCTTCGTCTCCCTCTCCTCTAACACGGCCTGCCTGAATTTAGGACACTTCATTGTGTTTCCCCTGTGTCCTACTTTGCCACATGTTACACATTTAATTGCATTTTTGCATTCCTTAGCCAGATGGTCCGGCTCCTGGCATCTGTAGCAGGTCTGCTTCGCCCCACAGTCCCTTGCCCAGTGCCCCTGTTCTCCACATCTGTGGCATCTCCCTCTTCTCGGCGTCCCTTTGGTCTCGTTTGGACAGAACCTCCCAATATGGCCAAAGTCACCACACCTGTAACATTTTATTACCTCTACTCTATTCTTAACTGACCAGACTCCCCAACTTGTCCTGATCTTCCCTGTCTCCACTATTCTCTTCCCGAGCCCCTCGGCCACTTCTATCCACGCCGTCCTTTTCTCTTTAGATGATGCGTAAAGTTTCCTCAGCACCACATCCTCCTCCGTTGCCTTGAAACTTTCTGCAACGACTTGGACCACCTCATCCTCCCCGGTCACCTCATCTATACCTCTTACCAGGATGGCCATGTCCGTGTTCACCCTGGCCATTGCCCCTTCCACTTTGGTACCTATCGCGGCCCTTAGCTTCTCGGCCTTTTCCTGGCCACCTCTGACCGTCAGCAGAACGTCTGCCTTCCCCGACTTTTTAGCTCCTTTTACCTCGATGTCTAATTCCTTGAGGTCCACATTTTTCTTTACCTTCCCTTAAAGATCGCCGTAGCTTACCCCCTCCACCGCTTTTACCCTGACAACGGCTTCAGGTGCCCGTTGTGGCCTAACCCCCTGCCTTATTCCTGGCCAACCTGCTGATTTTCTGGTGTTTCTGCAGAAGACCACACTCCCTGAGTCCCGAAGTACATATTCCAGGATCTTTCTCCACATCCTTTTATTTTCAGCTTCGTCGATCAGCAGCTCGACCTCTTCGCCTCTCTCTCCTCCATCATTTCTTTCAACTTCTTGGCCGCCTCGCACATCTCCACCACCTGATCTTCTTCGCTTTTCCTTACTGATATTACGTACGTTGCCTTCCCTTCCTTAGACGTCTTAGCTCTTTTCCTTCCCCTGATAATCTCAGTCCTTTGGATTACGTACTCATAGTCACCTGGTTTCATTTCCTCCATAACCTCCTTCATTTCCGGGTATCTTTGGATGGCATTCTTAGCCACCTCGTCTCCACCATTTCCTATATCCACCACGAAGGCTACGTCTAGGTCTTCCCTATGTTCTGTCAACGCCTTGGTGGCTTTTAAGACTTCCTCATCCCAATCGTACTCAAAGAGCACCTTCATTTCCTCGGGGGGTTTTTTGCTGCCCAGCGCCATTTTTACTTCTGCCTGTTGTTTTTCTCTGGAGACAGTTTGGGTCCCCATCTCCGCTGTGCTTACCTTTTCCTTCTTACTTACCTCATATTTCCTTTTATGGCTTTTTTCATCTCTTTTTCTGCCTTTTCCATGCTTGTCTCCGTCCGATGTGCGCGGTCTGCCAGCTTGAGAATATTGTTCTTAATCTCCGTCTTTGTATTGTGACTGCCTCTTACGGCGTCTCAAGTTCCGCCGCTATTATTATCATCTTGAGGACCTCCTCCTTCAATTCCTGGAACTTTTTATACTTTTGTGTATCAATCTTTTCTGTCCCCGAGCTGCTATCTTCAAAATCAATTACCTCCTGTCCTTGTGCTTCTGCACTATCCGTTCCGCCTTGCTCCTCTACTTCATTTACTTCGTTCACCATCTCGTTTTCATTATCCGTTTCCGTTTCCTTTCCTTGTTTTCCATTTGTTTTATTTTTGTTCCCACGAGTAAGGGACGTTTCTTCCTGTCCAGCGAGACAGTGCGCCCATGCCTCACTAAGGCCTAAAGTTCCCCTCTGGTCGGCCGTTTCCTTTGGGCATCGCTTACTGTTCAATTTCCCCTAAACCATTCATCCCGTCGGCACGATGTTGCTACACCATATATTGGGATTGGGGGTTATTTGTCGCTGGTTGTCTCCATCGTTTGTTTGTCGTTTAATTTCCTTTTGACGCGTTTCGTTTTCGTCCTTTCTCTGGTGTTTTTGTTTCTGCCCGTTGTTGTGGCCTCTTTCTTTGGTGGCATTTATTTGTAGTGTGTCTTTGCCCCGACTTGGCGCCCCCCGGCTGACTATTATCCGCCGGAGTGCGCCGATCCAAGGAGCCCCCCGACCAATAACAAGGTCTTACACCACCTGCGGGGGGAGTCACATTACCTGTCTACTATTTTTTTCCCTCTATCTCTCCATTCATTACTCCGGTTCCCCACATTACGATTATCATCATTCCTACCATTATTATTATTATTACTTCTGTTCCACCTATCACCTGGTCCTCTATTCCTATCAACATTATTATAATTTGAAAAATCCCTATTTCTGCTATCAAAATTTCTATTCTCCCAATTCCTATTATTCCTATTATCATTTCTATATTCATTTCTCCTAATATCATTCCTATTAAAATTACTATATCCTCTATTGAATTCCCTATTCCTATAATTGAATCTATTATTACCATTATTCCTAATTTCTTCCCTATTCCTATCATTGAATCTATTACCCTCATTATTTCTATTCTCACTCATTAAACTCCTTTCTAATCTCTGTAGATAATTTGACAGATTTTCCATTGTTTTAATATTATGTAGAGCTATCGTCTCTGTAACCTCATGATTATATTGTCTAGCCACATACAATACTATTTCATCTTCCCTCATTTTTGGTTCTAGGTATTGAGCATTGTTGTATAATTGCATCGCATATGTGTTATAATTTCTCCCTTTACTATATTCATATTTCCCAAAATATAATTTTTCTTTAAATGTAGCTTGTTGAATTTCCCCCCAAAAATATTTAAAAAATTGTTCTTCAAAATCATTTATCGATGAAATTTGGTTTTCCTTATTACAAAACCATAATAATGGATGTCCAGTTAGCATGTTCCTAATCAACAATTTTTGTTCTGTGAAGTCACTTGTATATTTAATTTTACTTTTAATAATATTGACAAATATTTTTGGATGTATATGATTTATATTATTATCAAATTTTATTCCTGAATTATTGTAATGTGACATCATATTAGGAAGAACTCCGAATGTATTCCCTCTTACATTATTTTCTAATACTTCTTGCAACTTCTTCTGCATATCCTCTATTTCCTTATTTAATTTCACACCTGTTAATTCATAATTCTTACTACAAGCTCCCTTTTGCTTCTCAACCTCTTCTTCTAATCTTTCAAATTCTTTTCCTAAATTAACTTTCAAATTGTCCATTACTTCTTCATTAATTTGTTCCTGTAGACGTATTTGTCCTATTTCGTTTTTCATAACTTCAGTTTGTTTATAGATTTTTCTACTTCTTTTATTCTTATTTCCACACCTTTTTCCCCTTAATTTTGACTCCTGTATCCTGTATTTCCGTCCTTAATTTTATGTGCTGCTGTTCAATCTCCTTTTCACAAACTTTTTTAATCAACTTAACTTTTTCTCTAATCTTCAAATGATCTTCTTTAATATTGCTAATTTCTTTTTTAAATATATCGAAACACTTTTACACAATTTTATTTACAAAATTGTTAAGATACACTGAACTCTGCTGGATAACGTCTAACTACTCGACAATACAATGAACTCTTGAACTTGAACTGACGTTAACTGCCCATGCATCCCCTTATATACAACTTTATTTAATCCAGTTAGTTTCTAGAATTTTCTAGAAACATTATTTAAAATGGTCAGTTGATTTTTAGAAACTTCTAAAAATCAACTGTCAATAACAATCTTTCAAATTAAGGTCCCTTCCTTTACGGTTATCCAGTTACACTGCCTCCTCCTTAGATTCATTCCTCCTGAAATGTTATTTCCTACATCGGAATCTCGCACACTCCCTGAGCCAGCCAAACCATCTTCTTGGAGTTGCTGCGCATCTCCACTGGTTTCCCTGGTAATGCGCCAAACGATCATGATAGACCACGACGGGTTTCCCTCTTGAAATTTTCACGATCCGATAAATGACATCGTTAATCTTCTTCTTGATGGTGTAAGGACCTTCCCAGTTCTTTTGTAATTTGGGACAAATACCTCGACGCCGTCGGGGTTATAGAGCCAGACTAAATCTCCAACTTAGTAACTCTTTTCCATTGTCCGTGTGTCATAGTACCTCTTCATCCGATCACTAGATAATTGTAGTTTTCCACGCACCAGGTTGTGTATATTCTCCATTCGATTCTGAAGGTTGTCACTTGCATAAATCGGCGTCAATATATTTAAAAGTTAAGTTAATGTTTCAACGCGATCGTTAGCGTCTTACAAGGTTCTGGTCACCGCCGTTTGCCTTGACTAGTAGTGAGAGTATTTCTAGTGTTTAAACCGATAATGAGCGGCGCTTTTACTGTTTAAGCTAATAGCGAAAATTTTAAATTAAGTAAGCAAGTGCATCGATTTCTTTTAATATTAATAATACATTTAGTTTAATGAATTCGATTTAATTTTAACATCATTTCGGAAATCAAATTAATATCTAGCAAAGCCGTTTTTGCACAACGGAACACACTATTGCCCCTTCTATACTCACAAGTGTCATTGCGAAAAGGTATGCGCGAACTATCGTGATTTTAGGGCTCCTTTTGCATTTCAACAATGGGACAAACACATTAGTATTACTACCGAATTAAGTGACGCCATTTTGTGAAGTTGAAAGTTCTTCTGGCAATATTCAAGCCATCCTTATGGGTTTTTGAATTTCACTTCAATATATTTTATGTAAGCCTCATTTTTGGTTATTCCTTTGTGGTATTTTTGAGTAGGCGTATAGATAACTTCATATTTTTGGGATTTAATTAAATGGTGCTTTCCTCGTGTGATTGCTAGAGAGTTCGTTACAAAGAAGCGTGGACATCCGATTAAGAATCACGAAATTTGCTACATGGTGCTAGCGAAATAACATCGCAGATTGGCTGCTTAACCCCTAATCTTAATATAAAAGGGGTTTTTTTGGACCTGGCGAACATTTGTTTTTGGACCTGGCGAGTAAAATATTTTTGGACCTGGCGAGTAAAATATTTTTGGTTTTGGCTGAACTTTTTTTTTGGACTGGATTAATATTTTTGGACCTGGCAAGTAAATTGTAAGATCAGCTCACTGCTGAGGAATCAACACCGAGCCTCACCATCCACAGAGAAGCAGGCTATTAACGAAAGCCTCACTACAGATCTGCGGATTAACAGATAAGCCAAAAATTTAATTTTAAGTTCAAGACATTGTAATTTTGTTTAAGCGGAAGCAATATTTTATAGTTTGCATTTTTAGGTACTAACTATTTAGTAATTTTTGCGCTGGGTGATCACTCTCGTATTTTTTACGCCAGTAATTAGCGGTATCATATTTGTTTATTTTTTTTATCGCTTATTTTTCATTGTATTCAGAGATTGTTATTAAACCGTTGGGTTTATATTATTGTTAAATATACAGATAGATCTAGTTTTGTTGTCTTACTCAGCCAATCACCCACTCACCATATTTGTTATTCAATCAATTTTTTTTTTTTATTAAGATTCCTAAATTCATTATTTATCTCCAGTAAGATAGATCAGTGCCTGGAACATCAGGGGTTTCCGATTTGTACCGTTTAAATCGGTGGCGCGACTCACACTTTTGTACTTACCCTCTACGGCTGAGCTGGGCACAAATTTGCCAGTAGAGAAACCACTTACCCATCTTAGCTGGAGTTGATGATTTCAATTGAAACCATAAGAATAATTTTTTAAGATTTGATTTTATTTTTTTACTAAAAGTACGTGGCAAGGTCGGCGACATATTGTTCACGTGCCATTTCTTCACCAGGTTTACAACCAAACACCAAGCCTCATTTCTCTACCGAACAGGACCTTCGCAGGCGTTTGGCCAGTTGATTCGTTGATGGCCGATTGAATTGCCATTAGAAATAGTGGAATATGTCGATCCCAATCCCTCTGACAATCTGACACCACTTTTGACAGATAGTTGGTTATAGTCCGGTTCATTCGTTCCACCATTCCATCAGACTGAGGGTGCATCGCTGTGGTTCTCGTTTTGTGGATGTCTAATCTTTGGCAAACTTCTTGAAACAGCTTGCTCTCAAAATTTCTTCCTTGGTCTGAATGTAATTCTATTGGTACCCCAAATATATATCTGCTAAAGTGGTGGCTTCCTGATTGGGAACTGCATATGCTTCAACCCATTTAGTGAAGTAGTCCATTACAACAAAGATGTACTTGTTTCCTACATCGGTCTGTGGAAGTGGACCCAATACATCTACTGCGATTCTTTTAAAAGGACTTCCAACCAGGTATTGCTGCATTTCCGGCTTCGGTTTTCGGTGCGGACCGTTACTGGCAGCACATATAGTGCATTTACGACACCAATCTTTAACATCATTAGTGCAATTTACCCAGTAAAATCTATCTCGGATCTTTTGCAGCGTTTTCGTGATACCCAGGTGTCCTCCAGAACTATCATTATGCATCTGTTTTAAAATTTCCGGTACAGCATTTTTTGGGACCACTATTTGTTTCCTTGTCTCTGTGCCCTCGGAATTTTCTACAAGTCTTTTAACGAGCCCACCGTTTAAAACTAAAGAGTTCCATTGGGACCAGTATGCTTTTAAAGCAGGAGAGGATGAGAATATCTCTCTCCACAACGGACGACGGTCCATTCTCTTCCACTCCCGAATCTTTCTTAGAACGGGATCGTTTTCTTGTTGCTCCTCCAGCATTGAGCTCTCGTCTTCTGGCATAACCCTAACTAAAGCAAGTTTTTTCTCGTTCTGCTCCATACGGGTACAATGGGGGCAATCTGGTCGACATGGTCTTCTGGAAAGTGCATCAGCATTACGATGTCTTGTTCCAGGTCTGTGCTCGATTTTAACATCATATTCCTGCAGTTTTTCGAGCCATCTTGCTATCTGTCGTTCTGGGTTCTTAAAGCTAAGTAACCACTTTAAACTAGCATGGTCTGTTCTGATCAGGAATTTTCTGCCATACAGATATTTATAAAAGTGTTCGACGGATTTTACAACTGCTTACAGTTCCCTCCGAGTTACACAGTAGTTCTTTTCAGCTTCCGATAAAGTTTTGCTGAAGTAACCAACAACTCTTTCCTTACCATCTTGTAGCTGTGACAAGACGGCTCCAATTCCCACATTGCTGGCGTCGGTGTCCAGAATAAGCTTACCGTCAGGAACAGGGTAAGCAAGAATAGGGGCAGACGTCAGCTGTTTCTTTAATATTTCAAACGCCTCTTGACATTCCTGATCCCAACAGAAGGACTTATCTTGTTCTGTCAAACGTTTCAAGGGTTTGGCGATGTCTCCAAAATTCTTGACATATCGTCGGTAATAGAAACAAATGAAAACCACAGTGGAGCATAACATCCATGCCCAGAACAACATCTTCATCAACGTCAGCCACCAGCACTGAGTGAACAAGAGAGGTTGAACCAAACTGTAGCGTCACCTGTATCTCACCGTAGACTCTAGCAGAATCTCCGGTAGCGGTACGCAGTCTCCAACTGGTAGGCCACATCTTCTTTCGCACAATGATGGATGGTCGAACGATAGTTTTCGTAGCTCCAGTGTCTACCAGCATGCTAAAGTTCTTCACATCAATGAGGCCATCCACATATAAGCTGTCCACGTGATGTCGCAGAGTTGCCAATTTAATGGTGTGAGGGGCTTTGGGAATGTTTGAGGTCGATTTTGCCCTCCAGGAGTCGACCCGTTCTTGTTTTCCTGCTGCTGGGGTACTTCAGCAGAAGATTTTTCTTTTTGGGGGCAAGTATTTCTTATATTGCCTAGTTCTCCGCAGTTCCTGCATCTCACTGGGCGCCTTCTTTTTGAAGATAACTTCATTAATCTCTCTACTACCGCTTCAACGTCGCTAACGGAATGAACGGCATGGTCGTAGTTACCGGTGATTTTCCTTAGTCGAGCAACTCCATGTGAGGCCTCCGTCGCCGCCTCAAACTCCAGGGCAATGGTCAAGGCGTCCACAAGAGACTTCGGCCGCGCCAACCGTACAGCCCGCTGCAACTCGACGTCTCGAAGACCATCGGTGAAGGTTTGGACTGCCAGGCACTCCAGGAAATCCTCCGCTGCATTTGAATACGCAAGTCGTACCATTCTTGCTACTTCTGCCTCAAATTCTTGGATAGTCTCGGCTCTTTAATTGCATTCGGTACACCGGTTGTAGATGAGTTTGACCATAACGCATCTCTAGACGATTCACCAATAACTCGAAGTTGTCAGCTTCATCCGGTGTCAATGATTGCAAGACGTCTAAAGCTTCGCCTCGCAGAGCTACGGTTAGGGACAATGCCTTTTCCTGGGATGACCATCCATTAGCTCTGGCCGCTGCGTCGAATTGTTTCAAGTAATTTGGCCAGGATGTCTTCCCGTCGAAGGTCGGGGGTTTCATGGTCGTTCGTACCTGGGTAGTCTCCCAATTTCCTCGTCGGTCGACGTTTACGTGGCAGGTTTCCGTCCTTTCTGCATCTCCGTCGCTGTGGTGGATGGGCTGGTTTCGACGACAAGCTTTGTGTTCTTGTTGAAGCTTTCTTATTTCGGACTGCATTTGCTGGATGATCTGGTTTTGCTCGTCTCGCAAGTTGGCGACTTGTTGATTTTGTTCGTCTCGCAAGCTGGACACTTGCTGATTTTGTTCATCTCGCAAGCTGGACACTTGCTGATTTTGTTCGTCTCGCAAGCTGGACACTTGCTGATTTTGTTGGTCACGAAGAGTGTGCATTTCGGAGCGCAAATGCGATATTTGCTGGGAGAAGGAACTGGATAACTCTTCTGGTAGGGTAGACATCCGTTGTAATAGCTGGGACACCTCTTCGCGCTGGCTTCTTATCTGACTGGATAGCTCCTCTTGTTGGTTCGTCATTCGCTGTGATAGCTCCTCTTGTTGGCTCTTCATCTGACTGAATAGCTCCTCTTGTTGGTTCGTCATTCGTCCTGATAGCTCCTCTTGCAGCCGGGAAAGTTGTTGAGCTTGTTCTTCTTGCAGCCGGGAAAGTTGTTGAGTTTGTTCTTCTTGCAGCCGGGAAAGTTGTTGAGTTAGTTCAGAATTTGCTTTTTTAACTGGGTCTTCGAACTCCACAACATCAGGGTCCAAATTATTATTTAGGTAGTATTTACGGAGCCTTCTCAACAATACAGATTTGCTTCCAGTAGTTTCCAACTCTAATTCTTCGAGCTCTCTTCTGAGCTCAGCCACCAATAGTTCATTTTTTTTCCAGGCATTCTTGTATCTTCACCCCACACCTAACACCAATTTGAAACACTTATGGGGGCTTTTTACACAATTTTAATTACAAAATTGTTAAGATACACTGAACTCTGCTGGATAACGTCTAACTACTCGACAATACAATGAACTCTTGAACTTGAACTGACGTTAACTGCCCTTATATACAACTTTATTTAATCTAGTTAGTGTGTTTAGAAGTTTCTAGAATTTTCTAGAAACATTATTTAAAATGGTCAGTTGATTTTTAGAAACTTCTAAAAATCAACTGTCAATAACAATTTTTCAAATTAAGGTCCCTTCCTTTACGGTTATCCCGTTACAATATTATTATCTTCTTTAATTTCCTCCAAGCTTTTGTTCGTCTTATCCAATTTTTTATTATTTTCTTCAAATTTCTTATTGATATCTTTTCTCATATCTTTTTTTAATTTCTGATTTATATCTTTTATTTCTTCCTTCTGTTGATGAAATCTCTTATCCATATTATTCATTCCTTTTTGAATATCTGTCACGCTGATCATAAGGATTTGAAGTATGCTGCTCATATCAGGTTGACTCTCTTCTTCTGGTTTTTCTTGTACCCCCTGTTCTTCTCCTTCGTTTCCACCACCAGATATTTGATTTCCCATCTCTACTATTGTTTGATCATGCTCTTCTCCTATTTCTACCAAATTATCACCTTCTTCGGTCTCTGCTCCTTCCTGTTGTCCAGTTTGAATCAATTCCTCAGCTCTATAATCTCCTGCACCTAACATTCTCTCTGCATGTACTTGTACATCTACTCTCTCAACCTCAATCTCTTCACCATCACTACTCTCACTACCCTCTCCTACTACAGGGTGTCTCATTATTTTCTGACTGTTTTTAAGAGCTTATATCTTCGTAACGGTTCTAGATCATACGATGCGGTTTTTACAGTTAGGTTTAAAATTACCGTAAGTTTTGCTGTGACACATTTACATAAATGGCCTACTTCCGGTTTACCCGCTAGAAAAGTGGCGTATTTTCAGAAAACTGTAGATGTAATTTTTTAAATGGGAGACCCTGTATATTCAGCAATTTCCTAAAAGACGCATATTTTTACTTTATAACAATACCTTAAAGTTTAAAATCGGTGCACAGAAAGGGAAGTTAAAATTAAAAAATTACATCTACTGTATTCTGAAAATAGGCCATTTTTCTATCAGGTAAACCGGAATTAGGCCATTTTATATAAACGTGTCACAACAAAACTTAAGATAATTATAAACCTAACTGTGAAAACCGCATCTTATTATCTACAACAGTTTCGAAGATATAAGCTTTTAAAAACAGTCAGAATATAATGAGACACCCTGTACTTTACCACCTCCCAATATCATTTTTTTGGTCCATGATTAAAGTTTAAATTTCCCAGAGATAAATATAAATAATGTTCAATTTTTTTTTAATAAAATACCTTTATACAAATAAATATTTGTCAAGCAAATACCTTTATTTATTCACTTGATTATAAATAATCAGAACCAAACAAACAAATAATACAAAAAAATTACCAAACAAATTGTTCTTGACCTGTGTTTTTGTTTTTAAAACAAAATTTCCAAATCTTGATTATTAAAAAAAAATGGTACAAATGGCTCTAATTTTAATTGTTTAGAGCCCCACGTTGGGCGCCAAATTTTATAACATATAAACTTGCTATGAATATTTATTATAAGTTAATATGCTTTAAATAAACTTTGCCTTTAAATTTATAATTCAAGAAAATAAAATTTTATTTAAAATTTTTATAAAGGCAATTTTTTTTTTGGAATTTTAAATATTATAAATTTATTTTATATTTTCCGACAATGACTCTTTTCTCATGGGCAGAATTCAATGTTTAAATTAGATTAATTATATACTTTTGTATGTAAAATATAAAAAATTTTATGCTAATGAACAATATGGTATTATACTGTTGAGATGTAGGAAAAGAAGAATTTTGTTAACCAAACTTTACTTTGAACGGTTGAATGATAACTGATTTCAAAGCTTTACTTATAAAATTGAATGAAAATAAAAATTTTTGTAAATATTACCACTTGAAACAATGAAAATTATCTTATAAACTAAGGAACTAGTGTACAGTGAAAAAGTGAGAAATTTTGATCAAATAAAAAAGTAAAACACAGAAAGTTCTTTATTCGTAAATGAAAATTAGATACCGTTAATATTGAAGTGCTTCTCCACGCCTAGGCTGTCTCCTCTTCAGGACCAAATATGACTATCTCCAGAATCCATACAACTCGTTCAAACCTCCGGATAATCTGCTAATTATGGGAGCTGCTATACAGGTACGTAAATTCTGGTACTTTTAATCTATTATCAGCTATTATACGCTTCTAAATTCAATCAAAATTCATCTCGTACAATCTGCTGCTTTGCTCTTGCCTTTTCTGGACTTTATTTTTAATTATAAATCAAACTCTCTGCTTACCAAATGTATTCAATAACTTCTTCTTTATTTTAGTAATATTTTTATATCAATCAAACTCTTTTATCCCAATATTTTTCAATAAAAACGCAAATTCAAACAGGAACAAAATTTAATACATCTTACTTCTTCAACGATCAAATAACAAGAGAGCGATTACAAAATTAACAAACAGACAATTGGATTCTCATAACAATATTCAACTACATACCTACCTAAATTACACCTACTTGATAACATGTCAATTATATAAAAAATTCGAATACTTGATTTTTTTTTATTTTGATTTACACAATTATTTATATCCAAAATACTGTCACGCCTGGAGGGTTTGAAGAATGTGCCATAGTGTTATAGGATGAGGGGTAGCTTACTAAAGGCACTTTCCACCCAGGTCGTGGGTATCTATCCCCTGGTTAGTTATCCTGCTGAAGGCAGAAAACTAACCAAGGGGAAGATAAGATAAACACCAGGAAACAAACAACAAATATATTAACAAGAAACAATAACAATGAATAATTAAAAATGACTAACGAATAACTAAATACAATAATCTTAACTAATCTTACCAAATTAAACTATATGGTGGCATGTCACACTTACTCACGCAAATACGTCAAGAGTCACAACGGCCCAGACCCAAGGGTCTGTTTTAGGGACACCCCAGAGGGTGACCCTTACAGACAAACTCAGACTCCGAACTCCCCGAGTACGACCTCAACGACGCTCTTTTATAGCCAATTCTTACGCTACGTGAGAATAAGAATTAAACTATATAAGGTCGCCTTGAAATCTAACGTACTGACTTTGGCCTCGATAATTACAATTAAAAATAATACAAAACAATACAATAAAATATCAAACAATTAAACTACCCTATTATCGTATGTGACATGCCCCCCTTCCCTTAAAGCCAGCCCCTGGCTTTGCTCGGCTCTGGCTTACAGGGAGTATGTATAGGAGTGAGTTTTACAAAATAATTATAATCCACCACACTTCTGTCAGTATCTGCTCTTCTCGGAGAATGACCTGTCTTGCCCTCGTCTGGAAACGCCAGGTCCACCGCTGGCTAGACGGATCCCTTTTTGGTATGTTGGTCTGTCTGCAACTCTGTGAAACACCATAGTCTCATAGCTCCATCTCTCGAGGTTCATGGCCAACATCAGACGGTACTCCATCACACCATTCTCCTTAACACATTTTTACAACTATACATTTACAGTCTTCCCATCTTTGGCAACCATCGATTGGGAAGATCTGCTATTGGGATAGGAGTATTGAAGCTAACCATTTCCATTCCTCGACGGAGACCTTTCTTACTCGTTGAGACAAGACCCATACCATACTCAGGATAAAGGACCCTTTCCCTCTAGAATTCCGGTACCGAGCAAGCATCTCCTGGATTGCGTCATCTTTGAGTAGATGTGGGGAAAACGTTAAACATTTAAACATTAAAACAATAACTCGGTCCTAAAACATACAAAAACAAATACTATTAAAATTAACTAATTACTGTAATTTGCCTAGAAAGAGCATGAGGGAATCATTACTTTACCATTAACAATAAATTTAAATTTTATTTGACTTTATTTACAAGCTATTTACCTTCAACTAAAAAAATATAAATAAAAAAATAATAATAATTATACCTTTAGGTGCCCAAGGTCTTACCCTGTACTAAACACCTTATAATTTACACCATTGGATGCCTAGGGTTTTTATCCCTATACTAAACATCTCATATATTATCCCATCGGGTGCCCAAGGTCTTGTACCCTGTACTAAACACCGCATAAATTACACCATTGGATGCCTAGGGTTTTTATCCCTATACTAAACATCTCATATATTATCCCATCGGGTGCCCAAGGTCTTATACCCTGTACTAAACACCGCATAAATTACTCCCTTGGATGCCTAGGGTTTCTATCCCTATACTAAACATCAATTTAATATTTTTTGAAACTTTCGGGCCAGGTAAGGTTTCTAGGCCATTTAGTGAAACCTCTCCTCTCCCTAGTTTCCTGTTAAACTCATCTCATTACTATAGCACTTGTTGAAGCTTGTCTACTACTTGATAAAGCCAAACAAAAATATTTAAAAACTTTGAAAAATACACCATTATTTGGTTCCCTTCCGCTTCTTTCTAGACCTTCCTATACAATCCTGATACTAAAATGTATTAATTTATTTAAATAAAAAAGTTACTAAAACTGTAGTAAAAGCTGAAACAATGTAAAATATTATCTAAATACTGGATTGAATCTTTAAATATAAAAAAAATTAGTATTTTAAATAAACTATTATAATTGATTTATTATTAATAATTAATATACAAAAAAATCCTTTGTTTCTACAATACTACGTGTAGAAACAATAATTTTATGTTGGAGTCTCGGAGTTTCTAGTACGCTGTACTCCTACTTAATTTTGACATGCCACCTTTATTACTTATAAAGTTAAAAAAAAAATGACTATACCGAATATTTGGTATCTGTTTCCCAATTTATAATTAAAAAAATACCAGAAAAGCAATAAAGAAAATACTACCTAATTAAATTAATGATAATTGAAATATCTAACTATGAAAATAAATAATAAGAAGTTTAAAAACAAAGGTTCAATGTCAATAATCTGAACTAATTACAGCTGTGTGTGCAGTTTTGCTATTTCGGAATTAAATAAACAACTACATAGCTGACAAAAAAATAAATAAAATAAAACATTTGACCGTGACCATATCTGTAACCTATATTATACACATACCACAACAAATAATTAAAAAAGATCACTAAAACCAGAAAAATACCTATTTTTAATTGGTATAGATAGATTATTACATAGATATGGATGGGGTATATTTATGAATATTTATTATTGCACTAAAGAAACTGGAAAAAGATAGAAAATAACACTTTACATTTTTTACTTGAAGACAGTTTATTGTTTATCAACAATACATATTGTATACATTATTAAACCTCTATACGATTGACCGTGAAAAAAAACACATAATAAGTGACCTACCTATACTTAAACATCTCGTATTTCAACATACACATAATAAAAAAATGCTAAATCTGCACTCAGGTCATATTCCTAAATAAATCAATTATTCCACCGTCAAATTTTATATAAAATAGTATACACACAAAAAAGCTTCATAAAAAACTTAAAAAACAATCCTCAATTTCTTCAAGATAAAAAATATTTATGAAAGTATCTCTAAATTGTGCAATAGAACAAATACAGTACATAACTTTACAAATTAATTAAAAACACAAGATATTTCGCTTTAAAAAACATATCTAACAGATTAGGAAGAAACTTAAGAAAATTAATAGATGATACTGTTTAGGAAGAAACAGTTCACAGGAACAGCTAATGGCACCTCTATTATGTCACGTCAGTGACATGAGGCAAAAAAATGCTATAAAAAAGGGCTACGAATAGTTAAAATTAAACTGATTAGGAAGAATCAGTTTAGGGATCAGAGAACGGCACCTCCACCATGTCACGCCAGTGACATGGGGCAAAAAAAATGCTAGAAAAAAAAATTGCTACAAATATTTAAAAATAAACTGATTAGGAAGAATCAGTTATAAGGGATCGGCCAACGGCACCTCCACCATGTCACGCCTGGGGGGTTTAAGGAAAATGTGCCTTAGTGTTTTGGGATGAGGGGTAGCTTACTGAAGGCACTTTCCACCCAGGTCGTGGTTATCTAACCCCTGGCCAGGTATCCTGCTGAAGGCAGAAAACTAACCAAGGGGAAGATGAGATAAACAACAGGAAACAAACAACAAATATATTAACAAAGAAACAAGCAATAACAATGAATAATTAAAATATGAATAATGACTAACTAAATACAATGATCTTAACTAATCTTACCAAATAACCTACATGGTGGCATGTCACATTTACTCACGAAAATAAGTCAAGAGTCACAACGGCCCAGACCCAAGGGTCTGTTTTAGAGACACCCCAGAGGGTGACCCTTACAGACAAACTCAGACTCCGAACTCCCCGAGTACGACCTCAACGACGCTCTTTTATAGCCAATTCTTACGCTACGTGAGAATAAGAATTAAACTATATAAGGTCGCCTTGAAATCTAACGTACTGACTTTGGCCTGGATAATTACAATTAAAAATAATACAAAACAATACAATAAAATATCAAACAATTAAACTACCCTATTATCGTATGTGACAATACTATGACATTCATAATAAATTTACAATTTTATATTTATTTAACTATAATCAAAAAAACTTTTCAATTTCAGGATTTTTCATTTTCTTCAAAATAAAAACTAATATTATTGCTTTGAAACATCAATATTGATTATTTTAAACGTAAGTAATTTTTAATTTGGTTCATGATTTAAATTATTCTTTATTTGAAATTATGTATTTTTAGTATTGATATTTTCACAATCAATTTTCTTGTTTTATTTAAATATAATTATTTAATTTAAATTATTTCAAATCAACAATATGTATCATTGAACTTTTTATAAAAATTTTATTTTTTCTAATTTCAAATGTTTAATTTTCTTATTTTACTTAAAAGTAATCCTTTTAATTATAAAATATCACAAACTATTATATGTACTTTTTTTAAAATAGATATGTAAAAAACAACTACTTTTATATTCTATTTTCATATCTTGATTTCCCTTTTTAGGAAAGAAGAAAGAAGAAAACCTAATAAAAACTTTTAGTACTGAAGAAAATTGAACAAATTCATACAAAATCTAAGACTTTGTATTCTGCCCAGGATCAAGAATATCCTCGTTTTATTAATTTAATCATAACTTTATTTAATTTATTTTGTTAATTATAGCATATTATCTTATATCATTTCAATATATATATATATATATATATATATATATATATATATATATATATATATATATATATATATATATATAAACAAAAGGGAAAAATTATTGGGCATGTACGCAAAAAGGATCAATAAGGCCACGAGTAGGAATGGTAACCGCAGACATGCATGTTTCTGGCTCATTAGCCGTCATCAGTGCGGCATAACCAATAATTTTTCCCTTTTGTTTATATTTATACGCATTTTCTTGGCACTATGTTTATTTCATATCCTGGGCTTAGAACGACTCAAACACAATGAGTCCGTTTCGCCAACGTTGCGACGCTGGTTTCTAGGCGAAAACCCATTGGCACAGCTGGCCGAAAGCACAAAATGGCGATAGGACTCCTGTGTGAGCTTTCGTTGTTTTTGTGTTTTTATGTTTCTTTATACATGTTTCCCCAACATCCTTTGCTCCCAAGTACCCAACACTTTGTTTATATATATATATATATATATATATATATATATATATATATATATATATAACGGGAATCAACGCAACAAGGATCATGGTTACAAGTAGAAATGGTAACCGCAGACATGCATGTTTCTGGCTCATTAGCCGTCATCAGTGCGGCATAACCAAGTAGGGTATTGCACTTGGCTAGCAAAAGTGTTGGGTACTTGGGAGCAAAGGATGTTGGGGAAACATGTATAAAGAAACATAAAAACACAAAAACAACGAAAGCTCACACAGGAGTCCTATCGCCATTTTGTGCTTTCGGCCAGCTGTGCCAATGGGTTTTCGCCTAGCAACCAGCGTCGCAACGTTGGCGAAACGGACTCATTGTGTTTGAGTCGTTCTAAGCCCAGGATATGAAATAAACATAGTGCCAAGAAAATGCGTATAAATATAAACAAAAGGGAAAAATTATTGGGCATGTACGCAAAAAGGATCATAGGATTACGAGTAAGAATGGTAACCGCAGACATGCATGTTTCTGGCTCATTAGCCGTCATCAGTGCGGCATAACCAAGTAGGGTATTGCACTTGGCTAGCGAAAGTGTTGGGTACTTGAGAGCAAAGGATGTTGGGGAAACATGTGTAAAGAAACATAAAAACACAAAAACAACGAAAGCTCACACAGGAGTCCTATCGCCATTTTGTTCTTTCGGCCAGCTGGGCCAATGGGTTTTCGGCTAGCAACCAGCGTCGCAACGTTGGCGAAACGGACTCATTGTGTTTGAGTCGTTTTAAGACCCACTACAAGACCGACTACAAGAATCCACTGCGAGATCCACGACAAGACCGACTACAAGACCCACTGCGAGAAAACCCGGAAACTGGAAGAATAAGAGAAGACAAGAAATTTGACAAATAGGACTGACAGAAAGGTGAGATATTTGATTTACATAATAGAGCAGTGATTTGTGGGGAGAATTTAATTAAAAATTAAACATTAATTTTGAAATTGAAATTATTTAAAAATCAACATATAAATTAAATAAATATAACAAATTAACATTTTAAATACTTAAAAATACTTAAATAAAATGGATACAAGACAAAATACAAGAAATAGAAGGAGAGAGGATGAAATACAAGAATGCAGTAAAAATAGGCATGAAACACAAAGGAATGATGGTATAAGACAGGATGTAGATGAAATATAAAAAATATTGGTATAACAGAAAATGAAGAATTTTCAGAAGGAGAAGAAAACACAAGTATTCAGGTGGTAAATGTAGATGTGATAGGAGATGGTACTAGTTCAAAACCACATCAAGAAACAGACATGGAGAAAATGTTTAAATTTTTGGAAAATAAATTTGATGAAAATAATAGAAAAATGGATGAAAAATTTGATGAAAATAATAGAAAAATGGATGAAAATTAGATGAAACTAATAGAAAAATGAATGAAAATAGTAGAAAACAAGAAAAGTATAGAAAAGAAGATAAGGAAGAGTTAAAGATTTTAAAAGAAAATATAGAAGGCATAAAATTAGATATTAATAATATGAAAGTAGATATTATAATTGAAATGAAAAATATTTTTAAAGAAGAAAATATCAAAATACAAAAAGAAGTAGACCAATTGAAACATGGAATTAAGGAGGTAGATAATGAAAATAGAAATAAACCTATGGGAAAATATGAAGAATTTATTTATCATGCAGACAATGTACAAGAAGAAAAAAATAAAAATAATGATTATAAAGAATATGAAAATATGAGATTAAAATTAAATGATGAAAATGACTATAATAAGAAGAATGATAAAGATAAATATTACAAAAATAAAGAAGCAAAATATGAAATGGAAATATATGAAGTTGATGAAAATAAATATAAAAATAAAACTAAAATTAATTATGATAATGAGAATAAAAGGAAATTTAAGAAGAAAACGTACGAAGATGAGGATATAAATTATTTTGAAATAGATAACATCAATAGAAGATTAAGGAAGATTTGGATGAGCATTGTATATAATTATAAAAAAATATATATATATATATATAATAGTTAAATAAAAGTACATAAGATAAAAATAAAATTAAAATTAAGATTTAAATAAAAATATGGAAGAAAATAAATAAAACAAAAATTTAAAGTAAATTTAAAAAAATAAAATATGTCTTGGGAGAAAATTTTATTTTTTTTAATTGTGGGGATTTGTTATGATATCACTGTGTCTGTTGTGTAAATAAAATATCTTACTGTATAGTATGACGACATAGACCAGTGACGATTTATTTTTATAGGACGAAATTAGGGAAACGGGGATCTTTGATGTGTTTTGATTTGATTTTGATGGATAATTGAAATTTGTCATTTTGTGAAATGTAATTTGAATAATGTTAATATAAACATTTATAATAATTAATATTGGTATAATGTGAATTAAATCAAGAAGAAGGAACCCAGACCCAATAGCATTAATAAAAAGAAATAGAACCATCATAATATATATATACAAACTATTATTATAATACAAATCGAGGAAGGGACTAAGTGGACTCTTTCAAATTCTCCTAGCTTTCGATCCTTTCTGGGGTCATTTTCAGGAAACTACATGGAAAAGTTTTATTAATACAATATTATTTATATACAGTGTTATTCAATAAACATTTAGTTCAGGATGTATCGTTGGATGTTGTGGTAAGCAGATGTTAAAAAAATTTGAAATATAAACCTGTATTTATAAAAGATTTACTAACAATAAAAACGACAAGCAAGAAATTGTGAACGAAATTTTATTTAGAATTACGTTTTACATAATACAACATTTAGAAGCGACTTAGCATAATAAAGACCACTGGTGAACTGGATCAAGCAACACAGAAAAAACTGATGAATTAAACAGGAATTCCAGGCAGGTTTTATGGTTTACCCAAAATTCACAAAGTTACACTAGCTTCAAATTGAAGACGTGTCGAGCCGACAGCCATTTTGTGGGAAGTTATCTGACTTCAATGATTGTTGAAATTTACCGAAACCTAATCAACACCATCCCTGGAAGATACTTTATTTGATAATATTCCGAAGATTATTCCGTTCATCCCAAGGAGAAATTCCTTTATGGAAATCCTTTGAAGAAAACAAAAAATAAGAGATTTAATTAATTTTCGCATTAACTTTTAACATTATTATTGAATAATTTTTTTTAATAAATCATTTAAAACTGGTGTTTGAGTGTTATTTGCTTTGTTTGTACTCTGGCGCCCTTTAATTTTTTGTTTGGGAAAAATTGATAAAACTCAGAAAAGAAGCCACGAACTTATTCGAGCTAGCTAGGGGTTATAATTCCATAAAAGGGAAAATTAATAAGCTACAAATTGGCGCTAAATTTCAAAGTTTTTTTCAAATTTAAAAATGTTTATTTATAAAGTTTACATGTTTTCTTAAGATTAAATAGAAATATTTAAATTTTTCCCTGGCGCCCAACCTGCCAATTTAATTTTTTAAGGGATAATTAGGGTTACAAAAGTTACAATTCCTAAAGGGCATACTCTGTCGGTGATTCTCCGGTATTGTAAATGACCCCTTAGGAAATTGGTTGCGACGATTAGTTTTGAGTTTTTTTAAATAGAAATAAAAAAATGTCAGACAGAAATTAAAATGTAAAGTTATAATGATGTTTTCTACAAAAGATGCTTTTTTGGAATTTTTATAAAGATTATGGTTCACAAGATTTATTCAAATAAGTGACAACTCTTTTCATCCAATACTTCACACGGTGCCGATAGGATCTGCTTTAAATTATTCTTTATTTTAAATTATATTAAAATGAATATATCATATAAATCATATGTCGGAAATGATTTTTTCTAAAAAATATTATTGTGCATTTTTATCGTTTCTTGAATCGTTTCGTTGGTAACGAAGAAAATATGCAAATTTTCGTGAAAATTAAGCTTTTGAGGATAACACCGACGATACGATTCAACTTACAAAAAAATATTAATAAGCAGTATGAAAAAATTACTAATGAACCAAAGAATGCGATCGATCGCAATGAGAAATCATTAAATTTGGATGAGTTGTAAGAATTAAAATCAATGCCTTAAATGTCATCTAAAAGGAAAAAATTTAACCATAGAGAAAAGGTACCTAAAATAAAATTAAAAACCCATCGTTAGAGGAAATTTTGTTTTTGTGTAAGTAATTAAATGTTTATGTGCCAGCGAAAATATAAAAGTGTTCGTTTGAAATAAATCACCCAAATATGTATTCACGAAAAAACTACAGGATGGGTTAAAATGAAATTTTTTTGTTACATAACTATTAGTAATCGGCAACATATAGCCTATAATTTATAATTTTTTAGAATAATTTAAAAAAGATAATTTATAATTTATTTGGATATAGAAGTATACGTGTATTTCTGTTATGAGAAAAACGAAATGTTCTGGTAAAATCGTTACAACACAAAGTTTAAAAGAATAAAAAGTTACTTAAACTAAAAATAAACATTGTCTATTCGCTTTAAGTATATTATACAATTTATTTATAAATAAACATGATCACATTGATCACACTAGTTTTTCTTAACTATATAATTTTTTATATTCTTTGTTTAAAACAAATAATAAAACAGTTCCAGTTCAAGAATGAGTTCTTTGGGAGAAAAATGGAGATTTTGTAGGAGTTTGGTACGTATGAGGACCCTGTTGTAGGACTTGCGTCCTTTTCAGGGGATAGATGGAATGTTGGGAAGGAGTTAGCATCTGTCTGTCGTCGGCCCTGCTCTCACAAATCTTCCTCCTGTTTTCCTGGAAAGTTGGTCTTCTAAAACAGTATTTTTTGATAACTTATGAAGCTTATAGTTTATAACTATTTTAAGAACCAAGTTTAATTTATGTGTTATGTGCTTATACGTAAAAAAATATTCTTTTGAACTAGATAGATACTCTGTCGTTAAAAAATCGTTCGAAGACAGATATCACCTCATAAAAACACATAACATCAGCAACAACATAAGGGTTACAAAGTTTTGAAAGCGAAACCTATTAACCAGTAAAAGAATCAAAATTTATACACCACTTTAATATTTTATCTACCATTTAAATTCAGAAAAAAATCTATTTTGACTTGTCAATTCATTCTTGTTTACAAGCCATTTGAAGTTGACAATTGAAAAAAAAACGAATATCGTGCAGTTATAAAATTCTTTGTTGAAAGGTTTATTAGCAGCAGAAATTCGTATACAAATGGTGAAGGTGTTAAAGAAATCTGCTCCTTTATTTCCAACTGTGAATCGTGAGTTTTAGAGTTTAAACGTGTTAAGGTTTTTCAGTAGGCTTGGGTATTTTGGTGTTGTTATGAAAACTAATGACTTCATTAAAAATTATACAAGAAAAAATATAAAATAATTACTACACTATTACATACACTACATACACAACAGTTTGGCGATGAGGATTCGAAGAACCTGCTAAGAACATACCTAGAGAAAATAGAAATAGGATAAATTTAAATTTGGCGACGACACCTAGTACATCTACAATAATTCACAATAGTTTTTTAATTAAACAATTTGATTGTACAAAATTACAATGGCAGAAATGGGTCCAGAGATTTGAATGTCCTTGCGAAACACTTATATGAAATATCGGAAATAAGTAATGTTTCTTATTTTTTACATTTTATGGAACCTGAAACGTACGATATTTTATATGCCAGATTAACTACAGAGTAGCCTTACTCTAAAAATTTTTATGAATTAGTTTAAAATCTTACAAGATTATTTTAGTCCTATACCCTTAGAAATTGCAGAAAACTATCGATTAAACCAACGAAAACAACAGGAAACTGAGAGCATACGACAATAGATTACTGCTTTACAGAAAATGTCAATTTATTGTAATTTTGATAACTATTTGAAGAAAGCGTTGCGTAATCATTTTGTCTGGGGTTTACGTAATGAACGAATACAAAATCGATTACTAGAACAAAAAGATTTAACATTTGATAGTGCTATTGAAATAGCTGTTGGGATGGAACTTTCGGCAAAAGACACTGCTGAGATGCAGAATAGTAAAGGTATTACCATTACTAGGTACGGAATGGATTAGAAAAATACATTTAAATTTATTTCCAAATTCCTTAGATCAAATAAATATTTTAAATACAAGTACAGGAATTAATACAGAAAAATTTAAACGTGTTTACTTCTAATATAGGTAAAATGGAGGGAATGTATGTTTCAATTTCTTTAAAATCAAATACTAAACCTATTTTTTATAAAGCACGACTATAAATAAATAAATAAATAAATACATACATACATACATATCTACATACATACATACATACATACATACATACATACTCGTACATTCATACATACATACATACATACATACATACATACATACATACATACATACATACATACATACATACATACATACATACATAAATACATAAATAAATAAATAAATAAATGAACCATTATTTACCAGTGAATAATAGGTACTATTATACTTAAAGACGCACGTGTATAATGAAGGTTTTATAGAACAGTCGTGGACAAATTCATATTATTGATACTCAGTATTTAATACCTTTATTTTTGAGGAAAATGTTTGTTTCCGTGATTTTTGGAACTTTTTTTAATTCCTGGAGTTTTTATTTAAATATTTTTTTCTATCAAATAAAACAAAACTAATTACAAATGCATGTTAAATTAATTTGTAAATAATATCAACAATGTTTAAAATGTACAACAACTATGGAGATTGGATAATAAAAATAAAGTTATAATGTGTATGTTTTATGATTGGTTATATCTGGTCAATTGCATTAATAAAACATAGTAAAAAAAGAGTAGGTAGTTAAATATAGATTTTTCTTAAATAAAATTCAAATTAGGTAATGGTATCTAAGTGAAATAATAAATTTTCAAAACGCTACAGTCTGATGTTTAAAATATCTTTTGAACAAATTAATAAAAAGATGATAATTTTTCAACGATCCATTAATTTTATAATATTCCGTGAGATCAATGTTGATTTATTATATGCAATCTGGTTAGCGAATTTTTGTAAAGAGACGCTACATTTAGAAGGTATACCAGAATTTATACTTGAATTGTCGTTTTAACAGATGATTTACTACACTTCCAATATTCTTCGAAAACAGGTGAATTCTTAAATACAAGAAACAGTGATTGTCAATTTGGTCATTACTAATTATTTCAGACTATAAACTAATTTGAATTTTTTGTTTTTAATTTACTTCTTTTAATAATAATTATATGCTATCATGATGTAAGATTATTTATATTTATGATAGATAATTATAAGAAGCGTATTCAAAATCCCGTTTTGTTTTTTTTGGAACAAGCAAAGAGTAAAACAAGTTAGCCCTATAAAAAATGCATTGCAGTGTAAAAATATGATCAAAGTTCAATTCACCGGCACACAAAATATAAAAAATTGTCTGTACAACGGGCGCCACCTATCTACGGGAATGTTTTTTGAACCGCTGAATACGAATTTTAAGTCAGTTTAGGCATTTCACCCTTAAATTACGAGTAAATTGTAAAAATAGCGAAAACGGAATTAGTGGTGATAAAAAACTATAATTGTAAACCGATCATACTTCTTATATTTTTAAAAGTTTTTAGAAAGTTTAAAAACAAAAATATATTAGATGACATTAAGGAAAAATTAAAAAAAGGCGCATTCACCGGGACTCGAACCCTCAACCTTCAGCTCTCAAATAAATCGTTTACTAAAGAATCCGTGGTTCCGGTCTCCTAACCGAATAAAAATATAAGACAGGGCACTAAAAAAATGACTTAGAGTTTGATGTTTCAATTGTCGATTTGACAAAGTCTCTCTCTCATTAACGTCATGCTATATGTGCTTAAGGAGAAAGCGAGTAAGTGTCACATTTGGCATGAGTTGAATTTAACGACCGTTAGGTGATTTGATTGGCTAGGCACATATAGCTTAGTAGTTAGAGCGTCAGCGCGTAGAGCTGAAGGTTGCAAGTTCGAGTCTCGCTGGGTGCGACATTTTTTCAATTTCTCCCTAATGGCATTTAATAATTTCTTGTTTGTATACTTTCTGAAAAATTTTAAAAATTTCAAAATTTTCAAAAAAAGCTGTTTTAATGTTTATTTTTCTGCTAAATATGTCTTTTATAATAAATAATTTAATAATACCAATCTTTGTTTAAATTGTAAATTTAAGTCAGGCGAAACGCTACTTTTGCACACCCCAATTAAAGGCCCTTAGGCGAAACGGGAATTTTTAATCTGTCAGGCGAAACGCTACTAAATCTTTATCACAGCTCCTACAATTAAAATCTCTAGAAAACACATAGACATAATAAAACAGTATACTAATTTTTAATCTAAATATTATTAATTCCTACGAATTAGGAAATAGAATTAAAAACATTAAATTACCTAACAATTCAAAGTTTATACCATTTGACGTTTAAAATGTAGTTCCAAGTATTGCACCTAAATTCGCCATACAGTTAGTTTTAAATTTGTTAGATAAAAATAATGTCAACCCGGTTATTAAAAACAAACTTTTAAATCTTTTCTAAATATGTTTAAATCAAACTTATAATGGGAAACCCTTTAAGTCCGCTTCTTTCCGAAATTTTTATGGATTATAATTATTATAATCATTTTTGCTTGTTTCAAGGGCACTACTAGACAACTAGAATCATTTGTGAACTTTATGAATTCCATCCACCAGAATATCAAATTTACAATGGAGATTGAACAAGATAATAAAATACATTTCTTAGATTTAAAAATCACTAAATATGATTCTTAATTTACCGCAAACCAATGCATACCGGACACTACAATTTACAATAAATCGAATCACCCATACCAACACAAAATTGCTGCCTATAATAGTATGATACAAAGATTAATTAATATTTCAATGTCCTTAACTATTTTTAATGTAGAACTTAATTTGATTAAACAAATTTCTGTTAATATTGGATTTAAACATAATATAACAGATATAATAACAGAAAAAACAATACTATTTAGCCACAAAAACAGTTAATCCAATTAGTAAAGGTACCTGAAATAACTTTAAATTAAGTACCTATAACGGTAAACCTTGTAATCAAATTTCAAAATTTATAAACAAAAATAATCTTAAAGTTGCATGTAAGACTAATAACAAAATAAGTACCTAAGTTTTTAAAAAATAATAAGACAAAGACTAATAAATTACAGTCATCAGGAGTGTACAAATTAACGTGTAGTACCTACTTGTGAAAAATTATATAGGGGTCCAACTTCAAAAAATTTTATCAAAACATAAAAAATCGTTTGATAATATTCGTGATAATTCAAACTATGCCAAAAATTTAATAAAAAAAAACATATTTTTAATGATAAACTTGATATTCTACATATTCAACCCAAAAGCCATAAACTGAACCTCTTAGAATCTCTGGAGATAAATGAATGTAAACATTCTAAATTGCTTTTGAAGGACCAAATTTACCCTTTCTTAATCTCTTTTCATATGTCATATGTGGGAACTTCCTAATCTTGGAAATATATTTTAAAAATAACTATAAATTCTAGAACTTGATTATATTAGTTTAGTACTAATTTAAGATCTGACGAAAATATTGTATATCGAAACATATGTTATGTAAGTTTGTAAAATAAAAGCAAATACTCCTGTGATTTAATTGTAACATGGATATTCATCAAGTAACAGCCACCTTCATTCAATACTTAGACTATATTATGATCAATTATATTAAATAGGGTTTAGCTTAGGCTACTAGTGCGTCAGGTAAACCCGCCGCGGTACAATAATGGGGCTATAAGTCTTATTTGATTTAATGTCATCATTTTTAATAAATCTTAAAAAATCTTGAAAAATATAAGTTTTGCCATAATGAAAAGACACACGAATCATCGTTTTTTGAAAAACCCTAAGTAATTTGTTTTAAAAATGCTAACAGTTCCCTAACTATCCGATTCTGTTAAATTAAATACAAGATTTTTAGCTTTAAAAAATATACGATAATTTCTTGAGACTGCTACAAAAAAAAAAATTGTTTAACCATAATATTAATAATGACTTTTACCATGACCTTCAAGTTCATTTCAAAATCATGTTTTTTTTTGATAGAAATATACCTGGTTTAATCAGTTTATTATGTGCATATTAATTAAGCAGCATTCAGGAAATTCGCTTCTTGACACTCAACATTTCGGTGAAGCAGGATGTTTACTAGACGAATTTTGAATATAAATGTATAAAAACTTTCGTTTCGTTTTATAGTTTTATTTTGAAATTATCACACCGGCTAATAGACCAGTGCTGATCTGTACAAAAACGTCTATATTTGGATGTAAGAGGTGGCATTCCGATTTTTGCAGAAAAAGTTGTGTGATAACTTTAATAATAATAATCTCGTTTCCTACCTCTCAAACAGGTCCGGAACATTAACAAAAAAATTAAAATGTTTAAAAATAGTGAAAAACGACGATTTTTTCTACTTTATTTGCTTATAACAGATATAACTTTAAAACGATAAATTTTAGGGAAAAGTTGTAGATTAATAGTGTTGCGTAATTAAATTTTCTATAAAATACCATTGGTTAAAATTTTTTAAATTAATTACACATGCTGCAAAATAGCAATAAATACAAAAAGGGTAAATTGAGCCTGTTTTATCCAATTTTTTTCAACCATTTAGATTTTATGTAGGACCTTCATAATTCGCCTAGAAAATCTTTATAATATAATAAAACAGTCCACTAAATTTCATTAAAATCGATTTTGTAGATTTCGCATAATAATTTTGCAATCTATTTTTTTTTAAAGTGGTATCTCGCACAACAAAAACTAAACAACAAATAAGTTTGCTGATTTTTTGACATATAAAGGAGCACTTCACCTATCAAACGCACTTTATAAAATTAAAATTGGATTATTTGGGCGGCCTCAGGAATGTTTTAAAATTATAAAAAAAAAATTGGCTTATAAACAAATAGAATATCTCGGTAACTATTAGTTTAAATTAAATTCAAAAAACGGCGTTAGAAAGAACTTGGAAAGACGCTTCTTTAAACAAAAAAAAGTTCATTTACAAGCAGTGGCTCTTGAGATACTACCAGTCAAAGTTGACCGGCATTTGTAGGTCAGTAAAAATAGCATTTAACTTTGCACTAAATTTCCGATCTAAATTTCTTTTTTTATTAGGTTTCGAATAACTTACTGAGTATAAAATCACAAAATGCTGACAGATCCAGGTGACGCTAGAGGCGCCATCTTGAAAAAACGTTTTCGGCCGATATCTCGGAAACTATGCACTTTAGAGCAAAAGTCATATTGACCATTATTATAGAAAATAAAATTTTGCATCTTTTGTTTCCAGCAAACTTTTTTGTAAAACTTACCGTTTACGATTTATGGCCCATTTAATGAACCGATTTTTCGATCGCAGCCAATAACTCTTGAAAGATAAGATTAACCAATAAAATGCATCAATTCATTTTTAAAGATCCTTTTATTCTCTACAACTTTTGTTTTAAACTTTTTTTTCTAATGTCCATAGTTTTTGAGTAATAGGACGTTTTATGGTGGACTACCGAGCGAAAAGTTGAAAATTTCAAGATATGCATAGAATATAATAGTACAAATTCAACAAATAAATTAAAAAAAATATCCCGATTGTTTACGTAGTTAACAAATAATAGTTCAATTCCTTACCTGCAATAGTAACAAACATTTTTTTATTTTACTTAATTATATTTCGCTGCCGCGTCACCCGCCAAGCGTCGACATTTCTCCATTAAACCTCCTATAACTCAAAAAGTATAGACATTAGAAAAAAAAGTTTAAAACAAAAGTTGTACATAATAAACGGATCTTTAAAATGAATTGATGCATTTTATTGATTAATCTAATATTTCAAGAGTTTTTGGCCGCGATCGAAAAACCGGTTCATTAAATGGGCCATAAATCGTAAACTGTAGGTTTTACAAAAAAGTTTACTAAAAACAAAAGATGCAAAATTTTATTTTCTATAATAATGGTCTGTATGACTTTTGCTCTAAAGTGCTTAGTTTCCAAGATATCGGCCGAAAACGTTTTTTCAAGATGACGCCTCTAGCGTCACCTGGATCTGTCAGCATTTTGTGATTTTATGCTCAGTAAGTGATCCCAAATCTTATAAAAAAAAAATTTTGGATCGGAAATTTAGTGCAAAGTTGACCCGAAAAAACTGCTATTTTTACTGGCGTATTGCGACGAAGTTATAAACAATAGGACGGTATTCTTTGAACCACTATCTTTCTGTTTCGTAGCTCCTTCTCGATAAACATTTTCATGTCTTTGAGATATACATCATTCAAAGCTTATTTATATTAAAGTAGGCCTTGTTAGGGTGATGAATTTCGCCCTGTATATTTAATCTTATTCTCAGTTGTAAATGCGCTGTTGTCACGTCCTCAATAAAGTCATAGTGTTAGTGACAATAAATAAAATAACAATTGTGTACACCATTTCAGCGCCATCAAATCATTAAAACTTAGTACTTAAAAAAAAGGAAATAGTTAATTTAAAATATATATATTTAGATATAATGAACGCATTTAAAAAATAAAAGTAATTAAATGAAAGCAAACAATAAAAACATTTACAAAAAAGTCTTCAAATGCAATTTAGAACAAATTTTCTATGTCTATATAACGATATTAGAAAACATTTAAATTGGACCAGCTATAAATGAGAAAATACAAAATATTTCATTTTGTCGATACGTATTATATATATTGAAGAATTTTTCGTGGAGCTTTCCAGGTAGTGCGGCATTATGACATACCAATTGGTTTCAGCTATTTTGATAAGAAAAACAAAGATAAAAATTTCCACAAAATTTTATGCTTCAAATAATGGAAATCCGTTTAATATGTGTTCAATAGTTACAGTGCAATAATTCAGCAGAAAAGCAGATACACTAATAGTAAAATAAGCAAAGTAAAAAAAATGAAACAAACAATATTAAAAAAACATATAAACAAAAATTGAAGTAACAGATTTGGTTAAAACTATTGTCACGTTCATCTATTTGTTATGTATTTTCAATTCACCTCCAGTATCAAAGGTTAAATGTTGTCAAGTGAACAATTTTTCATGTAATAAGTCCAATCCGTCAAAATAATTTCTTCTGTATGTCTACAAAATTTTTTCCACATGTCTGGTGTACATTGTCTTAACGCTTCTGTCCAAGTTTTGTCCAAATATAAAAATGCAAAATGGAGGTAATCGAAGTAAATCATGTCTATGTTGTCTTAATATTTCATCTGTTACATGTCTTATCGTTGCTTCTGTATTGTGCAAGTATAATTGTCTTTTTTTTTTTATTTTTTTATCAAATTCGATATTGTTGCTGCTTAACCATCTCTATTATATCTATTTTGTTGCTGAAAATGTAGGTGGTCTGTTTTGTTGTACAAGATGAACTGAAGCATTATCCATGTTTACTTTATACACATTTCCCTGGAAAATTGAATAAAGCAGGAATAAGTTAATTAACAATCCAGTTTTTGAAAATATCACCATTTATAGTTTTGTGATAGTCAATGTCAGTATTTGAAGAGTCTAATAACAAATCACATCCCTATTGACCCACCATTTGCTCCTGCGAGTAAAATTGTAAATAGCTTTTCTTCGGATTACACATGCAATGGATTACGTTTGAAATAAGATTACTGTACCCATCGACGCGTTGGAGTACCATTTTTTTATATCCATCTCTAGGTACACGAATCTGGTGATTTCATTGCGCTTTTTTAATTCCATAAATTTCTGAAGGAAAAAGATTTTGGTGTCTTCGCTCACTTAAAATTTGTCGTCAGTTCACGTTTTTAAGTTTATATATCATTAATTTTGTATAAATAAGTTTGTTCACCGTTTAAATCTCAGTTTTGTTTTGCGTTAGTCAAGTTTATCTGAAGTAAAATATTCGTTTTTGTAATTGTACGTCCAAATCTGCCTCTGCAATTTTTTTTAAATGAAGTTCTTAAATGTATCTGCTTGATCTTTCTTCCTCTTGTTTGCCGCTTCTTTATCATTAACTAAATCTTTTTTTAAGATTTTTCGTTTACATTTAACACTAACCTAAAAAAACACGAAATATTTAAAAAATGTATTAACCCTTCAAGTCCGAAAATTAACATTTTTTGATTCTGTTTCGAAAAATGTTTTTTTCTGATAAACAATAAAGTGATGTGACTTGATTATACAAAATTTTTGACAGAATTATTTTCCAGTGAGAGATATGAGACGTTACCATATGGTAACTCTAGTACTTTCATGGAAGGTGAGGTACAAAAATGAACACTTTTAATGAGCTAAATATTATTCAATTCACAAAAATAAAAAAGTAAATACAAATTTAGAGTAACTTTTCCAGTGTACATCTATGTTCATAGTGTGTGGAATATCTGATTGCAATCAATGCACAAACCTACATTGCATTTGCTACACATGGTTCTCACACTGGAAATACAGCCTTCGCCTGCACAACGCCGCCTTTTTTTATTAGGGGTATGGACCAGAAGATGATTCATTCCATCGTATCTTACATCATCAGCCACTCTATTGCATGATATGCTGTTTCTATCAGTGAAAGGACGTCCACCAACTTTTGGCATCACGCCATATTTATGCAGATATGTTTGAGCAATATCTCTACGGAATGATAATTGTTGCGAATGTACACCCATCGATTTTCTACGTAAAATCCATGCATTGATTATCGCCACGTCAATCATCCAAGTGAATATACACCACCACCACTTCTTTCCGCGAATTGATATTCTGTATCTTCCCAAATTCTCATCCATTTGGTCTGTTCCTCCCATGAAATTATTATACTGACCAATAAGATTAGGTCTTGGTACCTCTATCACCTTCTTATCACTCTGAGAATAACGTTTTACATTACATGTTGGTTGTACTCCATATGAAGTGGAAGCGGCTGTAACCATACTGTTGTCTACCCATCTAGCTAAAATGATACCAACATCTTTAGCAATACAGTGATCAAATGTTCCTCTCGGTGCTTTTTTCAGTTCTGCCTTTGATTTGAGAGGACACTGTTTTGGAATCCGGTTGTCTCTTATGGTGCCCGTTCCAGAATATCTATTTATTCGTAAAAAATTGAAAAGCTGTATGCTTGTCAAAAGATTATCTAGGTAGAATTTATAGGGTAGATTTTTATGAGGTAAGTCTCGTAACATAGCAACAAACGAAGCAGCCGCCTTTCCAAAAGCTCGCTCATCATTCTCGTTTCCAACAAATCTTTTACTTTGATATACCTCGATATTTATGAGGTAACCCTCTTTTGAATTCATACTCCAAACTTTGTAGCCGAATCGTATGGGCTTACCACGTATAAATTGTTTGCACCCATGGTGCCCATAATATTTTATCATTGATTCGTCATAATCAATATGCTGTTCGGGAACAAAATTCTGTAAACAATTTTTTTTTATCCTCTCAATCATTGGTCTAAGTTTCCATAACTTATCTTCCTTATTTATCTGCGTGTTATCAGCACAATGCAGAAATCGCATTATTTAAAAAAAAACGATCTCGCCCCATCGCGTTACTGATAGCCAAATTCTTCATATCGTGTTCAGAAACCCAGTAGTATTTTTTTTCAGGCAACTCATTATACCCACTCACAATCAATATACCAATAAAGCATTTCAGTTCAGCAAGTGTCACTTTGGGGTCAGGAAAGTTCATAAACAAAGCATATCTCTGTATTTCTTGTAGCAACAAAGAGGTGACTGAATCATCGAAAAATAGCTCGAATAATTCAGTAGCTGACATATTTTTATATTTAGAATAATCGCCGCTAGGAAAGACCTTTTGGATACTAGTCATGTCCCCTCTGATCCATTCGATATCATGTGTATTGCAATTTTCATAAAGAAATGAATTTTCAGTATTCACCATGTCAGCATTGGCATTGTCAGCGTTTCCAATGTTGTCATTTCTAACTCTCCCATTCTCTTGAAAGAAATCTGATGTGTCATCCATAACACTTTCTGTAACATGTAACGTAAAAATACCCTTGGCTAGCTCCAGAGGGTCGTGACTTTCCTGCTGTGTTTTGCCTAATTTTCCCAAACAAGTTTTAAAAGGGCGCCAAGTACAGAGATACAAATAAAATACTTGGATCAGTTTAAAATGGTTTATTTCTAAAAATTCTGATTAGTAAATTTTGACAGTTAACGAAAATTAATTAATTCTCTTATCTTTGTTTTTTATTGGTGGCTTGAAAACAGAGTATCTTAAGCACGTGCTGTAGAAGGTTAATTTCCAATGGAAGACTTCTAGCTGAATTTTCCAAGCTTCTACGCAGTGGACTTAGAAAACAGCAACGGGAAGGAATTTCCTTTCGGCTTTTCTAATCGGGAAAGAAGAACAGCAATGGACTATCTCCGATGAAACCTCTCGTCGAAATCTTAATTTAGTTCTTTGCAAACCAATAATAGGGCCCTTCTTCTAGATGGCAATAACCCAAAAACAGAAGGGCAAAGATGGTCGGAAACTCTGAATTTCTTAAAAATTCAACATTAAAATGCACGAAATATAATCAAAAATTAACTACGAAACCTCGACTCTCCTTCCACTTTGCAGTCTCCCACTCGTTACAACGCCAAAACAATAGATAATTTAAAAATATTTATAGTCCAGGAGAATTGTTCGAAAATTAACGATACAATCGTTACACCACGGTACCTTGGCAGAAAAAAAAATTGAAGAGTTTTTTTTTTACTAAATAAAGTGAAAATTTTCTCAAAATAAGTAATGAAGATAAAAAGTAATAATCCAAAATTGGTGAATAGGTAAAGAATATAAAAATTAGTAAACTTATGTTGGTTAACAAGATGACTGGTGTAATCTATACTAATATTTTAAAGAGGAAAGGTTTGATTTTTTGTTTGTTTGTTTGTTTGTTTGTAATGAATAGGCTCCGAAACTACTGGACCGATTTCAAAAATTCTTTCACCGTTGGCAAGCTACACTATTCCGAAGTGACATAGGCTATGTTTTATTTTCAAATAAAATAGGGATCCTTACTAAAATGCCATTAATGTAACCAAAAATGACCTTAAAACCCTTACATCGCGTGCGCTAAGAATACTAGCCTCAAGGTCAAACCTTCCAATTAGTAGGGATCGGTTTTTCCCATGGCCAACCGCCTAAGGCGGGTCGAGCACCTGAAAATCAATTTATTTTGTTGCCAGAAAATACAACAATATGTAATATTGTTTACAGGAAAGCGTTGTCTATACTAATATTATAAAGGTTTGTTTGTTTGTTTGTTTGAAATGAATAGGCTCCGAAACTACTGGACCGATTTCAAAAATTCTTTTACCGTTGGCAAGCTAATTTTTTAAATGTTTTTATTTTGGTATTAATCCTTATCAAAATAACTTATTTCATAATCACGACAGATATCACAAATTTAGCATGTGCAATGGGACTAGGCTACTTATAAAGGAATTAAAGGACAATTAAGTTGTAGCAACCATTATAACTGAACCACCAGCTGGTCAACTAGCTCATACACTGAGGATACCGATGATCCCAACTGATCTACCAAATCCATTTAAACCGCTTCGATTTCCTATCAAAATATCTTTCGCTTTTACTAATAATAAGTCTTAAGGTAAAACCTTCCAATTAGTAGGGATCGGTTTTCCTCATGGCCAACCACCTCAGGCGGCTCGGAGCACCTGAAAATCAATTTATTTTGCTGCCAGAAAATAAAACAACATGTAATACTGTTGACAGGGAAGCGTTGACCCAATAAATTAAAATGGCTTTTGTTATTTTTCCTTAATCCCCGTGCAAAGCCGGGGCGGGCTGCTAGTTCTTAAATATACAAAATACCATATTAAAACCCAAGAAACAAAAAATTACCAGTACAAAAAGTTACTAACACTAAAATAAGGAGAAATTAAATCGACGACGAAGTGACTGGATTTTTACAAAAGGTATCAGCCAACCCAATTGGAACGAATCCTCAATGAAGCAAGTAAAATTACCGTGGGTTTTGAAGAAACCCAGGTAGTAGAAATAGTCACAAGACGAGTGACTAGATTTTTATACGAGGTACTAGCCAACCTAAAGTGGAACGAATTCCTCAAAAAGCAAGTAAAATTACCATAGGTTTTGAAGAAACCCAGGTAGTTAAACCGTCATAAGACAAAGTGGCTAGATTTTTCTACAAGGTACTAGCCAACCTAAAGTGGAACGGTCAACACTGAAGTTTCTCCACGCTGGACAGGGGATGCGAGGAGTTCATTGAAGACGGGTGGTCTCGGCATAACCAACGGTTATTCGCATCGATATAAGATGGCATGTCAGCTATAAAAAAAAATAAAAATAAACAAAAAGAAAAAATGGTAAATATATAAAAAAAAATATAGGGACTTGACCAAGGGAGTTCCGAAAATTAAGCTTCCCCGGGAACATGTTTCTCCATTTGGCAGACAACGCCCAGCCGGGAAGAGAGAGAGAATTTAAAGCCAAAGAGGTTAAGACAAAAAAAAAATTTGAAAAAGTGGCAATAACAAAAAGAACAAAAAAAAAAATATAGTCACAATCGGTAAGAGAGTCCCCCCACTCTAAATAAAATTTGGTCGCATTGACCAGCACCTCTAGGGTACCAAAAAAAGTCATAATCGGTATTGATTTGCTTCACAAAGATAAACCCTAACGGTTAAAAAAAAAGAAACAAAATAGACCATAATCCCACAACACAAGATAACATAAGGTAAATTCCTATTGTGTCCCATCCATACGGAACACCAATAGAACTAAAGAGCAGTTACACAAACTGCTACACGATAAAGAGGTCTCACAGACCCCTACAAGATACTAAGGTCTCACAGACCTTACACGGTAATAATGTGGTCATCCAGACCACACTCAAAATGCCCACGGCAAACAACGATAAGTACCCACACTCAAGATAGAAAAAGAAATTCCTCATGACCATCTTCCAAAATTCTTAACCGAAAGTAGTGAAATACAAAGAGAAAAAGGAAAAACCAAAATACAGAAATTGAAGGAATACAAAAAAGATTTTGACTGCAACTATCACAATCCCAAAATAAAATCATATAAAAACAGACAAAAGCTTTCATAGCAACGAACAAAGTACATATTGATAAAACGGTACAAACACATTAAAATCTGCCAAGAAGGGCCCTAACTGTTTAGAAAATTCCGCCTATAAATCAGAAATAATAGAGATAAATTCAAGATAAAGAAATATTTTAAATGTATAGATAACATCGTAAGAGACAATCGGTATAGAAAAATTACTACTTGTGAAGGCAACATAATTGTAAAGGTAAAAAAAAAATTAAATAAATATAATAATAATCTTCAATAACGGTAAACAAAACTAGATTCCGAAATTATCAGAAAATTAAATAAAGACTAATAATATTCTTTAATACGACAAACAAAATCAGGTTTAAAAAATTATCAGAGAGTTAAACCAATCACCCAAATGTTGTTAACCTTGAGCGGTAGCTAGATATAAATTGAACAAAACAATATTACGGGTAAAAAATTAAATGTTAGTAAAAACCCGAATTGACAAATATTTGTATGTCTGTACTAATTTGATGTTAAATAATTATTGAAAAGAAAATGAAAGGACAAAACCAGCAAAAACTCAGGCCTTTGATGTTGGGCGCCAATTTGTAACGTAAAAATACCCTTGGCTAGCTCCAGAGCCTGCTCCAGAGGGTCGTGACTTTCCTGCTGTGTTTTGCCCAATTTTCCCCAAACAAGTTTTAAAAGGGCGCCAAGTACAGAGATACAAATAAAATACTTAGATCAGTTTAAAATGGTTTATTTCTAAAAATTCTGATTAGTAAATTTTGACAGTTAACGAAAATTAATTAATTCTCTTATCTTTGTTTTTTATTGGTGGCTTGAAAACGGAGTATCTTAAGCACGTGCTGTAGAAGGTTGATTTCCAATGGAAGACTTCTAGCTAAATTTTCCAAGCTTCTACGCAGTGGACTTAGAAAACAGCAACGGGAAGGAATTTCCTTTCGGCTTTTCTAATCGGGAAAGCAGAACAGCAACGGACTATCTCCGATGAAACCTCTCGTCGAAATCTTAATTCACTTCTTTGCAAACCAATAATAGGGCCCTTTTTCTAGATGGCAATAATCCAGAGACAGAAGGGCAAAGATGGTCGGAAACTCTGAATTTCTTAAAAATTCAACATTAAAATGCACGAAATATAATCAAAAATTAACTACGAAACCTCGACTCTCCTTCCACTTTGCAGTCTCCCACTCGTTACAACGCCAAAACAATAGATAATTTAAAAATATTTATAGTCCAGGAGAATTGTTCGAAAATTAACGATACAATCGTTACAAACATGATCACCATTTCTAAATAATACTTCTGCTTCAGATCGCAATTGTCTTCCAGTGAAATGATCAGGTATTAGCTCTAATTCATCTCCTGAATCTTCATCAGTTAGTACATGAGGTTCAGGTGGGGTGATATATATATCTGATACGTCATTTTCCTCTGAATAGGCCAGTTCCAAAGCTCCCTCGAGGGTTAATCCTCCACTGAAAACAATTTGTTCATAATATCAGGCTAAAGTACCTACTAGCGTTACCATTTGGTAACGCCGTGATATATCGGGATGATGATCAAAATCAAAACCTCTTTTTTGAATTTTTGACAGTGACTAATGTTTCTCTATCTATTATTAATCGTACAATATGGTTGAATTAGCAAAATAGAGGAAATTGCGGTATTTCTGGCAACTGACGTGAAGCGGATATCCATTTTTCTGCCGGGTGAAAAGAAACGATCGTTCAACACTTTATCTGACGGATTGAAAGTCCCAACTGTGCATGAAACATCAAAATATACGTAGTTCAATGCATGAAGAGAACTATCCTAGCGCCATCTAAATTTTTAAGATGTAATTTCAATATTTATTTGGCGGTAGAAAACTGTCTTCTCTCTGTTACCATATTATGGTAACGTCGGTGCTTGAAATTTAAATGATATTTGATTGGTCATAGATTAATGAATAAAACATCGATTCGTCCATGTCCTATCAAATTACATTTTAATTATTATTATGGATCATTGTTATTAAAGAAATTAATGAAAATATTTTATTCTTAAACATTTTTAACTTTTACTATAGTGTGTAATCCGGCAACATTGTAAAATAATGACTGACAGAAGAAATGTGAGGTTAGGTATGTTTAATAAATTATAAGTAATTTGAATGTAATAAGAATGTAAAGAATGTACCAAATAACTTAAAATACTCAAATACAACTATTTTAATGAAATTAAAAATGTTTGGAACTATTTGCTGATGAAAACATTGGAAATAATCTTGTATAGAAACACAATTAGTACTTACATTAAAAACCTAAGAGATCTTATATAAATCACTCTTCTGAAATTTTCGGGTCTTTTCTAAACATGTAACATATTTGTATTCATTTTTTCATCTCTACACAACTTTTTTTTCGGCATATTATATTTTTTAATGCATTTAACCATTATATTTATAATATTTGTTGTCAAGCTTGTCAGTTTGTGACTTGCAATGACTTGGTAACTTTCAAACACCAACATGACAAAAACCAATACCAACGTGAATGAATAAAAAGATAGCCTGCTAGATATAAATAAACGTTAAATCGTTTATATCTATAACATATATTTAAATAATAAAAACTATCGATATTCCGCGTGAAAAATACCAAAAAAACAGGCTGTGAAAATTTAATTTCAAAGTTGAAAATCGGTATGCCCAAAAACGGCGGGTGAATAGTCGACGCATTTTACCCCAACTACCTGCTAGAAAGAAAAAGGTTCATAATCCAACATGAATATTCGACACAGAATGTTCAGAAAACGTATTTCCCTAATCCCTTTATTGCCAATAAAATCTGCCCCTTCCAATTTGATATTTTTATAATTAACAGGTAAATTTCTTACACTTAGGTACAATTTTCTCAGTTTTGTTTATAATTATGAGCTTTGATCGATGTTGTTTTGTTAAAATGAGTATAATTACAAGTTGTCGTAATAGAGATTTGCTATTATTCGAAAATTATACATTTTCTAAAAGTAGGGATTTAAAAAGTGGTGAAATATCCCGGCGATGCGTCCAAAGGAAGTGCTCAGCAATAGCAGTTACTATGGGGCCTGATGTTATAATAACTACAGCCAATTTAATTCATAATCATAACGTGAATATCCAAAAAATAAATAGGAAAATAGTCACGAATGCGTGCAAGCGAAAGGCGGAAGAGTATTTTGGTAAAAAACCGGCAAAAATTATTCGGCGAGTTTTAGTTGAAACATCAACACCAAATTTGACAGTGATATCGAGAATATTCGGCGGAACATATATACATGTCGCAGAAAAGTGCTGCCGGGCGTCCTACCCAAAAATGTTGAAGAAATTCATAGACTAGTAAATGTGAACTCCCCTCAAACAAGCAATGGTGAAGATTTTTTATTTTTAAATGATCTGGAACATCATATAATAATTTTTTCATGTCAGACAAACATTCGTGTCTTATGTCAAATTAAGACATTATTATATAGATGATACTTTTTCATATTGCACCAAATATTTTGGACAATTATTTACAATACAATGGTCACTACATACCTTTGGTTTATTGTTTGTTAAGAGATAAAACAACATCATCATATAAAAATTTGTTTTTATCATTAAAATCCAGAATTTTTGAATTGTATAAATTGTGCTGGGATCCTCTAGAAGTATTTATTGACTTTGAAAAAGCAATTCATATTGCTTTATCTAATAGTTTTCCCAAAATTAAAATTAATGGTTGTCGATTTCATTTACACCAAAACTGGTTTAAAAAAATCCAGTCACTTGGATTGGTTCGAGAATTTAACAACCAAGACTCAGATATTGGCAAATGGATGCGACATACTTTTGGTTTAACGTACTTAGCACCAGAAGAAGTCGAGGATTGCTATGTGTTCGATCTTATGTCGTACAAACCTAATAATGAAAAATTAGAAAAATATGCTGATTATCGTCTGGAAGTCTATATAGCAAAAGATTCTCAATTTCCGCCAACAATTTGGGCAGATAAAAATGCATCGGGGATGAGAACGACAAATGCATGTGAGTCGTTCCATTCCAGATTTAATTCATCATTTTATGCGGCTCACCCGTCTTTATATATATTTATTCAAAACTTGATAGATTTTCAACTAGATACTTATATAAAAATAAATAGTCTTAGCAAAACAGCAAAAATTAAAGACAAAAATGTAAAAAATAATAATTGCGTTTCTAGAACGAATGATTGAAAGTCTTAATTTAAATCAAAGAACAAGACTTGCTTTTGTAAAATTAGTGTCTTATCATTCATGTTATAGTAATAGTAATAATTAGTTTATCTATATATATAAAAATGAATGTTTGTCTGTATGTCTGTATGTACCCAATGAACTCAAAAACTACCGGACCGATTATTATGAAAATTGGTATGTATATGTATTTTTCCACGGAGAAGGTTTGTATATATGCTTATTGATGTCACTCGCCAACAGGTGGCGCTGCAGAGTAGCAACTTCTGCCCCGTTCAAGCAATTGTCATAAAAATTGGTATGTATATGTATTTTTGCACGGAGAAGGTTTGTATGATATGCTCATTGATGCCACTTGCCACCAGGTGGCGCCGCAGAGTAGCAACTTCTGCCCTGTTCAACCGATTGTCATGAAAATTGGTATGCATATGTATTTTTTCACGGAGAAGGTTTGTATGATATGCTCATTGATGCCACTCACCACCAGGTGGCGCTGCAGAGTAGCAACTTCTGTCCCGTTCAACCGATTGTCATAAAAATCTGTATGTATATATATTTTTGCACGGAGAAGGTTTGTATGAGATGCTCATTGATGCCACACGCCACTAGGTGGTGCTGCAGAGTAGCAACTTCTGCTGATGATGTATTTTTAATGGGTAAGATGAATATGATATTCGTATTAATGAAAGTTACCACCAGTTGGCGCTTCCATGTATCAAGTTCAAAAAAGTTTTTTTTTTTATAATTTGTTTGTTTGTTTAAATAATTATACAGCTATTAAAATAAAAATATTTATATTTAAAATGTTTAGTAAACTTTTCTAAAAAAAAAGTCTACAAAATAGAAAATCATATGTACCTAGTTTTATTTGTTATAAATAAATAAATTTATTTATAACAATATGAAAGCATCTTTGGGATTTGGTAATGCGTTGGTATTTTCTATTTGAGTTACATCAGATTAAAAAAATAAAGAAGCAAATTGCTCCATTGGAAGCTGAGAAAATGTATTTTTTTACGCATACCCATTTTGAACCTTGAAATTAAATTTGCACAGCCTGGTTTTTTGGAATTTGTCACGCGGAATATCGATAGTTTTTATTATTTTAATATATGTTATAGATATCTCAAAGACGAGAAGAAGCAACGAAAGACAAATATAGTGGTTCAAAGATTACCTTCCTATTGTTTATAACTTCGTCGCAAATGCCGGTCAAATTTGACCGGTAGTATCTCAAGAACCACTGCTTGTAAATAAACTTTTTTTTGTTTAAAGAAGCGTCTTTCCAAGTTCTTTCTAACGCCGTTTTCTAAATTTAATTTAAACTAATAGTTACTGAGATATTCTATTTGTTTATAAGCCAAAAAATTGTTTATAATTTTAAAACATTCCTGATGAGGCCGCCCAAATAATCCAATTGTAATTCTATAAAGTGCGTTTAATAGGTGTAGTGCTCCTTTATATGTCAAAAAATCAGCAAACTTATGTGTGGTTTAGTTTTTGTTGTGGGATATACCAAATTTTTAAAATAAAATTAGATTGTAAAATTATTATGCGAAATCTACTAAATCGATTTTAATGAAATTAAGTGGACTGTTTTATTATATTATAAAGATTTTCTAGGCGAATTATAAAGGTCCTACATGAAATCTAAATGGTTGAAATAAATTAAATAAAAAAGGCTTAATTTACCCTTTTTTTTGTATTTATTGCTATTTTGCAGCATGGATAATCAATTTAAAAAAATTTAACCAATGATATTTTATAGAAAATTCAATTACGCAACTTTTATTTTTCTACAACTTTTCCCTAAAATGAATCGTTTTAAAGTTATAAGCAAATAAAGTAGAAAAAAATCGACATTTTCCACTATTTTTAAACATTTTAATTTTTTTGTTAATGTTCCGGACCTGTTTGAGAGGTAGGAAACGAGATTATTATTATTAAAGTTATCACACAACTTTTTCTGCAAAAATCCGAATGCCATCTCTCACATCCACTAAAAAACAGATCCGCCCTGGTCTATAAGCGTATTAATAAAACTGCTAGTTTAGTCGAGGCAATGAAGCACTAAAAAAGCCAAAGATAAGGAAATCTTTTAGGATAGGACGGATCGGAATGCGGTTTCAAAAATTATTTATACCATTCCTACCTTCTTTCTGCCTAGTACAAACCAGAAGTTGCATTGCTGCAGCCAAAAATGCATTCGAAAAATGCATTTTTTGAGAGGACTTTTGGCAAATTCAATAACTTTGTAAATAAGAGTCTGAATTGGCCCAAGTTGTGTACACAGGGGTTTTTGACATCGCTGATCGCGACTATGATGTTCAAATTGACAATAACAAATTGCCTCATGAAAAGATATAAATAAAACAATAAAAACAGTTTTCTTTTGAAACACCATTTAATTTTATAGTAATTAATGGTGATAAACTGTGTTTAGCAAATTTATTTTATTGTTTAATTTTATTATATACTATATGCAACAAAGAACTTCATTAAAATAAAGTATCTCTCTCACTTCATTTTTTTATTTCGTAAAATTTTTACAGACAATAAATCATAAAGCAAAGCACTAAACTCATTTAATTGATTTTATGCACTGCTACCAAAGTTGCAAACTAAACCCATTATGTTCATTGTTTCCCAATCTTTATAACATATTGTAAAGGAGTAATTTTTGTATTTTTTCCCCGCGGGGTTCGTTTTACACTTTTAGAGGTAAAAAAGAATTAGTATGTAAGATCAAATCGAAGCAACAAAAGAAAAAATATATTCTGTAAAACATATTAATAGGTTAACGAAAATATTAGGACAAAACGTGTTCAAAACAAAACAAGACCGTTAAAAAATTTTATTGTCACTTGTCTAAAGAAAACCCGCTTCTAAATCGGAGGCCTCGTCCGAGGAGGAGCTAGCCCTGTCTATCGCAGCTATTCAGCAAAGGGGTAATACAATGTCCCCCTTTGTAACACTCATGCGACAAGCGAGGAATACAACAGAAGTAGGTGTATTGCCAGCTGGGCAACAAGTACATCTGGGTTTGTATCTCCTTTTTCTACGTCTGTATAATTTCAGTAGCCAGATCAAGGAGAATATCAACTTGTTGTTAAGTTCTTGGAGTAGTGTCGTCGTCAATGTGGAGGTTCAATAAACAAGAGAACGGACTCATCTTACTGGGTCGGTCCCGTTTTCGAATGGTTTGTTCGGGTAGAGAATCACTCTCTTCATCTGGTAAGTGAAAAGGTGCCAGAAAGGATACATGAAATTTTCCTGTGGGTGCGTCAAGCTGATAGGGATTGGCAACTTTGCGTCACTGATTTATTAGCGGCACTCCGAACATGGCATTCTTCCAGCACCGGCGTTAAAGGAGACATCCCGACGAGTAGGTTCGTGGTTCTTCCTAGCTACGCAAAGGATTTGACTTTTATATAAGAGATAATTTCGGCTACATAGTTATTACTTTAAATTATTACTCGTAGATCACGGTTGGCATCGTCTGGAGATCTTGCAAAAAAAATGTTAAATACTATTTTTTTACGGTAACTTTTTAATGGTGTAGACTGAGTTGTAAAGACATAAAAATCGCTTTTATTCATTTTTTTATGCTTACGGGCAAATACCTGATAGTATCCACATGTAACTTTATTAGAGTAGTTTAAAAAACCTTAAAAACTTCTACATATGAGCTTAAAAATAACTCCGTTAACATAATTTTATTATCCAAATTAATAGAGATACTTAAATGTACATACATATCTGAAAAGGTAATTTTTATAAGTTTACAGAATTAATTTAGGTAGAGACGATTCCAAAATTAACGCGACAGCTCAGGTTTCCCCACCTATCTTTACCGTCGACTCGAACGCTACCGATTACCCAGTTCGAGAGGTTTTGTGAAGATGGCTCTGGGACTAACAAACACCGCACACGAAATCCGCTAAGCAATTGAATAGTACTAGAATTCTCCGACTGGAGGCGCAGCGGCGCGCGCCGATCGGAGATCGTCGGCGTATATCCCCACATTGCCGAATTTTACTGGAGCTGTCGCGTTATTTTTGTAATCATCTTTACATTAATATCACGTAAACGCAAAAAACATATTAATAATCTTGCCCAATTAAATCTAAAGAAAACGGAAATTTAATAATAAAGACCATTTAGGCAAATTGTTTTTTTTTTACAAAAGTAATTTAGCAGAAATAGTTTTTATCATTATTTTCGAATCAAGATGGAGATTTTACGAAATGCTTACTTTTTTTATTAATAACTAGCTGTACCCGGCGCGCGTTGCTACGCCAACTACTAAAATAAATTTAAGAAAAATAAAAGAGATAGAAAGATAGATAAGGAAAGAAAGTTTATAGTTTTGTTTTACTTATCGCACCAAAAATATATTTTTCGAACTTATATTTATACGAATTCGTATAGATATCTATTAATCAGTATTGAATTTGATACATTGAAGGGCCATCTGGTGGTAACTTCCAATAATACGAATATCATATTCATCTAACCCATTAAAAATACATCATCATACTGATTTTCATGGCAATCGGTTAAACGGGGCAGAAGTTTCTACTCTGCAGCGCCACCTGGTGGCGAGTGGCATCAATAAGAATATCAGACAAACCATCTCCGTGGAAAAATACATATACGTACCAATTTTCATGACAATCGGTTGAACGGGACAGAAGTTGCTACTCTTCAGCGCCACCTGGTGGCGAGTGGCATCAATGAGCAAATCATACAAACCTTCTCCGTGGAAAAATACATATACATACCAATTTTCATGACAATCCGTTGAACGGGACAGAAGTTGCTACTCTGCAGCGCCACCTGTTGGTGAGTTGCATTAATGAGCATATCATGCAAATCGTCGCTGTCGAAAAATACGTATACATACCAATTTTCATGACAATTGGTTGAATGGAACAGAAGTTGCTACTCTGCAGCGCCACCTGGTGGCGAGGGGCATCAATGAGCATATCATACAAACCTTCTCCGTGGAAAAATACATATACATACCAATTTTCATAATAATCGGTCGAGTAGTTTTTGAGTTCATTGAGTACATACAGACATACAGACTTACAGACATACAGACAAACATTCATTTTTATATATATAGATTTCTACAAATTACGTCTAAAAAAATATATTATTATAAATTACTTGTAAAGTGATGCAATAGGCAATGAACTAATTTATACCGGATGTCCAGAAACTATCCTTTTAAATTAAACACTAGTAATCCAGCGTAATTTTATGTTAATTTATAAAAAAAATTTGGACATCAGCATTTTTTTTGCTTTTTAACAATAATGCGATTTTGTTTCCAAAAGCGAGTTTTGCTCTATCAAAGCGAATTTTGAATTTTTATAATTAAGTTTTGGTTGCTTATTGGTCGCTTTGTCTAGTTGCTGATTACCATTGGTTGATAATAAGTGTAATACCAGTCATTGTGGACTATAATAAGCCAATAATTTTAATCTAATTCCAGTCTAATTTTTCTAATGTTGAAATTAGTATTCTGGAAGCCATGTTAATTCTTTATATCTTTCCAGCATTGTGTTTTAATTTGCTATTGAAATTGTATTTTGTGATTTTTTTTTTGTATGTGAAACCTTTAATGGCACAGTTTTGTCCCGTCGCGTCGGTCGCTGTTTTGCCCGCCGCTGTTTTGGGTCGGTGTTTTTTTGGACCGGCGCGCGGCGCTGTTTTGTCCCGCGCTCTTTCGGCGGCGCTCTTATGGCCGCGCTGTTATGTCCCATTCCGGTGATATCATCATTACATAGAAACACTGTTTAACGATTTTTCGCTAGTTGATTTAACTCATCAGCAAACCATGACATACAATTAGATCCTTGGTAAGAACGATAGTATGAAAAAGTATCATCCCAATAACATTTCAAATAGTAACCAATAATAGTTGGGATGTGTTTCTGGTATTGTTTTCCTTCCTTAGATTTTAGTGTACTTGCAAGATCTGCATAAATTACGAATGGCACTTTATCTTATTTGTTTTTAAAATCCTTAAACTTTAATATTTTTTCCTATTTCAGGCATTTTGATGGCACAATTATTCATTTATAAACAAATTTTGATCTTATTTATCTTGAGAACGAAGGTAGTAAAGACAACGGTCACATAAATATTTTTGACCATTTTCATACGTAATGATAACGAACTTTAACTGCATATTATTTTCATTCTCTTCTTCATTGAGCTTGTATTAGAGGGAGATTTACATGTCTCTTTTTTTTTCAGGTAGTTAGATACGTTGGTAAAGTAATAAATTATTTTTTTACTTTCTTTAAGATGTAGGTATACATAAACAGAGACATTGTTTAGTTTTTTAAATACCGGTATATGTTTGTCCGTTATTGGAAATTGTATACCCTTTAGTTTTAAAACAGTTGAGTAATGATGGAATTTGGAAATTCTTTTCAACTGGATATAAAGCTGAGACTACAGACTACGCAAAACCAGCTTATTCGTTATTTTTTAAGTTTATACAAGCATTTTTTTTTATTTAATTTTTTTGAGTAATTTAATATATGAAGAATCAGGCAATGGTGTAAATTTATTAATATTAACACCAATGATTGATTTCAGGGCACAGCCACGATCTTTATTTGAAATTCTTCTAGTTTTGTCAGAATAGGTTTCATTATCATCTTCTCACACCAATTCAGTGTTTTGCTAAATAGCAGCGTTAGATGTAGTGTAATATTTATGTTCGTCAATCACTCTATTTCCTTTACTTATTTCAAGTATCCCACAAAAGACCATATTGACTTTAACAGCTTTTTCAGTTTTGAGAACATTCCGAATCTTATGCTTAAATATATCTCTAGAATCATTTAAAAACTGTTTAGGTTCTTTATGATGTAAAACAGATATTACACCAGTATAATTATCTACTGCTTCCGAATGCTGAGATAGAGTCATGATGTTTTGCTGTTTCTTTTCGTATGTTTAAGCCACTGTTATGTTTATTAAAAACCTTAAGTGGGTTTCCTTAAAGTTTTAATATTATTAAGAGCACTTAATAGATGCTTTTTTTCTTCAACTGAAGGACTTCTCCTTATTGTTTGTTTTATTCTTCTAATACGTATTAAACATTTTCGAAGACTTTTCATTAATATTTCCATATCCAGGGTAAAGGATAAAAAAGTTCAGACTCTTCGTTATTTGGATATAAGACCGTCAGTAAACTTCATGATTACTTGGCACCAGCCTGCAAAAGAAACGTAATTTAGATTAAGAGTGCCATTAATATATAAGAAATTGTTACCAATAAATTAAAATTATATAATTTTAAATAGAGATATAAAAAATCTTTACTGAATAAATGTTTCAAGTATCTTATTGTTGTTTAAACCAATACAAAACTCTGTAGATCAAAGAATAAACATAGGCAATATCAAATATTGTTGTGGAAAATTAATCTTAAGGGAAAATAGTGGATTTCGGATGTTCAATAGTAAAATGGTAGGTATGCTCTAAAGGGTCTAAAGTGACCAATTTTTCAAATTAGCGTTTCTTTTTATGTGTTTTAAAGGCACGCAGAACAATTTTCAGAGATTAGGTAAATCTTAAAATTAAATGACAGACCGGTAAGGACAAAGATTTTTTCAGATTCCAAATGAGTAAATAAACGTAAATAAACTTGAAAATTAATTGTAATTCTATAAATTATGTTGTAAAAGCCGGAAATCTTTTATATCCCAAGTATAATTATGATATCAAATATTCTTAAAACAACTAATGTATAAAATGGATGACCTTTTAGCAGAAGCTTAGTAAAAAAAATAAATAAATAAATAAGGAAAATAACTTTGCTTTGACACAACGTCTTCACCTACGTGTTATATTTTCCAATATTACTGTATAAATAATATAACGTTAAAAAAAATAAAAAACATAATAGTCATATCACAAAAAACTACAAGTATGTTATAGAAAAATAAAATAAACTAAAGACTTTAAATTTATAAGATATCAACTGCGTTTTCTTACCTTTTTAGTTTTTTTACCTTTTTCCATTTTACTTTAGTTCTTCGTTTTTCTATTTATAAATGGAAATACTACGCCATCTACCAATGATCTGTAACCTAAATATATAAACAAATGATCTTACATCACTATCGCTTGGAATTTAATAAAGTAAATGGGTAGCAGCAAGGGTGAAATGTCTTTAAAACACTCTTTTAACCATTCAAGCTTTCGACCTTTATTGGGTAATCTTTAGGGATCTACAAAGTATTTATTTAAAAATAACACAGTGATTACATCTAAAACAACTTACACTTATTTGAGATTATGTTAATAAAAGTGTTGGATTTAAGGACCTGTTGTAGGACTTGTGTCCTTTTCAGGGAGTGAATGGGAAGGTTTGGATGGTGTTAGTATCGGTCACCGCTCTCACAAATTTCGCCACTTGCAGCAGGTTGGATTGCTTTAACTGTAGCTCTTGTATCTCCTTACGCTTAAACGTAACTAAAAAGTCTTTTCTTTTTGTTGTGAGTGTGAGTGTATGTGGATGTGTAACCTACGTGGTGCAATGTGGGGTTGGGAGATTGACGCTGTGACGTGTCTCGTCCGTCGTGGAGCCTTTTTTTGTAGTATCCAGTCCTGTAGACACCTGTAACAAAGGGATGATTTATCTAGAAAGGTTTCCAGGTCTTCAAGAAGGTCCCTGTCTACTGTTTGGAGGCGTCTCAGGTTAAGAAGGGGAATCTTGTTTTTCGGTACTCTGGATCTTCTTCCAGTGGGTATGGGGTGTCCCCTGTGCTGTCGTGTTCGTTTCCTGAAGAGCCGGTATGTTTGTGTTGTTGTAAACAAGGTGGCTTGGGTAGAGGAAATGTAGATTTTTTACTTTTTTTGTAGTATCCGGTCCTGTAGACACCTGTAACAAAGGGATGATTTATCTAGGAAGGTTTCCAGGTCTTCAAGAAGGTCCCTGTCTACTGTTTGGAGGCGTCTCAGGTTAAGAAGGGGAATCTTGTTTTTCGGTACTCTGGATCTTCTTCCAGTGGGTATGGAGTGTCCCCTGTGCTGTCGTGTTCGTTTAATGAAAAGCCCGTATGTTTGTGTTGTTGTAAACAAGGTGGCTTGGGTAGAGGAAGTGTAGATTTTTCACTTTACGTGGGATCGCTCTTTCTGTGGCATGAATAGAGTTGAGAAGTCTCTTATGGAGAGAAGATTATGGCACGGCCTTATAATCGACCAGAGGTCTAATAAAGGTTTTGTATGTATGGAGTAGGGTTTTGGTGTCACCTCTTTCGAGTCTACCGCCCAGTGCACTTACCTTTACTTAAATTATTCTGTTAGAGAGGTATAAATAAATCAGTTTGATGAATGGAATGGGGAATTGGATGTCAATGAACTATCTAATAAAGCCAGCATGCCAAACCTTGTCGAAGGCATTGTGGACACACGTAAGTATGGCAGTGGCGACTTTTATCTGATCGGATTTTGGGTAGGGTGGTTTGGTCTAAATTCATTTGGAAAGGGGGAAATTATAGAGTTGGTGTCTAAAAAGTCTCTAATTCTATCTAGAAGTAAAACTTTAAAGAGTTTGCCAATGACGTTTAGCAAAGAGATTGGTCTGTATTTGTGAGGGTTTGTGGTGTTTTTTCCAGGTTTGGGGATTAAAATGGTGTTAAACGACTTCATGAAGGAAGGGTACTAGGCTTTGCCGGGACAAGAGTTAAAGAGAAGAGTAAAAGAAGGCATAATCGAAAGAAGGAGTTGTTTTAGAGTTCGTATAGAAATGGAATCTAAACCAGGAGCTGAATTTTTCCCTTTTTGAGATGCAGTAAAGATGTCTTCCTCAGAAAATGGGATGTTCTCAGGAAGGGAGTTTGTTGCTGTAGCAGGCTACGGGTAATGTGCTCTGTTTCTAGGAAGAATTAGTGGTCGAAATTTGGGTTTTCCGGGGGGGTGGTGTAGACTTGTTGTTAGTGATTTTAACAGATTAAGGCTTTATCTTTAGGAGTTTGGATGACTTGGCCATTTACTTCAAGATGAAAATGTGTTTTGGATTTTTGGCCAGTTAAAAATTTAAAATTGATCCATAACTTGGCTACGTCTCGATAATCCGGGCATGCTGTGACCTGTCTCCAAAGTAAAGCTTTATGTAAGTTGATCGACAGCCTTACTCGAGCATTGAGACGGTTCCAATAAGTTTTGATAGCTGGGTCGTGAGTGAAGTAAAGCGTCTGTAAATGACCCTTTTTTGTCTAATCATTGACAAGATGTGTTAAGGGAGTCTGGGGCATTCTGAATTTGAAATGAGGATTGCAAGTTCGGAAGCTGTTTTAATTACGTTCTGAAGTTGGAAAACGGTCGAGTCGATGTCTTCTGTCGACTTGAGCGGAGGGTTGTGGGGAATATGGTAAGTAATCTCGGTTTTGAATAGATTCCAATTAGCTCGGATCGAAAATCCCATTTCAATACTAACCATTATACCTACTTTTATTAATTTACTTGCTGCCAAAACATTGAAGCAAAAAGACGGCAATAAAAAAAACCTGATAGTAACACTTATTAAATTTCTTTATAAGGCTATCTCTTCCAGCTTAAAGAACCAATAGTTTTTTTGCCGATTCTCCATCTACATCTGTTAGCGTACCACCGTATGAAATTTAGATATTGCTAAAAAATAAAAATAAAACAGCAACTATGTGCAAACAAGCAATATTGAGTAGCTCTTTCTATCAGACAATATATAATTTAAAGAAACATTAAGAATTTATATCACACAATAGTTAAATAAAATAAAGAAAAAAAATATTGGAAAAGGGAGAAAAACAGTCATACTTAAAAAAAAGCAAACAACGTAAATATTACACTTCAGAATCTTCGTTAAATAATAAATAACACAGAATTTTTATTAAAACTTTAAAAAGGCAGAAAAAGTAAATGGTGAATCAGATACTTCATTTTTTTATGCCTAATTGGACTTGATTGTGGCGAGGCCAATAATTTCTTTGTTAATAATCGGTTTAGTTCTGTAGATGTAGAGTTTTAAATTTTATAAAACATGTTAACAGTTTTCTATTTTTTTATTTTTTTATGTATTAGCTATTTGTTTGGATTAAAAGTTCTTAAAATTTTATAACTTCTTGTATTATTTACACCCAATTATACAAAATCAACCTTTTACAAGTTTTGAGGCAAATGTATATGCCAAAAAACTATTTCATTTTTGGTAACAATAAAAAAGGTCACTAGAAAACATCCAGATATAACAACTTATCTTGTCTCAACCATTGTATGTAAAATTTCCGTATTACATCTACTATTTTAACATGAACTTCTTCACGAATAAAATTAAGGTCGCTATTTCGTATGGTTTCATCCAACTTTTCAAATAAGCACTAATTTTCAACAATTTTTATCCGGTATTCAGGTTGTTAACCTTAACAAAAGACAACAAAAATAATTTTTTTTCACAGATGTGTTAAGTGGTTGATTTATTAATAGTTTATTGTTATTCAAAGTTGGATGTAAGTTTTTTTTGGGAATTAAGAATGTTATTCACAATAAACTTTCCATTTAAACAAAAAAAATGTTAAAATGTTGTTAGTCAACCTGCTTGACATCAAACATTTTCGTAAATTTTAATTAATAAGTGTAGACACAAACGGTATCGTGAAGACCTTGAATTTATTCGTCAACTTCTTCACAATAAAATTGTAGATTTAGACCAGCGCGCAGCGTGGATCTGTTTTGAGTTAGCTGTTGAGAGGAAACCTGATAATTTTTGTTGAGATTGGTTAAAAACAATAATATTAAATAATTGTTGTATAAGTTAATAAGTTGTTTTTAACCAATTTCAACAAAAATTAGCGGGTTCCCTCTTAACAGCCAAATCTAGTTGTTCCTTTTACAGATCTAAACAGGTTTAATGTATTACCGGTATTAAGAAAGACTCTTTTGTGCTAGAAACACAAAAGTCCAAAACTAAAAAAAGTCTTAATATAATTTATTACAATAAATATAAATATTATCATATTGTTATAATTTTTTATTCATGGATTCGGGATAAGTGATAAACAGCAGATAAACTTAACAATTTATTGATAAACACAAATAAATAACATTTTCTTACAATAATCTACACAACTTTGATACAGTCACAATTACTGAGTAACGTATTTCTAAAATAACAATTCGCACTTATGTCACAATAGCATTACCCTTACAATTACTATTATTATTCTCTAGAAGCATCTTCACAATTACATCCAGAACATACAACACTCTCGAATCTTCTGAACGTTCGAGAAGCCACTAGAATATTCGAAGATACTTAGAACGGGCGTCTGTCTCGCAATGTTTCCTAAACGACAGGTCCGGACCGGCTCGTAACAATATGTTAACAAAAAAAATTAAAAAATGTTAGTGATGTGATAATTTTTCTATAAAATCTCATTCAGTAGATTTATATATAATAAAAATTATTTCTGCATTACTAATTATTCCTGTATTCAAATGATATTATGCATAATTTCTCATTTAAAAACAATGTTTGTGATTTACCTGTATATACAATACTTTCTAACGTCACCACTACCATAAAATAGCAAAAGCGAGAGAAAATCAATTTTATTGGTCACGAAAAACCAAATAATAGCTGGTCGTAAATACGTTTCAACCGATATTACGTTACGATGCACAGCATTCGCACTTCATTTTAAAGAAATTACATGATACTGTAATTTGGAAGTTTTTACAACAAAAATGGACTAGTATAAAAGTTTTACCAGCGTCGAATTGGCCCAATTGGGATCTATATTTATTGTATTTGTTGTGTATTAGGTATATTTGAGCTAATTAAAGACAGATGTAAGTTGTTTCTGTTTTTTATACACGGTTATCATTTTAGTTACGTTTAAAATGTACATGGTTTTTAAAAGTTATATTATAATTTTACTATAAATAAAATTATAAACCTTACCAGCAGGAAAAATCGTAAATTATTTTACATTTTTATTTTATTTAATATATATTAATAACTATTTTTTTATTTCAACCAACAATCATTACTTTAGTATTTAAATTAAAAATTTTACTTCTTAATTCCATTCTTGTATTATTTAGATTAAATATCACTTGGCTACTGTCACTGTAGTCTTCCTTCTTGGTTTTTTGATTGTCGTGGTCTCGTTCCCGTAATTTCATTTTTTCACTGTTCTTTCCCTCAGAGTTGGTTTGTTCTCTATTTGGACCACAGGTTGGCGCCAATTTGTTATAGTTTTATTCCAGCTGTGCCAGTTTCTAGGCCTGGATTCTTTTTATTTATTTATTTTTATTTAAAATTATAGAATTGTTGATTTTAACTATAAAATATTTTAGTAAAGATTTTTCTTTTATTACTTTTAAAAATCTACTCAAAATCAATTTATTTTTAATCTTATAATTCTCTTTAATTACATATCAATTCAAAAAATCTAACATTCACTAAAAAATAACTTGTATCTTCCCCCTCTCCTAGTACATAATCTTAGTTTTTTTTAATCGAAATAAAATTTCAGAAATAAATGCTAGAAACTTAAATTTAAGTGTTAAAGACATAATCTGATGACTGAAATTCCTGACCAGATGATCCGTTTGATATTTTATGAAAGATAAAAAAAAGTCAGAAATAAAGAGAGGATGGTCTCAGAACTTGATGTTTTGTTAAGCTAAAATTTCTAATCCCTTTCAAACCCTACAAAACTTACTTGTAGGATGATTATTCTCTAAAGTTTGTTCTAGAACGCTTAACGAACACTTATAGTTGTATACGAATTACCAATAAAAGTCCTTTGATATTATAGATTAGCGGTCGCCAAACTATTTAGTGTGTGGAGCTACTTTAAAAATTTTGGAATAAACAGTGAGCTGTCTAGTTGTAAACGATATAGGTGAACTTAACTGAAATAATACATAGTTGTTTTTAACATACATGTGATTATTTTACTAATACTAACACATAGGTACTTATAAAATACATCCATTTCTATCAACAGCTACAGTTACTTACAATTTAATAAAATAAAATAAAAAAAGGAACGTAGGTACTATCTACTGTCTTAAACAAAAACATGTTCGGTTAAAAAAAATTGTTCAATGTGAAGCATGACGCACAACACTCCGAAAGCTATTTATTTTGTAGAAAAAATCTGTTTTAACAAAGTTTTAATAAGTATAAAATTGCTAATCAAACCAGATAAGAAAAAATTCTGGGTCAGATCGTATACTTATTTTATACACTACCAGAATTAAATAATGAATCTGCAGCTTTATTTTCATTTCCCCGTCTCTTCTTTTGTAACAATATCTGAGACATACGAAATGATGCTTCAGTTGCAGCCTTACTTTTGTCGTTTGATTTGAAAAAAATTGTCTGTTGTCCAATTAACTGAGTTTTTAATTGTTTCAGGCAGAACGTAATGGAAATGATTTTTCACATTTCAAATGAACAGTTAGAAACATCTATATATATAAAACTCAAAGGTGACTGACTGACTGACTGACTGATATAGTGATCTATCAGCGCACAGCCCAAACCGCTGGACAGATAGGGCTAAAATTTAGCATGAATATAGCTACTATGACGTAGGCATACCCTTAGAAAGGATTTTGATAAATTCCACCCCCAATGGGGATTAAATAGGAAATGAAAGTTTCTATGAAACTTTGTCAATTTTACACGGATCGGGCTGAGATTTTGCATGCATATAGCTACTATTACGCAGGCATCCCCCAAGAAAAATTTTTGATAAATTCCACCCCTAAGGGGATAAAATAGAAGATGAAAGTTTGTATGAAACTGTGTCAGTTTTAAACCGATCAGGCTAAGATTATGCATGCATATAGCTATACATCGTTCAAAGCTTATTTTTATTAAAGTAGGCCTTGTTAGGGTAATGAATTTCGCCCTGTATATTTAATTTTATTTTCAGTTGTAAATGCGCTGTTGTCACGTCCCCAATAAAATCATAGTGTTAGTGACAATAAATAAAATAACAATTGTGTACTTCATTTCAGCGCCATCAAATCATTAAAAATTAGTACTTTCACAAAAAACGAAAATCGTCAATTTAAAAATATATTTTTAGATATAATGAATGCATTTACAAAATAATAGTACTTAATTAAATGAAAGCAAACAATAAAAACATACTCGACTCGACGGGCTGCGACAATCCAATCCTTGCGACGAGCTACTTCCCACGATTTCGAGGGAAATCTATAATAACTTATTCCTGGGATGGTATAACTCCGGAAATTGCACCCAACAACACAACAAGTGTGACCACTAACTTTTTTCGCGGATATTTCACGACAATCAATTAAAATTTTAAATTTAAAAAAGTACACACTCCGCTGGAATTACATAGCATATGACACTTATGACAGCCGATTGACCCAACCGGATGTCGCGGCAGTCCGATGGTGGCGCCACTAGAGGTGCCTGAGAGGCGTATATTAAAAAATAATTTTTCGTAGAGCTTTCCAGGTAAAATAAGCAAAGTAGAAAAAATGAAACATACAACATTAAAAAAAAACTATAAACAACAAAAATTGGAGTAACAGATTTGGTTAAAACTATTGTCACGTTCTTTTATTCGTTATATATTTTCAATTCACCTCTAGTATCAAAGGTAAAATGTTGTCAAGTGAACAGTTTTTCATGTAATAAGTCCAAAATAATTTCTTCTGTGTCTACAAATTTTTTTTTACGTGTCTGGTGTACACATTGTCTTAAAGCTTCTGTCCAAGTTTTGTCCGAATATAAAAATGCAAAATAGAGGTAATCGAAGTAAATCATGCCTATGTTAGTTTAATATTTCATCTACTACATATGTCTTATCGTTGCTTCAGTATTGTGTAAGTATAGGTAATTGTCTTTTTTTTATCAAATTCGATGTATTGCTGCTTAAATATCTCTGTAATATCTATTTTGTTGCTAAAAATGTAGGTGGTCTGTTTTGTTGTACAGAATGAAATAAAGCATTATCCATGTTTACTACACATTTCTCTGGAAAATTAAATAAAGCAGGAATAAGTTAATTAACAATCCAGTTTTTGAAAATATCACCATTTATAGTTTTCCGATAGTCAATGTCAGTATTTGAAGAGTCTAATAACAAATCACATCCCTCTATTGACCCACCATTTGCTCCTGCGAGTAAAATTGTAAATCGCTTTTCTTCGGATTACACATGCAATGAATAACTTTTTAAATCAGATTACTGTTTCCATCGACGCGTTGGAGTACCATTTTTTTTATATCCACGTCTATGTACACGAATCTGATGATTTCATTGCGCTTTTTTAATTTAATAAATTTCTGAAGGAAAGAGATTTTGCTATGTCTTCGCTCACTTAAAATTTGTCACCAGTTCACGTTTTTAAGTTTATATATCATTAATTTTGTATAAATAAGTTCGTTTACCGTTTAAATCTTAGTTTTGTTTTGCGTCAGTCAAAAGTTTATCTGAAGTAAAATATTCGTTTTTATAATTGTACGTCCAAATCTGCCTCTGCAATTTTTTTAAAATGAAGTTCTTAAATGTATCTGCTTTATTTTTCTTCCTTTTATTTGCCGCTTCTTTACCATTATCTAAATCTTTTTTTTAAGATTTTTCGTTTATATTTAACACTAACCTAAAAAAAACACGAAATATTTAAAAAATGTATGAAATAAAAATTTAAATGATTTTTAGATTAATGAATAAAATATCGGTTCGTCCATGTCCTATCAAATTACATTTTAATTATCATTATGGATCATTGTTATTAAAGAAATTAATGAAAATATTTTATTCTGAAACATTTTTAACTTTTACTATAGTGTGTAATCTGGCAACATTGTAAAATAATGACTGACAGAAGAAATGTGAGGTTAGGTATGCTTAATAAATTATACGTAATTTGAATGTAATAAGAATGTAAAAGTGTATTTAATGTAACAAATAACTTCATATACAACAATTAATGAAATTAAAACTATTTGCTGATGAAAATATTGGAATAATCTTGTAAACAAACACAATTAGTACCTCCTTACATTAAAAACCTAAGAGATCTTATATAAATCCCTCTTCTGAAACTTTCTGTTCTTTTCTAAAAATGTAATATCATCTTTGTATTCATTTTTTTGTCTCCACACATTTTTTTTTCAGCATATTAATTTTTTTAATGCATTTAACCATTATATTTATGATATTTGTTGTCAAGCATGTCAGTTTGTGACTTGCAGTGACTTGGTAACTTTCAAACGCCAACATGACAAAAACCAATACCAACATAAATAAATAAAAAGATAGCCTGCTAGATATAAATAAACGTTGAATCGTTAATACTATGCCGTAGGCATCCCCTAACTAAGTATTTTGATAAATTTCACCCCTAAGGAGATAAAATAGGCAATGAAAGTTTGTATGAAAGTTTGTCAATTTTAATCCGATCTGGCTGAGATTTTGCATGCATACAGCTACTATGACGTAGGCATTCCCTAAGTAAGAATTTTAATTAATTCCACCCATAAGGGGATAAAATAGGGGATGAAAATTTGTATAAAACTTTGTCAATTTAAACCGATCAGGCTGAGATTTTGCATGCATAAGTATAGCTACTATGCCGTAGGCTGCCCCTAAGTATTTTGATAAATTTAACCCTAAGGGGATAAAATAGGCAATGAAAGTTTGTATGATAGTTTGTCAATTTTAAACCGATCTGGCTGAGATTTTGCATGCATACCTATAGCTACTATGACGTAAGCATATCCTAAGAAAGAATTTTGATAAATTCCACCCCCAACGAGATAAAATAGGGGATGAAAGTTGGTATGAAACTTTGTCAATTTTAAGCCAATTGGGCTGAGATTTTGCATGCATATACCTACTATGACGTAGGTATCTCTAAGAAAGGATTTTGATAAATTCCACCCGTAAGGGGATAAAATAGGGGATAAAAGTTAGTATAAAACTTTTTAGATTTTCTACTGATTAAACTGAAATTAAAGATTAGAGCTACTATGATGAAGACGTCCGCTTAAATAGGATTTCGATAAATTGAACCCCATTGGGATAAAATAAGGACTGATGGAGGATGTAAATGATTTAGTTTAAACCTATTAGTACCTTATGAAACGAGTAAATAAAGACAAACAAAATATTTTTTGTTCTTAATGTTGACAGTAGATGGCAATTGCAGTATTTTAAAACGCGCTATCGTTGTGTTTTCACTAAGTTACATATACCCGATGCTGAGTGGCTGCCGTATCTTATAGTACATATTATACCTAAATATTTTTAGCGGATTATATTTGACGTATTTGGCAATTTGGCTGTTCTTTTCTTGGCATATGTTGGATTGCATCTGCTTTGTTTCGGTTTAGTAGTTTTGGTTATAGACTCTGCTTTGTATTTGGCATTTGTTTTGTTTTCGTTTGGTTTAAGTATAGGTTAGATACCCAATGATATCCCGTTCGAATTTAAACGAATACAATTTTCTCTAAAAGTGTGCTTTGCCATGACATTAAACGAGTCTCAGGACCAAACTCTCAAATTTGCGGGTATTGACTTAAAAGAACATTGCTTCTCCCATGGACAGTTTTATATTGCTTGCTCACAAATAAATTCACATAGTAGCTTGATAGTTTTAGCACTTAATGACAGATTAGTTAAGAATATTGTGTACAAAGAAGTTTTGTAGGCCCTAATTTTTTACATACGCTAGACAAAAGTAAAGCCGCAAAAACTATACCTAATTAGTAATAATACTTCTCAACTTCCTTCTTAATCCTTATCCAAATAAATAAGTTATATAACACAGACACATATTTTTGAACAAAATTACCATTTACGACATGACACTGTCGATAGACGCGTAGAGTCTTGAAAATTGGAGAATAAAGGCGGAAACATACTATCAAAACGTGACACGACGCCACGCCACCCGACGCATGTTAGTACCTCTCAATTCCATATATTAAATACAGTTAGAAACACATAGACAACACGCTATGTGACCACACGCCGCAACATAAATATATGGACTAACATGCGTGGCGTCGTGTCACGTTTTAATAGTATGTTTCCGCCTTAAAGGCGAAAACATACTACCAAAACGTGACACGACGCCACGCCACCCGAGGCAGGTCAGTACTTATCAATTCCATATATTTAATATAGTTAGAAGCGCATTGACAACACGCTATGTGACCACACGCCGCAACATAAATATATGGAATGGATAAGTACTGACATGCGTCGGGTGGCGTGGCGTCGTGTCACGTTTTGATAGTATGTTTTCGCCTTTAATTTGTTTTATTACGTAGTGGTGTACTAAGAAATGACTTTTTTAAATTCCACCCCTAAGGATTTAAAATAGGAGTTGCAAATTTGTATGAAACTCGGTAGCAAAAAACTAAAGTCCACGCGGAAGAAGTCGCGGGCGGCCGCTAGTATGTATTATATAACAAACACACATTTTTATTTTAAACTTCTGTACAGAAATATTATTCTTTCCTTTCCGAATTGTAATGGTATGCATTTTTGTGGCATTTAAGGTTTTTTCTATTAGGACTTTTATTGTATGTTGGTGATGGGTATATAAATTTATTAATATTAATAGTATTACTATTTATTGACAAGTCCTGTTAGATACAGGTGCTAGAGGTATTTTATGTTATATTGAGTGTTGTTTTTTTTTCTCAGTGTAATATAGAATATTTTGGTGTCATATCTGTAAACTTCAAAATTTTGCGTTAGTATTATATATGGTTAAATTATCTTTACGTTTCTGGTTTTTATTTTTTTATTTATAAAAAATTAAACACATATATTTGTTAAATTTAAACAATAAATTGTAAAATTGTGAGTGCATACAACAACATGTTGTTAGGGTCCAAGAAAATGTTTCTTTTTTTTGGTCTTTTATTGGTCTTCCGCTGGGCCCAGACGAGATAAATTAAATCATCCGTGGACAAACTGTTGCAAGCGCTGTCGATTATGGATATAATGGGTTAAGAGTCCTGCCGAAAGACCATCTATAAATTCTAGCAAAGAGTTATAATAGGTAACAAATAGATTAAAACGTATTTAAGCTAAAAAAAATTTATTTAATCAATTTAGTTATTAAAAATGAAATCCGATACTGGATTTTAAAATAACTGACAGAGCACTAAAATGTAATGAACACTAGATTCTCTGGCAAATTTCGAAGTAAGTGACAAAAAGTTGAAGTAGATACTATTCAGACATAAATGTGAATTTAATAGGTCAAGCACTAACTTAATCGATTTTGGTGTTTTTGCAGACATGATACAAGTTTCTAGAAAATTAATTTTGTCACATGTGAACCAGAAGGATTTTCTAAATATAAGGGGATTTTAACAGTAAAATGCAATTTTAAAATAAATCAAATTTAAAGCGTATTATCAATTTCTTTCCATGAATTTATTATATGACTTGTTAAACTGTGTAGGTCATAGAATAAAAAGTGTACTGAATATAAACAAAACAACACAACTGTACAGTTTATTAAAATCGATTTAATACATTTCGCATAATACCTACCTAATCTTAAAATCTATTTTTTTTTTAAATTGAAATTCTTTAAAATAATTCACAACAAAAACTAAAGTTTATGAAAGTTTGCCAATTTTTTACATGTCAAAGAGCACTTCACAAATAAAATTTTCTTTATAGTATTAATAATTTAATTATTAATTTAAATTATATCTAAAAAACGAGTAAGAAGACGTTTTTTAGAAAAAAGTTGTGCTGTGGTTCTTGAGATATAAAAGCAACTAAGTTAGTAAGTTGTATACAATAGGATGGTAAATTTTAAACCATTACCTTTCTTTTCCAAAAAAATATTCATGTCTTTAAGGTACTCATAACATATAAAATAATAAACACATCGCTATTGCACGTGAAAAGTGCAAAAAAACAGGTTAAGGAATATTGAATTTTAAAGTTAAAAATCGATATACCTATTCTCGGCTTCAAATGGAGCAACGTCTTTTTTTTAATCAAATGTAACTCAAATAGAGAAAAATAAATAACTTATTTCCAAATCCTATAGAGGCTTTAATTTTGTTACGAATAAATTTATTTATCTATAACAAAATAAAACAACTTATTTTCTTCTATACTATAGGTACCTGAATGTGTACCTTTTAACATTCTTAATACAAATATTCTCATTTAAAAGCTGTATAATTATTTAAAAAAATGTTGTTATTAATATTATTTTTAATTATATATGATACAGTAATAAAAATAAATAGAAAATTTCAGGAAGCTATTTATACTTCGAATGCCCATAAGGGGTTTCGTATACATTAAGATCTCCGTAAATGAAAGTGGTATTTATCCACTTTTAAAGGTCATTTGCTCCAGAGGTGAGCCATTAGTTTATTGCTGACTGGTTCTTATGTTGTTTTTCTGGTTAAATATTCTTTAATTATCAATTAAGAAATTTATTGTAAATAAATAAAGTTTTTTAAATTAAGTAGTAATAATCAATTTGGACATCAAAAAAAAAAATTTAAATACAACATGTTTGACTACTAAATGTTTACGAGTAAATCAGAGACATAGAATTCTTTGGTTTTAAAATATATAATAACACATTAAATAATAAAGGTTATTAAAAGTGTGTAAAAAAATAGAAAGATAATAACCTATTGCAAAAATACCATCGAGCTTAATCCGTTTAATACTTAGTATTTGGAATGAGTAAATGTTGTTTCATTTAAATAAATGGAAAAGTGCAAACCTGTGGCTAAAAATCATAATAATTATAAATTAATACATATAGAAATCAAATTCGTCAAAAGAAGAATCAAAATTCGGTTGAATTAGATTTTTACGTATTACATGGGACAGAATAATACGAAGAATTGTATGTCCCTTTTTTACAAAAGTTATCTTTCTTGTTAAAAGTTATATGATTTTTTTTTAATAACTCTTTCTGTATATAATTTTTTTGAGAAATATTTTTTTTCTTTAAGAAACGTTAGAATCTTTGCTTTTTTATTTGTATTTTGTGTTTTAATTAGTTTGCCTGAATGGTATGGTACGTTATTCATTACTATAACTGAGATAGGTGGTATGTATGACACAAGCTAATTAACAAGTGTTTTTTAAAACAAATCTGCATTCATATCTTGATGGTAATCAGCAGATATGTATTTGATTTTTTTCGCAGATAGTAATAAAGCGTTAGGTACGAAACCATTTTCATTTTCCACGTGTTAAATTAAAACTTGGTTATCTCTCGAACAACGTATACTAAAAAAGCATAAAAAGAGTTGTCTAGTCAACCGTATTTCACAGGTTTTTTTATGTTCCTCAAAATAATTTTGTCGCAGAATAACTAAACCTGGAGATTCCATAACAATTATACGTGTATTAAGTTTTTTTATTTTTAAAACTGCATTTCAATAAACATTTCTTAATTTTTCTAAGGATTCTATTCATCATCGTCTCGTTGTGTATAAAAAATATGTCTAACGTAAGATTTTTAATTTCTTTATGAAAATTGTAAACTCGAAAAGCTTTCAGAAAGTCATATTATTTAGAACAAATTTAAAAGATTTAATTCTAAACGCATGCGTCATTGTTAGATTAAGCTTGCAAACTACTTTTAACTACTTGTAAATCTTCTGAAACTTATTCGTAAAACAAAAAATTCATGCAAACAAATAAAAGTCGAATAAAAATTTCATTAAGTTATCTTAACCAGGTAGTAAACTAGTTCGTAAACTGATTGGTCGATAAAATCTTGCGATTGTCTACTGAGTTGACCTAAGAGAAATAAGAGGTCACTTCTTTTCTTTGTAGGCAAAATTAAACAGAAATTTTACTAGAAAATCATTAAGTTCTCTTAAAATAGCCCCGAAAAAATCGAAAAAATGATTTGCATTTTATTTTTCTTTAGAAAAAAATAATTTGCATCACTGCTAATATGCCAGTCAGCTGTTTAATCTTGGGTGTGAGGATTCACCTGTAGAAAACTATTTTTTTAATCAGGATAAGGTGTAAGAAACAGTAAGTTTAAGTCGTAAATTTCACAATTTGTATTTTTCGGGTACAGAGATTGTCCCCAAAAGGTGAAATCTCAAGAAAGATTGGTCTTATTTCTCAAGAAGTAAATAACACACACAAGTGATGATTATTTTAAGGAATAAAAGGTTGTTTACTTATTTGTAAAACATTTACTTAAAAGAAACGTGATTATCGAGTTCCAAGATTGTAAACAGAGGTTTTTCATGCCTACTTCCATAAGTAAGTAAGGTTTCAGTTTAGGAATGAAAATGTCAATATCGTTAGCTCGTCTAGAAGATTGTTTTTTGTATGGAAATGCTTCTAGACACTGGATATGTAGATTGGTATATGAATGTGTTTTCAATTCCACCAAAACGACTCTTAATACTTTAGACCTTTATACCTCCATGTCTCATAGTTTATGATAGATTAAAACCATCCTGACTTAAGCGATTCATAAACACAAAAATCCCTAATAACCTAAATATTGTTACTATGAGAAATTTTTCTTATAGTAATTAAGACTTTAAGGATTAAAAAGTTTCTGTTAAAAAGTATGAATTTATATTGTTTCATTAATCACATGTTTACTTGTTAAAAAAGTCTTGAGACAAAAACAATATTAAAAACAAAGTAGATAAGTAGATTTTGTGAAAGGCTAGATGGCTAGATGACGTAAAACATTTTGTTTTTGTAATAGTATATTACTTTACGAGTGGAGTATATTGCATATTATAGCGAGTGTGTTTGGCCCATGAGCGAGCTTGCGAGCGAATGGACTAAAGAAACGAGCTAAATATGCAATTTGGTCCCCGACTAAAGTACTATGCTTTACACACGACTTACCAAATGGTTTGGTATAAAACTAAAAATAACATACATAAAATCTAAATTTTGGCATAAGATGTCAAAAATATTCAATTTCAATAAGAATTTTTGTCTGAGAAATGTCAATTGTTAGTTAATTTAATGTATACTGTAGGCGTGATTCAGTGCATAATACAGGTTTCTATTTACTTACTCCACTAGTGCAGTAAATGAAAATATAACACAACTGCTCAATAATTTGACACTTACTGACAGAGATATAGGTTAAAAAATACGCAATTTACTTATGAGTAATGGGTAAAAAGATTTAATTAAATTATTACATTGTTAAATTAAGAAAAAAGCGATAATTTTTTTAAAATATGTTTAACTGAAAACACTATACTTGTTTAATTCAATTTTCTTATTTACATTGATGAATAGTATATTACTTTACGAGTAGAGTAAATTGCGATTACAGCGAGTGTGTTTGACTCATGAGCGTGCTTGCGAGCGAATGGGCTAATGAAACGAGCTAAATCATTTGTTCCTCGAGTAAAGTACTATGCTTTACCCACAACTTACCAAATGGTTTTGCATAAAACTAAAAATTACAAACATAAAATTTAAATTTTGGCATAAGTTCTCAAAAATATTCGATTTCGCAGACAGTTCTGTCAGAGAAATGTCAAATGTTAGTTTAATTTAATGTATACTGTAGGCAACCAATATAATAATACAGGTTTCTATTTACTTACTCCACTAGTGAAGTAACTGAAACTATAACACAACTCCTCAATAATTTGACACTTACTGACAGAGATATAGGTTAAAAAATAGGCTATTTACTTATGAGTCGTGGATAAAAGTTATTTACTTATATTTGGAACCGTAGAAACAGCTGACAACGTATTTCATTACTAAATGTATAGGTACATCATCTGTATATTGTTATTTAATTCATATGAATATATATTTCAGAATATCTAAAATTGAATATAAATCACGCACCACTACATTTAAAATTTAAAGGAAAACAAAATCTTCCAGAATATTCCACTTAGACCGATGAAGTATCGCAAACGTAACTTAATGTTACGTAAAAGAGAAAGTTCTGAATTTATACTTATATATAACCACTAAAGAAAAATGTGAAAAACAAATAAAACTTAATTAAAGCGACTTTCTAGGAACTAGGATGGATGCAAAACAAATGAAGAATAATAAGGAAGAATATGCTGATATGTTGAGGCCAAAGATTTGTGGCGAAGGATTCTGGGTCAAGAATAATTAGATTCTTTCAGATTAAAGAGTTGACCCGAATTATGTCAGAAAATATCGGAGAATGAAATATATCAAAAATGTAAAAGTAAGCACATTTATAACCAAAGTTTAGTGTTTGTCTGTATTAAATATTAAACGATTTACTTCTTTCTATATCAGTGAATTTTAAAGGAGATATGACGGTAGGTTTTATCACTAATTAAAATTATTTATAGGTTGTTTTAGTATTTAAAAAAATTATTTATAATATTCGTTTACTGGCAATATCTGATATTAGTCATAAATGTAAATACAATATAAAATACTACATTTAATTTAATATTATAGAACGGATAATCTGTAATATTAAAATTATAAGTATTTAGTTCAGTATAATATCTAAATGATGTACATCTACGGTTCTTTATAGGGTGGCCAAAGGTCCCATAAAAACGGGATTGCCTTTTGTCGTGCCTCTCCTCGGATTTTGTAAATGAAAAAATTAAAGACTAATAAAAAAACTACCTCAGTGTCAAAAAATGGGTTTGTTTTTTTGAATTGCATACCATAGGCCTGAACACTAAATTTTGATAAATATGCCAGTATGTTTTTGCGATCTCTGTCCATAATAGTAATATTGAAAGAATCTTTTTCATGAACACCCAATGGACGGATGATAGGAACGAGATGGGAATGAAAATTATTTCTGCAATCTTGCAGTTACTATAAAAACTTATAAATGACTGATTTAGTTGCGTGATGGAGAATTGCAGTAAAGGGGGATGGATGCGAGGGTTTAAGTGGCTGACCGCTACTAGGCTTCCGGATCTTCCCCCAAATCGGTAAAATCCTGGTGTAATAGCCTCCCAAACAACGCCAAGCTGGTAAAGGGCCTAAGGCCCCTCCTCATCTTACAGCTAGTAATGAAATCAACAAACTCAAGTGAAGGCCTGAGGTACCTTGCTAATGTACTGAATGGCCAACTGGATAAGTTGGTCGCGAACGGTTTCCTGGGGTAAAACCTCCTTGTATTTAGCCTTACCTGGTTATGCAAGACTCTGACCAGGTGGACCATCCCTTTCCTAGCTTCTCGTGAAACTAAAGAAGATAAAGGAAAAAAAGAAGAGGAAGCCAGAAGCCGAATAGCAGGTGGCAAAAGGAAAACGCCGGAGAGCTTAAGCCGAAAGGCAAGCTACAATGGCGGGAATGCTGAAACCAGAAGCTGTAGGGCAGGTGACAATGGCAGAGGTCCAGAAACCACAAGCCGAAAGGCAAGTTGGAAAGAGCAGTTTTGGGGTCAGTTTGATATTGACTCAACGTAGACCGAAGAAGTCATTCAGGCCTGACTTTTCGGTATACCTTAAAGAACAAGGTGCGGAGACTCGTAAAGAAAGGTCTCGAGCTCGCCAAGGCAAAGTAGTCATATACTCGGACAGCCAAGCAGCTCTAAAGGCGATAGTCTCATTACAAATAAGCTTACAGCTCGTTCTTTGTCTTTTTGTCTTTCTCTTTGTCATTCCGGTGGAATTTTGTAATCAAATTTAAACCCATTTTCCGACCACCTACAACTCTGAAATTTTCAGGATAGCTGAGAACTGGACGACAATGAGTGTTTCAAATATGTACTTCGGCATACACAGAGATTTTGACACAATTTCAAAAAATTCTTGATTTTATATGGGATAATAGACTTTTTGTATTTTCGTTCTGTTCTTTGTCTCCAAGTCATTTTTGGTAGAATTTTGAAGTCGATCTTAAACCTATTTCTTGACCACCTAAAGGTCTGAAATTTTTAGGATACCTTAGAACTGGATGACAATACCTACATGTTTTAAGTTTGCTTAGAGAGTTTGCAAAATTTTAAGAAACTCTTAATTTTATAAGGAAAAATAGAAGGTTTTTTGTCCTGTTCTTTGCCTCTTTGTCTTTCATTTTGCCATTTCAGGTGAGATTTTGAAATTTTCAGAATAGCTAAGAGCTGGATGAAAATACACGTTTCAAGTTTGTTTAGGCATTGTTGTGAACGGCAAAACTGCTACCCGCGAGTTTTTCGTTCCTCAGGATCAAATTTAGAAAAATTCTTTAAACGAAATTGACGGATATATTTTTTTTCAAAAGTTATACATAATTACATCAAATCAATAAATCTTAAAATTAACAACATAAATTACCGGAGTAACAAAAATATATATACAGTATGTCTCTAACATCACTCCCACCTTGAGGGACTCAACAATCAAAATACCGTATATATATTTAACAAATTTAAGAAGTAAACATAAATCGATCAGGCTTTTTTACTCTTCGTCCATGTCGAGTGACGTACGTAGTTTCAGAATTTATTCTTTCCATTTCTGACAATCCCATCCTATCACTTGCTGTGGTAACCTCTTTTGTGTCTTCTGCCTCGCCCGCTACGCTATTAATGCATTCCAGAGGATACAGTCTCTGCAATGGCCTAACTAATTGACCTCTTGAAGTGTCGATTCGAGCTACTCTCTTTTCACCATCTCTTCCTTCAATAAATCCTATTATCTTTCCCATAGGCCAGTTTAATCTTTTATCACGGTCATTACCAATAAGAACTATATCTCCAATGGAAATCTGTTGTTTAGATCCTTTTATTTTCGGCATCCATTTCAATTCAGCTAGATACTCTGATCTGAATCTTTTCCGTAAGTCTTCTCGAAGTTTTTGTTTATATCGTATTCTACGATTGATTGAAGAATGATCTGTAGCGTCACAGTCTGGTAAACCACTTTCTACTTGGTCACGTAAAAACATGTTTGGCGTTAGTGGTGCTAACTCTGAAGGATCACTAGACATATAAGTAATTGGTCGAGCATTAATCATATTCTCACACTCGTATACGATAGTCAACAGTTCTTCATAAGTCAGAGACGTACGTCCCAAAACTTTCTTCAATAAATTCTTTAGAATTCTTATAAGGCGCTCCCAGAATCCTCCCCACCACGAAGCAGTTGGTGGATTAAATCGCCATTTAATCTGTTGAACCGATAAAAAATCACTAATTATATCCCAATCAAGTCTATTAAACGCATTTTCCGTACCGATAAAGTTTGTACCATTATCACTATAAATAATTTTTGGTCGGCCTCGTCGCGCAACAAATCTACGAAGACATTGTATAAAATCCGAAGTACTTAAAGACCCACACAGTTCTAGATGTACCGCTCTGTACACAGCACACGTAAATACAGAAACCCACACCTTTTCCCTCGATTTAAGAAGTAAAGGTCCGGCGAAGTCTACTCCCGTAACTTCTAACACAACTGAATCGCGAACCCGATCTGCTGGTAGCGGAGGAGTATCAATACATATCGGTTTAGATGAATGTCTTTTACAAACTCCGCATTCATTTACTACGGTTCTAATATAACGCCTACCTCCCAAAATCCAGAATTTTTCGCGTAATATTCCCAAAAGCATTTGTGTACCGACATGACAAGAAACTTTATGGTAATAGAAGATTAACCGACTCACGACCGCATGCTTTTTAGGTAACACTATTGGAAAGAGAAAATCAAAGCTATCAGGTCTAGCGCTGATACGCGTTTTAAGACGAATTAAACCATATTCATCAATATATGGATTTAAATGTGAAATACGTTTATCGTCTATACCATTAAAAGTTTCCGTCTGTATAATTTTCAAAACAAACTTTTCCGCGTTTTCGAATTCATCAGCAGTCAGTGGCCCTATCAATTTAGTACGGTTCTTTCTATTATGACTATATCTCTGTAACCAAGCAATCATTCGTACAGTTTTAGTGTAGACTCCAAAATAATTTAAATGAAATTCGTCTGACTTAAGATGGACTAAAGAAGAGATAACTTTTCTTTTCCTCTCTAAACCTATCACAGACTCATCCCCTTCAACCTCATTATTGGGCCACGCACTAGGCTCTCCATACAGCCACTCAGGTCCCTCCCACCATCGAGATTTTAATAAATCTCGAGCGTTACAACCTCGACTTGGCAAATCAGCTGGATTAATGTTCCCTGGAACATGTCTCCACATACTAACATCCGTTAGAATTTTAATTTCTTTCACACGATTTCAAACAAATACACCCCATTCATTCTCTCTTCGAATCCAGGCTAACACCGTAGACGAATCACTCCAATAATAACGTTTCATATTTTGTTTCAATTCAAAACAAATTGTGTTACAAAGCCTAGCTCCAATAGTTGCTGCTAGGAGCTCTAATCTTGGAATTGACATCTTTTTCAAAGGTGCTACCCTCGATTTAGCTCCTAGAAGAAATATTTTCACTTGATCTTCTTTTACAATACGTAAAAATATACAAGTTGCATAAGCCTTTTCACTTGCATCACAAAAAGTATGTAGACTACCAGTCTCCATCTCAGAATTACCAGCACATATCCAACGCGGTATCTTTATATTCAACAATTCAGGTAATTCACTCGACCACAACCTAAATTTATCACTAAGTTGATTACCTAAACACACATCCCAACCAATGTGTAATCCCCATGTTTCCTGCAATAATAATTTAGGAGGCAGCAAAACTGGAGACGTAAAACCTATAGGGTCAAAAACCTTTTGTGCCATAGAAAGTACTATTCGCTTAGTAATAGTTTTATTATCTAAAACCTCTATACACTGATTATTAATTCCCAGTGTATCTTCCTTTGTATCCCATGTTAACCCTAATACAGAAACTATATCAGTTGACGACAAAAATTGACCATTTTCCATTAATTGAGTGTACTCCCACCCTCTTAAGTCAAATTTAGCGTCTGCCATTACAGCCCTTGCTTCTTTCATAAAATTATTCAACTCATTATAACTTGAAACACTTGTCACACAGTTATCAACATAAAAACTTTTTATTAATTGATTTATAACAACAGATGAATATTTGCAATTTTTAAGATTATCATTAAGATGAAATTGGATAGTAGCACCTAATAAAAATGGACTGCAATTCACTCCAAATACTACTCTTTTATGGCGATAAATCTTCTCGCTCCCTGTTTCATCTACCCACAAAAACCTTAGAAAATCTCTATCAGACTCATTTACTCCAATCATTAAAAATGCTTTACGTATATCTGATACAACCCCTATTCTCTCTACTCGAAAACGAAGTAAAATAGAAGGAATCATTTCCAGAAGATTGGGTCCCTTTTCTAGACAATCATTTAAAGATGGTTTACCCTTTTCATAACAAGAAGCATCAAAAACTGGCCTAATCTTAGTAGTTAAACTACTTTCTTTGATGACAGCCCTATGTGGTAAATAGTGAGTAAAAGCCTTAAATTTAGTATCCTCTACTCGTTCTATAATACCTTCTTTTTCCCACTCCTCAAATACAGTATTATATCCAACTAAATTACCAGATTCTTGTAATTTTTTAAGAGTAACTTGTAGCCTTCTTTTAGCAACACTATAATTATTAGGTAGAGGTGGATGATCATCTATCCAAGGTAATCTAACAACATACCGACCCTCTCCATCAGAGCTAATAGTTTCTAAGAAAAATTGCTGAGTTTCGAAATTTTGTTCAACCTGAGATTTTGTCTGAGATGGTTCCTTAATACCTAGAACATCCAATCCCCACAAATCAGATAAAACAGTTTCACTAACAAACAATGAAAACACCGAAAATGAATTACTATTAATATTACTCCCTTTTCCGTATGGAATTTTACCCATCATTGTCCAGCCTAAAAGTGTTTCAATGACTACAAGTCCACTATTTAATATATGAGTCCGCCCTGTAAACAGTTTACCAGCTATATCTGCCCCAATTAGTACTTCAATAGGATCTGGCCCTTGTACATCACTCAAGGAAATATTTAATTCTTTCACCTCATCTATCCATGACCCAGGAAAAATTGAAGTAACACTATGACATAATTTTTGCTGGTCTAACGTTTCGAATTTACAGCTGTACGAACCACTACATAATCTAATATCGTAACAATTGTGAATCTGTTCTGAAGAACTCTGTCCACCAAATAATAAATGAACAATCGTTTCAGCACGTTTAGATACATACCCTAACTCTTGAGCTGTAGATTTCAAAATATATGATCTTTCAGATCCAGTATCAATTAGAACTCTAACAATTTTAGTACCATTTTCTCCTAGAAGATTCAACCTCAACGTTTGGAGAAACGTACATCCTTCGTTAAAGCCTGTTCAGACGACCTTTGTTCATCATTCAACTCAACTCTATTAGAAGAACCTACAATACTTTCTTTTAACCTTTGAAGATTTGAACACATAATAGACAAATGTTGTTTATTACATAACATACATCGCAAATTTCCTTTACATTTTTTAGATCTATGCCCAACATTCAAACATTTATAACAAGCATTCTTAGCTTTTGCACATTCTTTCTTCCCATCGAACGTCATTTTTGAAGCTTTAAAACAACGTTCACTAGCATGTAAACCATTACAAAATATACACTTTGTACGAATAATGTCTTGGTTTACTAATTCAATTGCAGTTGGTATATTTGAAGAGGTATTAACGTCTTTTTTCTTAGAAGTAGTCGGATTAGCAGAATTTTTACTACAGAAACCAAACTTTTCGTTTGCAAGTAAAATGCGTTGTTCATTTTCTACTTCAATTTGTAAAAAAGACATCAAACCTTTTAAACATTTTTCAAAATTTACCATGTCACGAGTACCTGAATATTCAAAAGATCTTTGCCACGCTCGTAACAAATAATCTGGTAAACAAGATTCAATTAAAGGATATAACAAGGCAGCACATTTATCCGATGTTACTCCTAAAGTTTCCAGTGCTTGTAACTGGGTTTCAATTTTATCATATAAAGTGGATATATTCGAGATTTGTTTTGTCAAAGCGTTGTTTAGTAATAATTTTAACAATTCTCTTACATAAATTTCAATTTAAAGATCTTCTCTACCAAATCTAGACGTTAAACTGTCAATCATCTTTTTATAGTTTTCCCCCAGTGGCGGAAAGCTTTCAACTACTTGCCTGGCTTTACTTCCAGGCAAAGTAGATTGATTTAAATATTCAATTTTGTCTTCTAAAGCTATATCCGGATCTTCATGAATTTTTTTGAATTGAGACCAAAATTTAAACCAATCTCGAATATCTCCATTAAATTTGATTAGTTCAATGTGCGGTAATTTAAATTTCCTCATACCCGAAGATAAATTTTCAGAAGTACCTGCCTGCTGACGAACAGCGCAAAGTGACCTAACATCGTCCGTAAGGTAACGTTCGCATTTTAATTTCAAACCTAAGTACGTTTTCCGATATTTGTCGCACGTTTCCATCTCCTTGAGCCACTCGTCTTCACTAACGTCGAGTGTCATCAGTTCAGCAACTATTCCTTCATCTTTGGTTTCTAGTTCTATAAATTTCCTTTGAACCAATTCCCAATTTACTATAATCTGTTGACTATCGTTCTGTTTCAGCGAAGTTTCAAACTCTTCGACCTTTTTTGAAAAAACTTTTCGAAGAACTTCTCTATATTTTCTTTTTTGATCCATCTAACAAACTTGGTCTAACCAGGGATATTTTGCAGCAACTCAAATTACAAAACTCCACGAGGTTTGTTTCAGACTAGGGATCAAAAACGTCCTGTCACGGTCGCCACTAAATGTTGTGAACGGCAAAACTGCTACCCGCGAGTTTTTCGTTCCTCAGGTTCAAATTTAGAAAAATTCTTTAAACGAAATTGACGGATATATTTTTTTTCAAAAGTCATACATAATTACATCAAATCAATAAATCTCAAAATTAACAACATAAATTACCGGAGTAACAAAAATATATATACAGTATGTCTCTAACAGGCATATACATAGAGAGTTTGAAAAAATTTTAAGAAATTCTTAATTTTATAGGGAAAATAGAAGGTTTATTTTTGTCCTGTTCTTTGTCTCTTTATCTTTCTCTTTGCCATTCCAGGTAAAATTTTGTAATCGAATTTAAACCTATTTCCCAACCACCTAGAGCTCTAAAATTTTCAGGATAGCTAAGAACTAAGAACTAAGAACATCATTATGTATAAGACTGTCAAAAAACGCTCCGTTGTTCGTTTATATATTATAACAATACACTTTCTCGATAATTCAATTCTTTTACAATAAAAAACTTCAAGAAGCGTTTCAAATTGAGATTTAGTAATCCTGATGTCTGATTATATTGTCCCGACATTCACCCTGATTTAGTTTTTCTATACCTAATACCAATCTCTTTTTGGATAGGTTCTTAATTATAAACAAATTTTGTAAAAGTGAATTAAATATATATATTAAAAAACGTAACATTCTAAATTTCGCATGTTCGACAAGCTCATCGCAGCAGAATTTTTGTCAGTTTTTTTTTACATTTTTTTTCAAATTTGCAACCAATTCCGTTATAATAAATATATGTATATATATATATATATATATATATATATATATATATATATATATATATATATTGATATGGATTTTTCTTCATGGGTGCATGTTAATGAAGAATTGGAACGTGGTCCATGATTTTTAAATTGGTTGTCTAGATTAGGTATTTTTTTATATTGTATTTTTTTTAGTTTAGTTTAGAGATTGTTTAATGGATGGGGATTATTATTGATTAGATTGTCATTGAATTAGTAAGAGGGTTGTCATTAATAAAAAGGTTATAAAATAAAATTAAATAAATCTTATTTTAAAAGTAAATAGAAAGAAAACTAAATATTAGAAGAAGTATAAATAAAGCAAGAACAAATAGAAATAGAAATCAGAACTTGGAAGATACAGAAAAGCAGAGAATTGGAAATTTTAAAAGAGCAGAAAGGTAATAGATAAAATAGAAAGGCGGTAGCAAGAAGGAGTTGGAAAATAGTAAGAAAGGGAGGATATGGAGTAAGAATTAAATATTGGAAGAAGAAAGATTTAAAAGAAGATTGGAAATTGAAAAGAAAAGATTTTTATAATAGTTTTTAAATTGATTGTAAAGACAATCAATTTAAGAATCGTGAATCCACGACCGAGATCTTTATTGAAGAAGGGTGTTCCCGGAGGGATAGATAGATAGATATTTTAGGGGTTGGCTGTTAGCATATATCACTGCGACCTTTGCAGATCTATTGTGAACACCCATTATCTGTGGAATAGGATTAGAGCACCTTGTCCAGCTCTGCCCTCTTAATGAGACTTAATAGCCTTGACAGTGGCCACTCCGCATAACTTGGAGCAGCCGGTTTCTCCTCTCCCAGTACTAGATACCGCGTCCTTGCAAGGCCTTTACATTGGCATAGGACATGAAATGCGGTTTCCTCTTCCACTTGGCAGTATCGACAAGTGTCTTCATCTGCCAAGTTTAGCTGACTCATGTGTTTTCTGAGCCTACAATGTCCTGTCAAGAGACTGACAATCATTCTGACATCATTTCGCCTTTGTGATAGCAGCTCTGCAGTAAACTTCGCCGAGTATCCCTTTATGAAGAGTTTGGCTTGTCGCTTGCCCGGTGATGTTTCCCACCACTCCTGGGCCTTTTCTAGCCTCCATTTCTCAATGGCTGCCTTTCTGAATGTATTAGCAACTCCGCCGAATGGTTCCGGGCCAATCATTGGAGTGTTAGCTCCTGCACGGGCCAATTCATCAGCCTTCTCATTGCCCCGAAACCCTGAGTGTCCTGGTATCCATGCCAGTGTCAGAGAATTTTGACTAGCGGCAAGTGTCAGGGCCCCAACGCAGTCCCACACCAGCTGTGAGCTTATTTGTGCTGAGACTATCGCCTTTAGAGCTGCTTGGCTGTCCGAGTATATGACTACGGTTTTACCCGTTATACCCTGACTTACGATCTCCGTTGCACAGTGTTGTATGGCCGTTACTTCAGCCTGAAACACTGTGGCATACGCACCTAGACTTAGTTGGATTATTATCCTGTGTCCTCTACTGTATATACCTGACCCTGTGCCTTTCTCAGTCTTTGAGCCATCGGTATACCAAATTGACTCCCCTTGGATTGGGGAGTCATTGTTCCATGAGTCCTTTTCCAGTATTTCTACTCGAAAGTTTCTCACAAAGTTATACCTGGGGACTATCCTGTCCTGAGGCATACTCATTATTTGATCTGCCTTAACCCTATTGTATAACTCTGCTTGCTTTTTGCCTTTTAATAAGGTAATGGGGACCTGGCCTTGTAGCAGTCTGTGAGCAGTTGCCATAGCCTCGCCCTGAATGTAAATGTGCAATGGTGGTAGGTTGAGTAAAACCTGTAGTGCGTCCGTTGGGGCGGTTCCCATGGCACCTGTAACATTCAGACATGCCTGCCTTTGAATGCTTTCCAGCTGCCTGATCATCCCGGACTGCTGCGTTCTACTCCACCACACCACCGAACCATAGGTTAACATTGGTCTGATGACTTGTGTATACAACCATAGGTTCATTTTGGGGTTCAATCCCCAGTTCTTGCCACACAATTGTCTACACCTACCAAGGGCTATTGTAGCTTTATGTGTGACCTTTTGAATGTGTTGCTTCCATGATAGCCTCTGGTCAAATACCACACCTAGGTATTTGGCCTCTGTGGCCATTGAACCACCACGTTGTTAAGCGTTATTGGTTGTAAGCCTTGTAACGCTCTTTTATTAGTGAATGGGACAATTGATGCTTTTTGTGGATTGACTGTTAGGCCTTCATCCTTGCACCACTTGTACACCATATTTATTGCGGACTGCATCCGCTCTAAGACTGTACCCAGAAACTTCCCCTGAATGATTATGGCCATATCATCTGCGAAACCTAGGCAGTGAAGGCCTTCATTGAGGAGTTTTTTAAGGAGGTCATCCACGAGTGCTGACCACAGCAGAGGTGACAGTACCCCTCCCTGCGGACAGCCCTTTCCCACTGTTGCCTCAATGGACGCCTCACCTAACTTGGACACTACGATCCTATTCGTTAGGTTGGCATACACCCATTGGCATATTAGTGGGGGGACTCCCCTCCTTGAAAGTGCGTCAGTTACTGACTCGGGTCCCACATTACTGAAGGCTCCTTCAATGTCAATAAACGCCGCTAGGGCTACTTCTTTGTCCTCAATTGACTTAGACAATAGCCTGTTCAAGTCATCCAGCGCTAGGTCTGTGGATTTTCCCGGCTGGTATGCATATTGACGATCACTTAATGGGTTCTCCGTTAAGATTTCGTCCCTTATATATCTATCGACCAGTTTTTTCAGCGTTTTTGCGACGAATGACAATAGACTTATTGGTCTGTATGACTTGGTCGATTGGTCCGCCATCCTCCCCACTTTAGGGAGATAGAAGACTTCCACCTTTTGCCAAACAAATGGTATAAATCTATAGGCCAAACAAGCCTTAAAGATTTTACACAGTTGTGTTATAATTACATCCAACCCTTTCTGGAGTAGGGCTGGGTATATTCCATCCGTTCCTGGTGTTTTGAATAGACGGAATGTGCTGATAGCCCATCTGATTTTTGCAGGTCTGGTTATTTCGGTAGCTAGCTTCCAGTCATCCCTTGAGGGCCTTACCGGCCTTTGACCGTGGCCTGCGCTATCCGATCCTGCTTCCATAAACCGTGAGCCAGGAAAGTGTGCCAATGTTAGCATTCTTAAACTTTCCTCCAACGTTTTGGTATATGATCCGTCCTCCTTTTTGAGGAGGCCGACCTCTTTCGCTGTACCATCCTTAGCCAGGACCTTGTGGATTCTTGAACATGCAGGGGTCGTTTGGACTTCCTCGCAGAACCTCCTCCAGGAGTCTCTTTTGGCTTTTCGGATTTCTTTATTGTACAGCGTTAACTTTTGTCTATACTCTTCCCAGTTATGAACGGTTTGGGCCTTGTTAAACAGCCTTCTCACCTGAGCCCTAAGCTTCTGTAGGTGTTCGTTCCACCAGGGAGTATTTCTCGTGTACTTTCTTGTCTGTTCCGGGCAGTTTTCACGATAAGCCGACCCAATAGCCTTGCTTACCCTGTCCACCTCCCAGTCCAAACTGTACACATCTCTTATTGACACCATTCTGTCCTCGAGATTCTCATTGAGGGAATTTACATAGTCCTCCCAATTCGTTCTCCGTGGATTTCTGAACGTGGTCTCAATAATTTTAGGGGTGACAATATTAAACCTTACATGCCTGTGATCCGACCCAGACGGCTCGTCCGAGACATGCCAGTTTTCAATCTTGTCGTAGATGTTATTTGAGCAGAGGGTCATATCAAGGACCTCCCTGCGCGTAACTGTTACAAACGTTGGCTTATTGCCTCTGTTTAATATCTGTAAAGTATAAATTGTAATAGATACTCACCTCTAGGGTTGACGTCCGTACTACCCCACGCTATGTGATGAGCATTGGCGTCGGCCCCCACGATCAACGGTAGGTTTTCCCTCCGGCTGTAGCTAATGATGTCCATTAGGTGGCCTGGAGGACATACCTTGTCCTCTCCAGGAAAGTACGCCGAGCAGACCATTAGCCTTCTGATGCCTTCTTCCGTGGATATTGACAGTATGGCTGCAACAAAATCCCCAGTGCATAGCACCGGAATCAGCTTACATCCAACTGCCTTAGAAAACAATATACAGGCACGGGGCTTTATAGCCTTGGTGTCATATATCAACTCGCCATGGTGCGGTTTTAAGCCTGCAACCCTACCTCCGTATAGCCATGGCTCCTGCAGGAGGGCTACCTCCACGCCTTCTCTCTCAAATCTCCGACACACTATGGCCGATGCAGCCTTTGCATGTTGGAGATTTGCCTGCAGGATCCTGACTGTTCCTACGTCTTTATGAGGATCCATACGAGTCCCACGAGCAGCTAGGGAAGGGATGGTCCACCTGGTCAGAGCCCCGCATGACCAGGTAAGGCTAATGACAAGGGGGTTTCGCCCGGTGCCCCCAGGGGACCATTCGCGACCAACTTTAACCCGTTGGCCATTCAGTACATCAGCACGGTACCTCAAACCTTCACTTAGAGTTGTTTGTGTAATTATTTGCCGTAAGATGAGGGAGGGACATCAGGCCCTCTCCTAGCTTGCCGTTGCCCGGGGTGTGCCACTGGGAGGCTATTATCACCAGGGTCCTGCCGATCCAGGAGGTGGATCCAGAAGCCTAGTAGCGGTCAGCCACTCAAGCTTCTGCATCCATCCCACCCTTCACTGCACCACCCCACCACCCCCCGGAGGGAGGATCCATTTCAATTGGCGCCCAGAACGTGGTGCTGCTTTGGCACTGAGGGTAAGAGATTTTTCTTAACTATTAGGTGTCAAGCTTGCTTTATTAAAAAACAAAATGTGTGTGATTCGGAGTAAATGATTAGATAAATTATAAATAGTTGTATGAAATTACGAGGGGGAAAGAATACAAAAGTTAAAATGTTAGAACAAGGGGATAATAGTGATAATCAGGAAAATCAAATCAGTCAGATTAGAGAGGGTATTGAGGATAGTCAAAATAGGCAGGGTAGTCAGTGTAGTAAGGATAATAAGGGTAATCAAAGTAATCAGGATAGTAAAATGGGGGATAGAAAGGAATCATGAAAACAAATTATAGAAATGTTAAAAGATATGAAAAAAGAAAATAAAGAAGATATGAACAAAAATACTGAAGCAATAAACAAGAATATGGATTCTATGAAAAAAGAAATGAAAAAGGACATAGATGAAATAAGGAAACAAATGGAAATAAACGAAGAAAAATTAGAAGAAACAAAAAAAGAAATGAGAAATAAAATAATAGCGAGAATAACGGAAGTAGAGTAGTTACAAGAAGTGAAAATTAAAACAATTATTAACAAGGAATATAAAGATGAAATAAAGGAAATTAATACTAATACAAATAAAAAGTTAAATGACTTAGAGATAATTATACAACAAGAGAATATGGAAAAGAAAAATGTAATGGAAGAAATGCAAAATACAGTAAAGAAGATATGTGAGATGGAAGAAAAAGAAAAAGAAATAAAGGTAATACAAGAAAAAGAACGTGAAATGTAATTCGAAGAAAGAGAAAATAGAAATATAAATGAAAAATCAAAATAATATGAAAATAATTAAAATTAAACATAAATTTAATGGAAAATATAAAGAAGGGGGAAAGACATTTAAATTTATAAAAAAATTATATCAAGGAAAATATCAGGACAGGGTAAAGTGTAAATTTATAAGAAACTTCTATATTTGCAAATATCTGGAAAGGGGAAAGGTATCTAAAGTTATAAAAAAGTTATATACAGGGAATTATCAAGAAAGGGGAGAGAAATTTAAATTCATAAAAAGTTTGTATCGAGGGAAATATCAGGAGAGGGGAAAGAAATTTAAATTTATTAAAGGTTTGTATCGTGGTAAATATCAGGAAAGGGGCAAGGTATTTAATTTTATAAAGAAGTTATGTATAGGGAAATATCAGGAAAGGGGCAAGGTATTTAAATTTATAAAGAAGTTATGTATAGGGAAATTTCAAAAGAGGGGGAATAAATCTAAACTTATAAAGAATTTATATTTTGATAAATGATAAGAAGGGGGAATAAATTTTGTAAAAAAATAAATAAAATAAAAATGAAAATTTAAAAAAATAAGTTAATAATAAGTAGATATAGTGCTGGAAACTGATATGCTAGGGGTATTTGATTTGGCAAGGTGAAGTAATTCACCAAGTCAAATCAAATTTGGGGGAAATTGATATGGATTTTTCTTCATGGGTGCATGTTCCTTTAATGAAGTATTGGAACGTGGTCCATGATTTTTAAATTGGTTGTCTAGATTAAGTATTTTTTTATATTGTATTTGTTTTAGTTTAGTTTAGAGATTGTTTGATGGATGGGGATTATTATTGATTAGATTGTCATTGAATTAGTAAGACGGTTGTCAATAATAAAAAAGTTATGAAATAAAATTAAATAAATCCTATTTTAAACGTAAATAGAAAGAAAAATAAATATTAGAAGACTTATAAATAAAGCAAGAGCAAATAGAAATAGAAATCAGAACTTGGAAGATACAGAAAAGCAAAGAATTGGAAATTTTAAGAGAGCAGAAAGGTAATAGATAAAATAGAAAGGCGGTAGCAAAAAAGAGTTGGAAAATAGTAAGAAAGAGAAGATATGGAGTAAGAATTGAATATTGGAAGAAGAAAGATTTAAAAGAAGATTGGAAATTGAAAAGAAGAGATTTTTATAATAATTTTTAAATTGATTGTAAAGACAATCAATTTAAGAATCGTGAATCCTCGACCGAGATCTTTATTGAAGAGGGGTTTTCCGGGAGGGAGGTTCCATTTCAATATATACATTAAAAAACCACTACTCGAAAAATCCATGTTTTTCAAAATTTCTAGGTTGACAAAACAGCAGTTTTAAATTTAGATAATTTCAAACTTTTTCGGACGCGTCAATAGGAAGCTATAAACAAAGTTTCAAGTATGTATTAATCATTTTAAAATTGTTCTGCGCGGTGGACTAATAGTATATTACTTAACGAGTGGAGTAAATTGCATATTACAGCGAGTGTGTTTGGCCCATGAGCAAACTTGCGAGCGAAGGGGCTAAAGAAACGAGCTAAATATGCAATTTGTTCCTCGAGTGAAGTACTATGCTTTACTCACGACTTACTAAATGGTTTTGTATAAAACTAAAAATAACAAATATAAAATTTAAATTTTGGCATAAGTTGTCAAAAATATTCGATTTCGCAGACAGTTCTGTCTAAGAAATGTCAAATGTTAGTTTAATTTAATGAAAACTGTAGGTAACCAACATAATAATACAGGTTTCTATTTACTTACTCCACTAGTTTAGGAAATGAAACTATAACACAACTACTTAATAACTTTACACTTACTGATTTAAAAAATACGCAATTACTCATGAGTCGTGGGTAAATTTAATAAAGAAAACTTTAATACGATTTTTTAATTAGCTTTACGCGTTTGAGTATTGACTATTTTAAATATTTTTGAAGTCATCCAAGCATTTTCGTTTAATTTTTATACAACCGAAAAGTTTTTAACAGTTTTTGCAAATTCTGGGCGTGAGTTACATTACAGATTTATAGTTTTTTACTAAATAATTTACAATAGAACTACGCACCTAATAAATTAAAAGATAATAGGTTACTGAAGAAGAATCTTAGTCTATGTAAAATACCATCATCAACCGTGATAAAATTTGACTCATTTTTATTTACACAAAATAATTTTAATCTATTTTTTATAAGAGAATAGAAGATTGAATTTCGACATCAGACATCGTAACATATTATTAAAATATTTACGATTTATAAATTAATTATAAACAGATATTATATTTTAAATGATTCAGGGACTATAAAAATAAAAAAGTTTACAATTATTTTTTTTTATAAATTCATATTTTATTGCAGATTTTTAAAATTAATTTTGTATAGATTGTACTGAAGCAATGTCGTTAAACCGTTGGCCTCCAACAACTTCTTTCATCGGTCAAAACAAGTCAAACATAAGGCAATATTTCAAGAATTCACAGTACATTCCTATAGTACATGACAATTATATATTTATCAATTTAAACAGGTGTAATGGTCTAAAAATAGGGCAGAAAAAAATTTCTAATGGAAAAAGCACGCCTTTTTCAACAATTTTTCTGTTTGTAACTGTTGGATGTTAACAGTAATATGTGGCAATTAAGTCAATTAAAAAACAAAATACTTATGTAAGATTTTTCTAATGTTAAAATATAAAGTCGCTAAAATCTACACAACAAAGAGACAAGAATTTTGCTCTGATCGGTTTAGATCCTTTTTTCTTTCCACACTACCAGTTGCGGTTCACAAAGATTTGTCAAAGGTTGCTATAAATTTCTTTTGGTACAGTTGAAAAATAAGTTCAATACTTGGTTTTAACTCAGTTCTTACATTACTACAGAGCCTAGTCCCTATAATTGCAGCTAGAAGTACTATTCTTGAAATTGACGTCTTTGTTAACTGTGCTACTTGAAATTAAGCTTTTAGTAAAAATACTTTTAACCTGTCTTTTTCTTAAAATCCTTAAAAATATACAAGTAGGATAATCACAACAAATATCATACGTACTATATCTATATTTAACAATTTATGCAATTTTTTTCCATTGTTTAAATCGATTACCAATTTGATTATACAGCGAAATCCGTGAAATGAATTCCATCGGAATACAAATGTTTTGTGCTATGGAAAGGATTATCATCATCATCATAGCCTTACTCTGAATATGGCTAACGCCTGGGCGTTCAACAATCCTATTTTTTTGAGGTGGATTATTCCTCTGTCTTCGTTTTAATTTATCACAATTTGTTGTGTGTTTTTGCTGCTGTAGTGTTTTCTTTCATTGTGTCTGGTCTTTGCAATCTGTAATGTTCATGGCTTTTGCGCCCTCTTTCACATCATCTAACCATCTTTTTTTTTGGTCTTCCTCTGCATCTGGGCCATAACGGTGTCCAGTTCGTTATTCTTCGAAGCATTTCTTTGTGTGACCTTCTGAGTTTATGTCCATTTTATTCTAGACGGCGTGATTTATTATATGTAACTATGTTTTCCCCATTTTGTTCTTTATCTATTGTAATGTTTGTTTTAAGTCTTTTTTCTCCTGGTTGTGTATTGTTCTCATTATTTTTCCTCCTTTTTATTTAGTATTGTTATCTCCAATGCGTATATAACTACTGGCCGCATGAAGGTCTTATACAAATTCATTTCCGTTTTTTTGGTTTATACTTTTTAGAAGGTTTTTGTTCATACCGAACGCATGATTAACTTTTAAGATTCTTTCTTTCACTCTCTTCTTTCCGGTCTTTCCTATTGTGACTCCTAAATAGTTGAAGGTGTGTACCGCTTCAAGCCCATAGTTTTATGTGATAAATTTTTCCTGTGGAGTTATCTCCTCCTTACATATCGTCATGTATTTTGTTTTATTTCCATTTATCTCTAAACCCATTTGTTTTACCTCTTTGTCTAGTCTTTCAATTGCATTCATTACTGCTGTCCTTGTGTTTGCAAAGATGGCCAGGTCTTCTGCGTAAGCTATTATTTGGAGTTGATTTGTGATAATATTTTTATTGTCTAGCTTTGCCTTTCTTATTATTACTTCTAAAATTAAGTTAAAGAGTGTCGGTGACATAGCATCTTCTTGCTTCACTCCTTTATTTATTCTTATTTCTTTGGAAACTGTTCCATTGAATCTGACTTTCGCGGTTGTATTCTTAAGAGTCAGTGCTATCATCTTCCTTATTTTTGTTGAGATCTTAACTTTTCCAGCTCTTTCACCAATTTTTGTCTTTTTACTGTGTCGAATGAGCTTTTGAAATCTATGAAAACTACGTGTAGTTCTCTATTGTATTCCCTTGCTTTTTGTGCTATTTGTTCTAGGGTATGTATGGCGTTAATTGTCGATCTGCCTGGCCTAAAGCCATTTTGGTAGTCTCCTAGGATTCCTTTTGCTTGTGTCTTCAGTCTGGAGTTTATTTTACTGGCTAGTATCTTATATGCAATGTTTAACATTGTATTTCCTCCTCATTGTTAAATAATTCCTTCTCGTAATATTTCTCCCATATTTTATATATTAATTATTTTGTTTTTTATTTCTTACCATCGTTAATTTATAATAATAATAATAATAATAATAATAATAAGAACAATTTATTTACCAATTAACATAATCTATACAATAAATGGAAGTATAATATATAAACACTGCCTTAACCATAAAGTAAATAATAAATTAAAAAGTAGGTAACTAAATTAAAAAAAAAACGCTAAAGGTAAAACCTTGAAAGCGAAAATTAATTTTGTGTAATTTTATCCATTACTAATACGCCAGTAAAAATAGCCGTTTTTTTGGGTCAACTTTGCACTAAATTTCCGATCCAAATTTTTTTTTTATAAGATTTGGGATCACTTACTGAGCATAAAATCACAAAATGCTGACAGATCCAGGTGACACTAGAGGCGTCATCTTGAAAAAATGTTTTCGGTCGATATCTTGGAAACCAAGCACTTTAGAGCAAAAGTCATAAAGATCATTATTATAGAAAAAAAAATTTCGCATCTTTTGTTTTCAGTAAACTTTTTTGTAAAACCTAGAGTTTACGATTTATGGCCCATTTAATGAACCGGTTTATCGATCGCGGCCAAAAACTCTTGAAATATTAGATTAATCAACAAAATGCATTAGTTCATTTTTAAAGATCCGTATATTCTCTACAACTTTTGTTTTAAAATTTTTTTTTAATGTGCATACTTTTTGAGTTATAGGACGTTTAATGAAGAAATGTCGACGCTCGGCGGGTGACGCGGCAGCGAAATATAATTAAGTAAAATAAAAAAATGTTCGTTACTTGCAGGTAAGGACTTGAACTATTATTTGTTGACTACATAAACAATCGGGATATTTTTTTTAATTTATTTGTTGAATTTGTACTACTATATTCTATGCGTATCTTGAAATTTTCAACTTTTCGCTCGGTAGTCCAACATAAAACGTCCTATAACTCAAAAACTATGGACATTAGACAAAAAGTTTAAAACAAGGGTTGTAGAGAATAAACGGATCTTTCAAAATGGATTAATGCATTTTATTGATTAATCTAATCTTTCAAGAGTTATTGGCTGCGATCGAAAAACCGGTTCATTAAATGGGCCATAAATCGTAAACGGTAAGTTTTAAAAAAAAGTTTGCTAAAAACAAAAAGATGCAAAATTTTATTTTCTATAATAATGGTCAATATGACTTTTGCTCTAAAGTGCATAGTTTCTGAGATATTGACCGAAAACGTTTTTTCAAGATGACGCTTCTAGCGTCACCTGGATCTGTCAGCATTTTGTGATTTTGTACTCAGTAAGTTATCCGAAACCTTATAAAAAAAGAAATTTAGATCGGAAATTTAGTGCAAAGTTAAATGCTATTTTTACTGACCTATAACAATTGTGTGGGGTGGATTAAATTGTGACAATCCCTATAAAATTATAAATGTGAATGTAAGTTTTTTTGTTACGCTTTCACGCAAAAACTGCTTAACCGATTATCATGAAACGTTGTACCCATATTCTTGGAGGTATTAGAAGTAACATAGGATACGTTTTATTAAAAAAATATTTTTGTCAAAAAATTCAACGTCATCTAGCGGTTCAGTAATGAAGTTCCAACCCTGAATAGGCCACCGTAAGGTAACGCAGTTTATATCTTATATATTTAAACTAGCAATTAAGACTTAATAAAGTACTATGGTGCCACCGTAAGGTGGAGCAGTTATTATCACATATATTTAAACGAGAAATTCTTACTTAAGGTTTATGAGGCCACCGGAAGGTGGCGCAGTTTATATCTCACATATTTTAACAAATTCTTGCTAAATTAAATAATATGCTACCTAATATATTTAATCGATAAATTACAAAATATTACCTATAAAAAAATAGTATACACCTGATAACTTACGAGAAAATATGATAAAAACGATAAAATCCAAAAAAAAATTTGAAAACAAAATAAAATCGTAAAAATTTGAAAAAACCAAAAAAGACATCAGTTTTATGCGGTACGATGTCCGCCGGGTCAGCTAGTATAATATAATATACAAACTTATTTTAAAAAATATATAACAATGTTTTTTTAACACAGGCTTCGCAAAGTTTCTTTTTAATTTCTTACTGAAGATATGTATTATTTTATTTTATTTAGAAATATAAAAATTAAGGAATATTGTAAATGCTATTTACATCAACATAGTGTAACGGGATAACCGTAAAGGAAGGGACCTTAATTTAAAAGATTGTTGTTGACAGTTGATTTTTAGAAGTTTGTAAAAATATCAACTAACCATTTTAAATAATGTTTCTAGAAAATTCTAGAAACTTCTAACCACACTGACTAGATTAAATAATGTTGTATATAAGGGGATGCATGGGCAGTTAACGTCAGTTCGAGTCAAGTGTTCACAAGAGTTCATTGTATTGTCAAGTAGTTAGACGTTATCCAGCAGAGTTCAGTGTATCTTAACAATTTTGTAAATAAATTGTGTAAAAAGCCTTCATAAGTGTTTCAAATTGGTGTCAGGTGTGGGGTGAAGATACCAGAATGCCTGGAAAGAAAATAAATGAACTATTGGTGGCTGAGCTCAGAAAAGAGCTCGAAGAATTGGAATTGGATACTACTGGGACTAAATCCGTATTGTTGACTAGGCTCCGTGAATACTACCTAGCTAATAATTTAGACCCTGACACTGTGGAGTTTGAAGACCCAAATCAAAAAGCGAATTCTGAACTAGCCCAACAACTGGCCCAATTATCCAGTCAGATAAAGAGCCAGCAAGAGGAACAGCCGCAAAAACTGTCCCTGTTGTCCAGTCAGATAAGCAGCCAGCGCGAAGATATGTCCCAGCTATCAGGATGAATGACGAGCCAGCAAGAGGAACTATCCAGTCAGATGAAGAGCCAGCGCGAAGATATGTCCCAGCTATCACATAGAATGACGAGCCAGCAAGAGGAGCTATCCAGTCAAATGAAGAGCCAGCGCGAAGATATGTCCCAGCTGTCACAACGGAAGTCTACCCTACCAGAAGAGTTATCCAGTTCCTTCTCCCAGCAAATATCGCATTTGCGCTCCGAAATGTACACTCTTTGTGACGAACAAAATCAGCCAGTGTCCAGCTTGCGAGACGAACAAAATCAGCAAGTGTCCAACTTGCGAGACGAACAAAATCAGCAAGTGTCCAACTTGCGAGACGAACAAAATCAGCAAGTGTCCAACTTGCGAGACGAGCAAAACCAGATCAACCAGCAAATGCAGTCCGTGATAAAGAAGCTTCAACAAGAACAGGAAGCTAGCCGCAGAAACCAAACCATCCACCACGGCGACGGAGATGCAAGAAGGATGGAAACCTACCACGCAGACGTCGAACGACAAAGAAGCGAGGAGACGACCCATGTACGAACGACGATGAAACCCCCGACCTTCGACGGGAAGACTTCCTGGCCAAATTACCTGAAACAATTGGACGCAGCGGCCAGAGCTAATGGATGGTCATCCCAGGAGAAAGCATTGTCCCTAACCGTAGCTCTGCGAGGCGAAGCTTTAGACGTCTTGCAATCATTGACACCGGATGAAGCTGACAACTTCGAGTTATTGGTGAATCGTCTAGAGATGCGTTATGGTCAAACTCATCTACAACCGGTGTACCGAATGCAGTTAAAGAGCCGAAAACAGAAAAATGGAGAAACTATCCAGGAATTTGAAGCGGATGTAGCAAGAATGGTACGACTTGCGTATTCAAATGCAACGGAGGATTTCTTGGAGTGCCTAGCAGTCCAAACCTTCACCGATGGTCTTCGAGACGTCAATTTGCAGCGCGCTGTACGGTTGGCGCGGCCGAAGACTCTTGTAGACGCCTTGACCATTGCCCTGGAGTTTGAGGCGGCGACGGAGGCCTCACGTGGAGTTGCTCGACTAAAGGAAATCACCGGTAACTACGACGATGCCGTTCATTCCGTTAGCGACGTTGAAGCGGTAGTAGAGAGATTTATGAAGTTATCTCCAAAAAGAAGGCGCCCAGTGAGATGCTGGAACTGCGGAGAACTAGGCCATATAAGAAATACTTGCCCCCATAAAGAAAAATCTCCTGCTAAAGTACCCCTGCAGCAGGAAAACTTTAAACGGGTCGGCTCCTGGAGGGCGACTTCGACCCCAAACATTCCCGAAGTCCCTCACACCATTAAATTGGCAACTCTGCGACATCACGTGGACAGCTTATATGTGGATGGCCTCATTAATGGAAAGAACTTTAGCATGCTGGTAGACACTGAAGCTACAAAAACTATCGTTCGACCATCCATCATTATGCGAAAGAAGATGTGGCCTACCAGTTGGACACTGCGTACCGCTACCGGAGATTCTGCTAGAGTCTACGGTGAGATACAGGTGACGCTACAGTTTGGTTCAACCTCTCTTGTTCATTCAGTGCTGGTGGCTGACGTTGATGAAGATGTTGTTCAGGGCATGGATGTTATGCTCCACTATGGTTTTTATTTGGATCTTCGCCAACGTATCCTTCGTACTGGTAATGAAGACATATTCCTGCACCGAAAACAAGTTGACAATGCCTCGATTAAGCTAATCGATGATATCGAACTTCCGGCAAGCTGCGAATGTGTCGTCACAGCGCGGTTGAATGGACTGGAGCCAGATGGTGCCCCAGCCATGATAGAGCCGAAGAACCATGACCATGAATTGGGAATAGGACTCCTTGTGGGTAAGACTCTTGTTAGATCCGCCAAAGAGGTACCCATCCGAGTTATCAACTTGAACGATCATCCAGTTCTTCTCCGAAAGGACACGAAAATGGGAAGTTTAGAACCAGTAACGGCCATAATTCACAAGGTAAACGTTACGGAAACAGATGAGACCAACGGAATTGAACCATTAATGACAAAATTAGATCCCTCGTTGTCAAAATTAGAAAAGGAACAGGTAAGAGATCTACTTTACCGTTATAAACCTGTATTTGGTTCTAAAAGTAAATTAGGAAGAACTGATGTTGTACAACATAGAATTGACACTGGTGATGCACGTCCGATTCGACAGGTACCCCGAAGGATGCCTCAAGTTAAGAAGGAAGAAGCAGACAGAGCCCTTAAAGAAATGATTCAAAATGGCATAGTCGAACCATCCAGTAGTCCGTGGGCTTCTCCTGTGGTATTAGTGAGAAAGAAAGACGGATCAATGTGTCGACTATCGAAAGCTAAATGATGTCACTAAGAAGGACAGTTATCCTCTGCCAAGGATTGATGATGCCCTCGACGCTTTGGCGGGTTCTACTTTGTTTTCTACCTTGGACCTTAAAAGCGGATACTGGCAAGTTAAAATGAATCTTGCAGATAAAGAAAAGACTGCCTTTAGCAGTGGATCAGGGTTGTGGCAATTCACGGTCCTTCCGTTTGGCCTCTGTAATGCTCATGCGACGTTTGAACGGCTAATGGAGAACATCCTGCGGGGTTTGTCATGGGAAACTTGTCTAGTTTATCTAGACGACATCATCATAATGGGTAAGACCTTTAAGGAACATTTATCTAACCTGGAAGAAGTTTTTAAAAGATTACAGAACGCTAATCTAACATTGAATGTTAAGAAATGCCACTTGTTCCAGAGACAGGTCAACTATTTAGGACATAACGTAAGCAAGGATGGCGTTGCTGTTGACCCCGCTAAGATACATGCCGTTCAGGAATGGCCAATACCTATCGACAAACATCAGCTCCGGAGTTTCTTGGGTCTTTGTTCCTATTACCGACGATATGTCAAGAATTTTGGAGACATCGCCAAACCCTTGACACGTTTGACAGAACAAGATAAGTCCTTTCGTTGGGATCAGGAATGTCAAGAGGCGTTTGAAATATTGAAGAAACAGCTTACGTCAGCACCTGTTCTTGCTTATCCACTTCCTGATGGTAAGCTTATTCTGGACACCGACGCCAGCAATGTGGGAATTGGAGCCGTCTTGTCACAGCTACCAGACGGTAAGGAAAGAGTGGTTGGTTACTTCAGCAAAACTTTATCGAAAGCTGAAAAGAACTACTGTGTAACTCGGAGGGAACTGTTAGCAGTTGTAAAATCCGTCGAACACTTTTATAAATATCTGTATGGCAGAAAATTCCTGATCAGAACAGACCATGCTAGTTTAAAGTGGCTACTTAGCTTTAGGAACCCAGAAGGACAGATAGCAAGATGGCTCGAAAAACTGCAGGAATATGATGTTGAAATCGAGCACAGACCTGAAACCAGACATTGTAATGCTGATGCACTTTCCAGAAGACCATGTCGACCTGATTGCCCCCATTGTACCCGTATGGAGCAGAACGAGGAAAAACTTGCCTTAGTTAAGGTTGTGCCAGAAGACGAGAGCTCAATGCTGGAGGAGCAACAAGAAAACGATCCCGTTCTGAGAAAGATTAGGGAGTGGAAGAGAATGGACCGTCGTCCGTTGTGGAAAGAGATATCCTCATCCTCTCCTGCTTTAAAAGCATACTGGTCCCAATGGAACTCTTTAATTTTGGACGGAGGGCTCGTTAAAAGACTTGTAGAAAATTCCGAGGGCACAGAAACAAGGTAACAAATAGTGGTCCCAAGAAATGCTGTACCGAAAATTTTAAAACAGATGCATAATGATAGTTCTGGAGGACATCTGGGTATCACGAAAACGCTGCAAAAGATCCGAGATAGATTTTACTGGGTAAATTGCACTAATGATGTTAAAGATTGGTGTCGTAAATGCACTACATGTGCTGCCAGTAACGGTCCGCACCGAAAACCGAAGGCGGAAATGCAGCAATACCTGGTTGGAAGTCCTTTTGAAAGAATTGCAGTCGATGTATTGGGGCCACTTTCACAGACCGATGTAGGAAACAAGTACATCTTTGTTGTAATGGACTACTTCACTAAATAGGTTGAAGCATATGCAGTTCCCAATCAGGAAGCTACCACTTTAGCAGATATATTGGTTGAAGAATTCGTAAGCCGATTTGGGGTACCATTAGAATTACATTCAGACCAAGGAAGAAATTTTGAGAGCAAGCTGTTTCAAGAAGTTTGCCAAAGATTAGGCATCCACAAAACGAGAACCACAGCGATGCACCCTCAGTCTGATGGAATGGTGGAACGAATGAACCGGACTATAACCAACTATCTGTCAAAAGGGGTGTCAGATTGTCAGAAGGGGTTGGGATCGACATATTCCACTATTTCTAATGGCAATTCGATCGGCCATCAACGAATCAACTGGCCAAACGCCTGCGAAGGTCCTGTTCGGTAGAGAAATGAGGCTACCATGTGATTTGGTGTTTGGTTGTAAACCTGGTGAAGAAATGGCAAAATGAATGAAATCCCGTTACAATAGTAATCTTGAAATCGTAAGTATTCATTGTTTAATTTTCTTTTTAAATAGTTTTATAGAGTAAATGTTTTTGAATTGTTCCGGTATATAATTATAGAGCTTAGGACCTAAGTATATAATGCTTCGTTGCAAAATATTTTTATTTGCCTTTGGTAACGTATAAACTTTTTTTTTAAAACCGGCCAGAAATTAGTACTTTCCGGTTTATTTTTAGGTCAGAAAATGTCATTTTGTCGGACAAGTCCGGTAATAGTTATTTGTGACACAAGGACGGAAAATGACATTTTGCAAGAGCGAGTAAAGTTGTGTAGCCGAGGTGCGTAGCACCGAGGCGAAACAATACGAGCACTTGCAAAACATTTTCCGGACGTGTAACACACACTATTTTTTGGTCCGACTAATTTTTAATATTTTCAAAAGTTCTGTTAAGTTCAAGACATGACTGCTTGTGCTACCTGAACTAAGGCCACTGACTAGAAGAGAGCCGACAGATATAAGTGCCACATTGGATGTTTATATTATAGTTGTGTTGTTGTGTATTGTGTAATAACTTGTTTAATACTTAATATACGTGTTTAGATTCAGCAGTTATTAGTGTTTTAATTAACATATGTTGCAAACACAACAAGTTCAAAAACTTTTTACTTTGTGACATACAAGATTAGATGTTTATATAAAGATGTTCATAAATTGACATAAATGTCAAATTTTAAAATACAAGTTGTAAGAGTAATTAAATGTAAATTAGAATCCTGCTTATCTTTAGAAAAAGTTATAGGTAAGTTTAGTATATTATACGCAGTTTTTAAATAAATTTAATTAAAATTTGTAATATTCATTATGTATTTTTGATGACTTAAAATTTAAACTCATAGCGCCATCTCTTTAGATAATCTAAAAGCTACTTTGCCGGCCTAGGCCAGAAAATGCCATTTTCCGGACGATTTTGAAGTAATTAATAGTATTGTTTCTGGACGGAGGACCAAAAAAGCTTTTACCGGACTTATTTTTATTTACCCTCCGGCCTATATTTAATGATAATCAGTTTACATTTTTATAATAAGAACTCTTTATTAACTATTTCTAACAATTTTTTTTAACAATTGTTAATGTTTGGTTTACAAATAATATAAACATTATTTTTAAATAGTTATATTAAACGTACTATTATTAGCATGACTTATCTGTAAGCACGGTATATCAAAAATATTCGTTGACGTGAGATTTTTTGAACTGCTTATAATGAGTTTCTGAGACAATTCCTTTCAAAAATTTGGTATGTTTTTTCATATCGTGTCCGGGACTTCGAAGACAATAAATCAAAAGTTGCTTGGGTACCCGCCTTAACAATTTCCTCCGGTATAATTTCATCTTCACAATCAAATGCATCATTTTGAATTTCCATTTTCAGGTTTTTACTAAACGTCAAAATATGACAAGTTATTTTATAGTTTTAAATAGATACAAAACTCGCTTACCATATTCCTCCGGTATAATTTCATTTTCACAATCAAATGCATCATTTTGAATATCCATTTTCACGTTTTCAACTAAACGTCAAAATATGACAAGTTATTTTATAGTTTTAAATTGATACAAAACTCGCTTACCATAGAAACCAATTGACCGCTATCTTAGACTGTTTTATTGTTTTTAATATGAAATTTATGGTACAACAATGCCCGTTTTAAAAAAAATATTGTACGTAATACGTCCCAAAAGTGCTTTTATTTCATCCTGTCCAGTAAATCCACTTCCCTATAATCAATTTGGCGCCGGTAAGTAAAACATTACGGTATCAGCTACTGTAATGTGTTGCCTAGCAACGCTGCTCTGATTGCTTAAGGGAAGACAATTACTTTTAATTTTTGACATTTAAAAATACTATAATGACTAAAATAAAAATAAAATAATTAATTACTTACTTTTACATCCATATTTAAAAGGAAGTCAATGTTATTCAATTTTATATTAACAATTAAACCTTAATAATATAAAAATTATTTGACAGTGACAGATCGCTTTCAAGGTAATTTGACATAACTAATCAAGTTACGAACTATTTTTAGTCAAGTTACGAACTACTGTTAACATTTTTATGAATTTATTAATTTATAAAAACAGGATGAAATAAAATATAATACGATACATGGTCGTTAGGTGTTATTACAGTCCTCGTTTTCATTTCCAAACTCGGCTCCTACGTCGTCTCGTCCGTAAATTAACTCGTACTGTAATAAGTCACCTACCGACCTTGTAACGTATAATACTATTACTGGACTCGCAGGCTTACAGGGCTCGCCTGTGGCTCGCCCTGCAATTTGCCTACTTGTCCATTAAAAGACGACTTTCAGGTCTTGTTACGTAAACTACTATTACGCATGTTATAATTGTATTCGGTTGTTTTTAAATTTATTTTATTTATATGTTGTAAGGAAACTAGTGAAATGAAGAAAAGCTGTCGAATATCGAAAAGACCACTTTCAGTATATAAAAGTTCAATGGAATAACTCAATAGTTTTTTCTACGGTTATTACATAAATGTATCATTTTTTGACAGTAATCTCTAAAAAAAATGGGGTACGTTGTTATATCAAATAAAGAAATATCTCATTTCTTTATCTGATAACACAAAGTGTTCATTGCTTTATTGTTTTAACTTAATCAAGTATACTGTGACAATCATGTATTTATATATTTGAATAACAGTACAGGTTGACAGTACCTAATTAAGTAGTGACAGGTACAACAAATAGTTTTTAATACATTATTTAAACTAGATTGTTATTTATTAACGATTCAACGTTTATTTATATCTAGCAGGCTATCTTTTTATTTATTCATGTTGGTATTGGTTTTTGTCATGTTGGCGTTTAAAAGTTACCAAGTCACTGCAAGTCACAAACTGACATGCTTGACAACAAATATCATAAATATAATGGTTAAATGCATTAAAAAAATTAATATGCCGAAAAAAAAATGTGTAGAGACAAAAAAATGAATACAAAGATGATATTACATGTTTAGTAAAGAACAGAAAGTTTCAGAAGAGGGATTTATATAAGATCTCTTAGGTTTTTAATGTAAGTACTAATTGTGTTTGTTTACAAGATTATTCCAATATTTTCATCAGCAAATAGTTCCAAACATTTTTAATTTCATTAATAGTTGTATATGAAGTTATTTGTTACATTAAATACACTTTTACATTCTTATTACATTTAAATTACTTATAATTTATTAAGCATACCTAACCTCACATTTCTTCTGTCAGTCATTATTTTACAATGTTGCCAGATTACACACTATAGTAAAAGTTAAAAATGTTTCAGAATAAAATATTTTCATTAATTTCTTTAATAACAATGATCCATAATGATAATTAAAATGTAATTTGATAGGACATGGACGAATCGATATTTCATTCATTAATCTAAAAACCATTTAAATTTTTATTTCATACATTTTTTAAATATTTCGTGTTTTTTTTTTAGGTTAGTGTTAAATAGAAACGAAAAATCTTGAAAAAAAAGATTTAGTTAATGGTAAAGAAGCGGAAAATAAAAGGAAGAAAGATAAAGCAGATACATTTAAGAACTTCATTTAAAAAAAATTGCAGCGGCAGATTTGGACGTACAATTATAAAAACGAATATTCTACTTCAGATAAACTTTTGACTGACGCAAAACAAAACTGAGATTTAAACGGTAAACGAACTTATTTATACAAAATTAATGATAATAAACTTAAAAACGTGAACTGGCGACAAATTTTAAGTGAGCGAAGACATAGCAAAATCTCTTTCCTTCAGAAATTTATGAAATTAAAAAAGCGCAATGAAATCATCAGATTCGTGTACATAGACGTGGATATAAAAAAATGGTAGGTACTCCAACGCGTCGATGGAAACAGTAATCTGATTTAAAAAGTAATCCATTGCATGTGTAATCCGAAGAAAAGTGATTTACAATTTTACTCGCAGTAGCAAATGGTGGGTCAATAGAGGGATGTGATTTGTTATTAGACTCTTCAAATACTGACATTGACTATCACAATACTATAAATGGTGATATTTTCAAAAACTGGATTGTTAATTAACTTATTCCTGCTTTATTTAATTTTCCAGAGAAATGTGTAGTAAACTTGGATAATGCTTCATTTCATTCTGTACAACAAAAGAGACCACCTACATTTTCAGCAACAAAATAGATATTACAGAGATGTTTAAGCAGCAATAACATCGAATTTAATATAAAAATAAAAAAAAAGACAATTATACTTACACAATACAGAAGCAACGATAAGACATATGTAGTAGATGAAATATTAAACTAACATAGACATGATTTACTTCGATTACCTCTATTTTGCATTTTTATATTTGGACAAAACTTGGACAGAAGCTTTAAGACAATGTGTACACCAGACATGTAAAAAAAAAATTGTAGACACAGAAGAAATTATTTTGGACTTATTACATGAAAAACTGTTCACTTGACAACATTTTATTTTTGATACTAGAGGTGAATTGAAAATATATAACGAATAGAAGAACGTGACAATAGTTAGTTTTTTTTTTAATGTTGTATGTTTCATTTTTCGACTTTGCTTATTTTACCCGGAAAGCTCTACGAAAAATTATTTTTTAATATACGCCTCTCAGGCACCTCTAGTGGCGCCACCATCGGACTTCCGCGACATGCGGTTGGGTCAATCGGCTGTCATAAGTGTCATATGCTATGTAATTCCAGCGGAGTGTGTACTTTTTTAAATTTAAAATTTTAATCGATTGTCGTGAAATATCCGCGAAAAAAGTTAGTGGTCACACTTGTTGTGTTGTTGGGTGCAATTTCCGGGGTTATACTATCCCAGGAATAAGTTATTATAGATTTCCCTCGAAATCGTGGGAAGTAGCTCGTCGCAAGGATTGGATTGTCGCAGTTCGTCGAGTCGAGTATGTATCAATAATGTTTATCAAATAAAATGTTATGGAGTGACAAAGTTTTTTTATTTCTTGATCGTGATGTTCATTTTTACAATCGAGAATTAGCGGTTTTTCACCTAAAGTTTTTAAATAACGCTAATTACAGAAGAGTGATTTTGCATGATAAACAATAGGCAATACACAGCACCTGACTCAAGCTAACGCCGCCTTGCGCCACGAGGTAGCGCTGGCGTCGCAAAGTCGAGATGCCTGAGAAGCGTATATATCTGCTGTAATACTTATCGACAAAATGAAATATTTTTTATTTTCTCATTTATAGCTGGTCCAATTTAAATGTTTGTTGTAAAACCTATTTTATAATACCGTTATATAGACATTGAAAATTTGTTTCTATACAAGCTTTAAGTTATACAATCATTTGGAAGAAAATACAAAGCAGAAGCCTCTAAAACAGTTCAAAATAGCCGTTAAAAAATTATTAATTGAGAAGGCCTTTTATAGTTACGAAGAATTTTTCGAAGGTCCTTTTACGTAACTACTCCTCCATGTAAAATACTGATATTTAGTGTTCTTTTTAAAAATTTCATTATTTTAAGTGTTTCAGTCACTGCGTGTTATTTTTAATTATTTTTTTTTTTACTCATAATCATATTTTTGACAAACATAAACATTTGAATGTAAAATGTGCTAATAAATTATTATTATTATTATTATTATTTAATTGCAAATGAAGACATTTTTGTAAATGTTTTTATTGTTTGCTTTCATTTAATTAAGTACTATTATTTTGTAAATGCATTTATTATATCTAAAAATATATTTTTAAATTGACGATTTTCGTTTTTTGTGAAAGTACTAATTTTTAATGATTTGATGGCGCTGAAATGGAGCACACAATTGTTATTTTATTTATTGTCACTAACACTATGATTTTATTGAGGACGTGACAACAGCGCATTTACAACTGAGAATAAAATTAAATATACAGGGCGAAATTCATCACCCTAACAAGGCCTACTTTAATAAAAATAAGCTTTGAATGATGTATAAGTAAAAATGTTAAGTAGTGATGAAAATAAATTAGAATTAACTCCTCCTGAAATAAGAGAAGCGGCAAACGAAGCTTGTCAGAATTTGGTTCTCGAAATTTCAAAACATAAGTACCAGAATGCATATGAAAGTTTCGTGACCTGGCAAAAGAAAAGGCAACAAATTTCGTTTCAGAAACTGTGCTTTTAGCTTATTTTTCTCAATTAACAAATAAATTTAAGGTATGATAACTGTAAATATTGTAAATAATAGTTAATTTTACTTAAATAATATAACTTATATCGTTATGTTTTGTTTTGTATTTGATTTATTTTTAAATTATTGTATTATTTTGTGGTATAACCGTAGAAAAAGTATAGTGTTTGACTCGCAAGGAATAACTCATTTCCCACTCGTACGATTTGCAGCATTCGCCTGCGGCTCATGCTGCAATCATTGTACTCGTGGGAAATGAGTCTTATTCCTTGCTCGTAAAACAATATACTATTTACCTATATATAACTTTTAGTATTGGTTGAATGTGTTATTTCTAGATTTTTAACAATATTTTTTTTGGTCCTCCGTCCAGAAAAAATACTACTGATTACTTCAAAATCGTCCGGAAATGACATTTTCCGGTCTAGACCGGCAAAACACCTTTTCCATTATCTAAAGAGATGGCGCAATGAGTCATAACAAATACATAATGATTAATACAAATTTTAATTAAATTTATTTAAAAACAGCGTATAATATACTAAACTAATAACTTTTTCTAAGGATTCTAATTTACATTTAATTTCTCTTACAACTTTTATTCTATATTTGACATTTATGACGCGCAAAGCAATTTACAACTGCTTATCACTCGATTATAAAAATACATATATCGATTTAATTTTTGCTCATTGAACTATAATAGTTCATCGTCTCTGCTATCTTCTAAATATATAAAACTCAAAGGTAAGTGACTGACATAGTGATCTATCAACGCACGGCCCAAACCACTCTACGGATCGGGCTGAAATTTGGCATGCAGGTAGATGTTATGACGTAGACATCCGCTAAGAAAGGATTTTGATAAATTCTACCACCAAGGGAACAAAATAAAGGATAAAAGTTTGTATGGATCTTTGTCAATTTTAAACCGATCGGGTTGAGATTTTGCATGTATAGAGCTACTATGTGGTATGCATCCTATAAGAAAGGATTTTAATAAATTCCACTCCTAAGGAGATAAAATAGGGAATAAAAGTTTGTAGTAATCTTCTTAGATTTTTGACTGATTGAACCGAGATTAAAGATTGGAGATACTATGATGAAGACGTCTGCTTAAATAGGATTTTGATAAATTCAACCCCATGGGGATAAAATAAGAGGTGATGCAGGATGTAAATGTATTAGTACCTAATGGAACGAATCAATTGAGACAAACAAAATAATTTTTAGTTCTTAATGTTGACAATAGATGGCGTTAGTAACGCGCTATCGTTGTGTTTTCACCGAGTTACATATAGCCGATAATGAGTGGCCGCCGTATCTTATGGTATATACTATACCTAAATATTTCTAGCAGATTATATTTGACGATTTTGGCTGTTATTTTCTCGGCATATTTTGGATGGTATTTGCTTTGTTTTGGTTTAGGAGTTTTGGTTATAGACTCTCCTTTTTATGTGGCATTTGTTTTGTTTTCGTTTGGTTTAAGTGTAGGTTTTTTCGGTTAGATTTTGTTAAAATGGCTAAAGAAAATCTAAACGTTAACCACCACAATTGAGGATGGATAATCTTTTCGATTTGTTAATGAAGAATGTGAAGAATGTACTGTCGTCCTTATTGCTGGTGACGGTTTATGTTTGTTTCGTGCTCTCTCTTATTTAAGGTACGGACCACAAGGTAGAACGCTAAAAATCCGTTCAGAAATCTTCAGATAATAACTGGAGCAAGTTTTTAATTATGACCCACCACAGGAATGGTGATAACTATTTAACACCTGCGGAATATTTCGCTGATATTTGTATTTGATTTATTTTTTAAATTATTGTATTATTTTGTGGTACAACCGTAGAAAAAGTATAGTGTTAAAAAATGCTACTTATGCCACGCGCGTACTTTATAACGGTACGAGACTGCAAGTGAAAGCGTTACTTCACAATATAGTGGAAGCCACTATATTAACTGTGTGTGAGAAAAAGGAAACTGTATTTATACCACAAATCCCAATAATACTTAATGATATCCCGTTTGAGTTTAGACGATTACAGTTTCCTCTAAAAGTTTGCTTTGCCATGACAATAAATAAGTCTCAGGGGCAAACTCCCAACTTTGAGGGTATTGACTTAAGAGAACATTGCGTCTTACTTGGACAGTTTCATGTTGCTTGCTCTCGAGTAAGTTGACCCAAAAGATTAATAGTTTTAGCGCCTAATGACAGATTAGTTAAGAATATTGTGTACAAAGAAGTGAATCCGCAAAAACCATACCTAATTAATAATTATACTTCTCAACTTTCTTCTTAATCCTTATCCAAATAAATAAGTTACTTATCACAGGCACTTCCTTTTGAAAAAAATTACCCTTTACAGTATTTTTTTTAACCAATATATATATATATATATATATATATATATATATATATATATATATATATATATATATATACATATATATATATATATATATATATATATATATATATATATATATATATATATATATATAGTTTTAAAATAATAATAGTCTAATATCAAATGGTAAAACATTTTTGAATTTTTGAAAATATTAAAAATTAGTCGGACCAAAAAATAGTGTGTGTTACACGTCCGGAAAATGTTTTGCAAGTGCTCGTATTGTTTCGCCTCGGTGCTACGCAACTAGGCTACACAACTTTAAAAATTAAATTTTAGATGACAGTCAATTAGTATTCCTAGATATTTTACATTATCAACGCAAGAAATCTGTATCAACTTGTCATCTTAAATCCTCAGTTCATTATAAGTAGGTAGTCTATTTCTGTATGAAGCAAAAGGTAGAAAGTGTGTCTTGTTAAAGTTAACTGTTAGTCTACTTTTTTACCCCTATGATATTTTTTTAAAATCATGTTCAACTTGAAATTTAAGTAAGGTCCAATCTGAATCGCTACAGATAATAACAGTTTCATCGGCAAAGCTCACTATCTCTCATGATATTCAATATTAAAAATATCATTGATATACAAAGTAAACAGATGAGGACCAAGTACTGTGCCTTGTGGTATTCCATAATTAAGAAAATAAGGACTACTTCTGATACCTTTCCCATCAATAATTTATTCCCTTTTAGAGAAGTAGCTTTCTAGCAGTTTGTAGCTAACACCTCTAAAACCCAAGTTTTCTAATACCATTAGAAGTTGATTGTGACTGACAATGTCAAATAACTTGGCAAGATCAATAAATATTGCCAAAGCCGGACGTGATTTATTAATTAAGCTGTTGATTCGTTATGTCACATGTACTATTGAGTATTGGGTTAATTTGTTTTCCATAAAACCATATTGATTTTCCGATATAACATTATATTTTTTTAGGTAATTAAACATTTTATTGTTTAGTACTGTTTCAAATTTTTTGAAACAATAGACATTAACGAGATTGGTCTATAATTATCCGTACTTAAACTGTTGTCCTTTTAAATAGAGGTTTAATTAGGGCTGCTTTAAAAACATCGGGTACTATAACCCACCCTGATTGACCAATTTATTAGGTAAACCAGTGGTTCAGCTAGATTATTTCTCCCAATTTGATCATTTCTGCGGTAATCTAATCAATAATTAATTACTTCTAAGCCAAATATTATTTTTTTAATTTCGTTCGATTCAACGGTTGAAATAAATATTGTGTTTTCTAAGTTTTTTACGTTCGGGATTACTGTGGTTTTATTTAGTATTTTTTCAGCGAGAGATCATCCAATATTACCGAAATGTATTTTATTATCCATTACCAACTCATTGATCTCATTTTTGAGTTTTGACATATAAACTATCTCATTTACAAATTTCCAAAGAGCTGAAGAACTATTTTGATTATTAGTGACTTGATTTTGATAGAAGTTTATTTTTGTTATGTTTATTAAATTATTTAGATAAATTCTATAATTTTTATAATTATTTGTGTTTTCCTCAGTAGGATTTTTTGTATCTAATTTTATGATTTACTGATTTTTTTAAGCTTTGGTTATCCAATTTTTTTTCTTTCTGTTTTTATAAGAGAGACTATCATATGTGGTAGATGCATTTTTTTTTTAATTGTATTGATGAAATATCTTGCTGCTTCATTTAAATATTTTATTTGATATAAGTTAGTGTATGTTTTTTTTATCATTAAATTTTGAAATTTAGTATTGTTAAAAGACTTGTATGTAAAGTATTGTTCGTTAGGTTGTTTTGTTTCAGGGAAATCAAATTGGGCAAGAATAGAAAATGGGTCAGTGACATCAGTTTCGAATACAATTGGTGTTATGGTGAGACTCTGGTCATCGTTTTTTATAACCATATGGTACAGACATGTTTTAGATCCATTTTGTACTCTAGTTGGTTTATCTATAGCCATTTTGAAACCATACTAAGAATATTTAGGTATTGTTCTGCAAAATCTTCGACTGCGTTAATGCCACTATTAAGAATATTTATGTTAATATCGCCAGGTATTATATGTAAATCAATATCATTTTTAAGATTATCTAAATAAATTTCCAATTCTATATTGAATTGTTTCTCATTTGTGGCAGGTGATCTATAAACAGCAGAGATCCTATATAACAGTTTTGTTATGAATTTTGCAAGATACTTGTAAAACTTTTGTTACAGATATGTCTACATTTTTAAATTTATAATTTATTTTGTTATTTATGTACATTATTGTACATTACTACACCATTATTCTGATTTACTTGTCCTTTATTATAAATTATGTTATATCCAGTAAATTTGAAAATATCAAGGTCTGTTATCTGTCCGGTCTCTGATAAAATTATAAAATCTATTTTATAATAAAGTTGATGTAAAATTAGACTTAATTCATCACGATTATGAATACTTCTTATGTTATTATGGAAAATCTTAATGTTCCTATTTTTATCTGTAAATAGATCGTTGACATCATCTTTTATTCTCATTGAGTAAGATGGAATTTTCTCTATTTCAAAATTTCTTATGTACCTATCCATTATATTCCTGAGCAAATACAAAACTTAATTAATATAATTTACAATGATTTAGCATGGGATAAAGAAAAACTTTGCCTATAAATAGTAAATAACAACCTAATAAAAAAATAAAAATAAAATTAATATTATTTTGAAGCAGATGAAGATGAACTGGTTCTTGTTTTGTAATGATAGCTTGCACTTTTTTTTCGTTTTTAGTTGTTTTTATAAAGTTCTTGTTGTCTGCAGGTCTTGAAGATACTCCCTGGTTTCTGTTAACGATCTCCTTATCTGGTTAAAATTGAGTAGGTGTCACACTAAAAAAATGCGTTTCGGGATCTCCACTTTTTGCCGGATCAGCTAGTTCTGATAGATAATAGATAGTTCCATTTACATGTAGCTTTCCTTCTTTGATAAAGCAATTTGGTCCATTGTTTTGGAAAGAGATGTGTTCTTAGTGTTCTGGTCTCAGCTTATTGTATTTTAGTTTGATCATTAGCAATCAAAATTCTGATTCCTTTTAGATTCTTAATTAGATTTGTTGATAAGAGAGAAATTCCAGATTAGCAGGACTCGTTTAAGTACGGCCCAGTGTATTAATATCGTTGAAATCAGATTGGTATAAGGACAAACCTAGTGATCCATTAAGGATTTCAATTACTTCCGAGTTATTCTATTTATCTTCTTTCCTTTCCAAGCCAAATATAACGATATTATTCCTTTTGTACTCTCGTTCTTACTTCTTAACTTTATCTTCTACCAACTGGTTATCCATTTCTAAGTTATCTCTTCTCTTTACTATATTGTCTATCTTTAAGCTTAGCCTAACTTCAGTAGCATTTATCGTTGATTTTAGATCTTCAATCTGTTTTTGTATGCATTTCAACATATCTTTATTACTAGTATCATCTTTAGTCATATTTCTGTGTATGGATACCGTTATTTTTTTCCAGTAGGTGTAAGCAACAAAAAGTTGTTTTGAATCAGCTGTGTCTGGATAAAAAATTTGTTTTAGGTTTTACATACAAAAATCAGATTTTCTCTAATTTCGATTTTATAAGTCAAAGATTATTCAATTATCTATTATTTAACTGACTTACAGTATTTGCTGAATTTTTTGATCACTTTAGTATTCAACAACACACTAATTTTTACGAAGCAAAAGTGTAAGACATTTACATCTGTTAAGTTGCTCGTTAGGTTGATTATATTTTCACTTACTTGCTGTTCAAACTGTCTCTTTCTTTCTGACTCATTGAATCTTTCTATTTCCCATTTTTCCCTATTTTTCCTAGGTTCATATTGAAACACTTATGAGGGCTTTTTACACAATTTATTTCCAAAATTGTTAAGATACACTGAACTCTGCTGGATAACGTCTAACTACTTGACAATACAATGAACTCTTGTGATCACTTGACTCGAACTGACGTAAACTGCCCATGCATCTCCTTATATACAACATTATTTAATCTAGTCAGTGTGTTTAGAAGTTTCTAGAATTTTCTAGAAACATTATTTAAAATGGTCAGTTGATTTTTTTTTTACAAACTTCTAAAAATCAACTGTCAACAACAATCTTTCAAATTAAGGTCCCTTCCTTTACGGTTATCCCGTTACACTGCCCCCTCCTTAGATTCATTCCTCCTGGAATGTTATTTCCTACATCGGAATCCCGCACACTCCTTGAGCCAGCCAAACCATCTTCTTGGAGTTGCTGCGCATCTCCACTGTGGTTTCCCTGGTAAGGCGCCAAACGATCATGATGGACCACGACGGGTTTCCTCTGGGAATTTTCACGATCCGATAAATGACATCGTTAATCTTCTTCTTGATGGTGTAAGGACCTTCCCAGTTCTTTTGTAATTTGGGACAAATACCTCGACGCCGTCGGGGGTTATAGAGCCAGACTAAATCTCCAACTTGGTAACTCTTTTCCATTGTCCGTGTGTCATAGTACCTCTTCATCCGATCACTATGTACGAATTATATCTTGGTTTACTTATTTCACCAAAGTGTGTGTAGAAAAGTTGATGTCTCTTTTCTTAAAACTATTTATCTACTAGAATTGATAGTACTGAAACCAAAATTTGTGTGCAAGTAATATACGCTGCTCATTTTCTACCTCAGTTTTTAAAAAAGACATCAAACCTGTAAAACATTTTTTCAAATTTACTTCATTACAACCATTTAAATGCTCAAAAAATCTTTACAATGCTTTTAACAGATCATCGAGTAAACAGGCCTCAATCGCGTGTAACTGCGTTTCAGTTTAAAGAATTAATAGATTGGAAACCTGCTTTGTCAATTTGATCAATTTTCTAATATAAATTTCTATTTAAATATCCTCTTTATTAAATTTGGACGTTAAATATAAAATATTCATATAGAATTTTAAGTTAGTTTTGTTATGAAAATCGTTTATTATATGTAGACCAAGTTTCTTTCAAAACACAACGCGCTTGTCAGACGATTTTGATAGCAAAATTTTTTAGCTGTTTTGATAATTTTTAGATATGTTACTCTGTAATTGGTGATATATTTACTGATAAAGACGTTTTTGGTATATTTTTTTATGTATATTATGTGAACGCATATTCTGGGCTGATACGCGGATACCTTTGATAGTCCAAGGTTTGTGACGTTTTTGCCTAATGGTAATTTGAGGAAATGCCTAATTTAAAGTATAAATCAGCTTCTTTAAAAGATCACTAAACTTGTAGTCTAAGTACCTATAAAAGGAAAATTCCAGTCAGAAGTCAAACATAAAGTTTAGGATTTTGAGCGAAATAAACTCTACCTAAACGTTCTCAAAGTTCTCAAAGATGACTTGCTTAGAGTGTTAAATTTGGTAAATACTTATACATCCAGGAATAAGAAATCTAAAACAATATAATCCACTTATTCGAGTACACATTAAAAACTAATAGACATAAACATTCCAGTAACTTAGCTAATGATAAGGCAGATGTTATTACTCACCACTTTTTACACCTTTTTTCAAAAGAAATTACAATTTATGGTTATGCCGGTATTAATTGTCTGATTTCTTTATACCCATAGTAACAAATTTTATTGTTTTATCTATAAGTAGTTAGTTGTATTTTAGCACCTGAAGCAGACATAGTGTGTTGAAATATGGGATGTTAAAGCTTAACTGTAAATAAAATTTGTTAAAAATATTTTCAATTTAATTATTTTTCTATAATAATGTATTTTTGTCATGTAGAGCCTTCTTAATTCAATATAACAAATTTATAACAATTTTGTGAGTTGTACTTGACAAAATTTTATTAAAAAATTCTTAAGCTGTTTTTAGCCTTAACATTATTGGAAAAATTTTAGTACATTTAAGTGAATAACAGGATTATATAGTCTGATTAAGTAGGTGAAAAATCCGCTTTATCCGGAAAAATAATAGAGCTACAAAATATTTTTTTCCCAATTATTTTTTATAATCTAACATTTTTTTGTATAATCTTATAATGCAAACTTTTTATTTATAATTTTTTTAATAAAAGAAATAAACTTTTTTAAATGTAAGGTATATGTATTTAGAAAAATATCTATTGTCTTGTATGTATTGTCACTGTTTGTTTTAAAATAAAGAAAAATTTATTAATACCTACTACAAACATTATTATCCTACAACCTTTAACTTATTATATTAATTTAAATATGTAAAAATAATTTAATAAGTTTATTACCTAATTGATGTATTTATTAATTTTCAAGATGTGCGTTATAAAAACTGCCTATTAAATTATTTACTGTTCTAGTAATATGATTATAATTATGTTTATCAAATTATTAAATATTGTAAAATATAGAGTATTTGTTTCAATCGTAAATATGTATGATATAGTGACAAGACAAAGTTAGAAGGTCAGCGTTTTTTATTAAAGCTAACAACGGTAATTAACCCAAAATTATTGATATTAAATAAACAAAGCTTATGCGCAGAATAAATCGCTGATTTGAGGATTGAAACTTTTCACTTTGTAAATTTGAATTTTTTGTGTTACACAGAAACATGGGAAAATGTAATTCTTTATGATATCAAAATATTAATGGTTTTAATTTGTGCACGTCATACAGGCTACTTTAAGAAGTGGAGTCGTAGCAATTTATGCAAGAACAGGTATAAGTACAAAATCAGTGGATCTATCTGAGCACTGTATCAAATAAATACTTTTTTAAAAAAATTCAACCATTTTCAAAAAAAAATGCACTAAAAAGCCCAAAATAAAATCTTTTATTTCATGAAAAAATTGGAACCAACTAGGCATCTGATTTCGATTCCCTTGAAGTCGGCTCCAATTACAGATTACTCTTTAATTTATTTTTAGCTATTAAATCTAGATTTCAAATGTTAGTAACTTAAATCGTTTACAAAGATATAAAGCATTGGAGCCCACTTTAATCGAAATTGGATGCCTACTTAGTTCCAATTTGTTTAAAAAATAAAAATTTTATTTCTTGTTTGTTAGTCTTTTTTTTTGAAGGCAGTTCAATTTTTTTTAAGTTTTTATTTTATCATTTTTAGTTGCTATTTGGCTTTGTCAGATGTGGGCGCAAATTCATGACGTACTATTTTCAAAACCTTCCGAATACCGTGCAAGAGGTACTGAGTTTAATCCCCAACAATCCCGACATGTACCAATGTGACTTTTTGTATGCAAAAAGAATTTTTTAAATCGATTGTAAATACCGAAGATATTTGAAAACATCCAAAAAAAAACTATGGTCGACTTAAAAATCCCCGTTTTTTTAAATCGGTTATAGTGGGAAAGCAACGGGTTAATTATTATGTTTCTATGTTATGCCTACTCTTTATTTACATATTACCTTAACTGTGGTATACCTTTCACATACATAAAAAAATATGGCCGAATTGGGAACTTTGTCATTTTTAACCGACTTCAAAAAGGGGGGTTCTGAATTCGACCATATTTTTTTCCTTCTTTTTTTATGTATGTTACCGAATATTTCAGTTATTTATAATCCGATTAAAAAACTTCATTTTGCATTCAAAAGAGTAGAGTATTCGTGTGGTCCCATTATAATTTGATTAAGGTATGGTCATCAATGTAAAAGATATTCCAGGAAATACCACAAAAATTAACGGAATAAGCTCTGCAGTTAAGTTAATATGTTAATAATGATATATAACATGAAAACATAATAAGCTCGTTACTGTCCCACTCTAAAGCCAAAGGTCTCTTGTTACAAGAAGAAAGAATGAGCATTTAATCAATTCGCTTTCTAACTACGGGGTGGTGATTTAAAACAATAATTAGGTCCAGGTTTTATCACGATGTTCTCCTTCACCGTACGTGCATGGTGTTTCTAGGTCTTAGACAGTTTTCCTATGTCTCCAAAAAGTCACATTGGTATATGTCGGGATTGTTGGAGATTAAACTCAGTACCTCTTGTACGGTATTCGAAAGGTTTTGAAAATAGTACATCATGAATTTGCGCCCACATCTGACAAAGCCAATTAGCAACTAAAAATTATAAAATAAAATCTTATTCTGTTGATTTTTGTGGTATTTCCTGGAATATCCTCCACATTGATGACCAGACCTTAACCAAATTGCTATGGGACCACACGGACACTCTACTCTTTTAAATGTAAAAGAATTTTTCAAATCGGATTATACATACCGGAGATATTCGGTAACATACATAAAAAAATATGGTCGAATTCAGAACCCCCTTTTTTTGAAGACATTTAAAAAGTCAATATATTATGTGCTGTCAGAGCTTTAAAATAAAAAATCAAAAAACGTTTCTTATAAACTCCTGTAGATCTCCAAGTGCGATTTTTTTTTGCAAATATATAATGTTTTTAATAAGAACATAGATAAATTCTCGTAGGTCATTTTAATGCAGATGGATATTGTAAAATCTTTTTTCCTGATGATGTTAAATGCTCGATTTGAGAGTTTAACATATGCGAACGGCACTCAGGGGGTAGGAGGAGAGCGAGCGTGGATTCGATCGAGCTAGATGATTAATTTCAAAAACATAAAAAGGAATATAATTAATAGAATAATAAAAGATAAAAGAAGTTAAAAGGGATAAAAGAGAGAAAGTAATAGAAAAGAAAGAGAAAGGAACATGGGCGCCACTTATGTTTTTTATCCGGAGGATGGGGAAATATAAGAAACCCAGATGAAAAAGGAAAGATAGAGGAGATATAAGATAAGATAAGGTAAAATTAGATAACCCGGCAGATGTTCTTGCTAAAATTTAAATTACACACTTTTATTTAAGATACTAAAAAGAAAAATTATACTTACACTTTCCTTTTACTTATCCTTATAGTTATAAATCAAATCGGTCAGATAAAGATATATTTAAAAAACAAAATCTATTACTTTAATAAAATATAGATTAGAGAAACTGAAAGTATTGATCAGAGTAACCAGCTGTAGCTAGGAGAAGAAAAATCTATAGTTAACAATAACAGTAGTTATTATCAGCTGTAATGATAAAAGAGACACAACAACAATAAAATAAAAAAATATGAGATACATCTCGGTGCGGTATAGAAGACACATTTTAATACACACATTTGTGTTTAGTTCCAAAAACAAAATTATTAATACACATACAATAATAGCTAAGTACACTGTTTTGTCATTTTCGTGTACTCAGATAAGCAAAAAGTGAGAGGTAAAATTTAGATGAAAAAGTTATAAAAAAGTATCACCTTTTGCTTTGATATTAACTCGAGTTAAGAGTACTCATATTTAAAAGTTTAAAGCTTAATTAAATCAGTACGAGAGATAAACTAAAAAAATTAAAGAATATAAGTAAAACAGGTCACTGCCAATTGCGACAACATCTCTTTAGGATGAAATTAACAGAATCGCCGCTATGCAGAGGCTGCGAACAAGAAGAGGAAAGAGTAGAACACATTATGTATGACTGCTCTGCTTTTTCTGAAATCACAAGATCCGTGTTGAGCAAGTAATGGCTTACACCAGACGATGTCAGTGAGATCCCCCTCGGGAGCCTCATCACCCATTTAAAATCACTAGGCCTGGTGACAGGCTGAGGTGAGGATATCCGTACAATACGGGAGGATGCACAATGGGTCATATGTGGCCTCAGTGCTGGCTAAGCACTAGCTCGCACTTATAGATGTTACAGGTAAATACAATTAGAATAAAATGTTCCATAGAAATAAATGGTACTCTGAGACTCGATACAGTTATAAAAAAATTGTTAAAAATTTACGTAATCTTCCAAATGTTTTTGAGATACTTTGTTAGCATATGGCTTCAGTCTCTCGGTAATTGGTCATAACGGTAAGATATAATCTAGACCCATTCTTGTCTAGATTTGTAGATATTTAGAGAAAAACCATAAACTCATTCTTTGTAGCTGGGGTTCGAAGAAAAGACGGTAACAATGGCTGAATTCTGCCGCCATTGCTCTACAATATACGAAGAAAAATTAAAGATAGCAATGTCTGGAAATCTTCAGGTAAACCTTCCGGTACGATAAACGATAGTCGATGCAAGAAACATTTAACTGCTGGTAATTTTTAAGATAAAATAAAAAAATTGCCGGGAACTTGAAACTGAGCATTTCGCGAACGATCTTAATCGCGTAAAATCGAAACCCATGTGCAGTGTGTATCGTGAAGCAGAAAGGGTGCATTTTACTTTAGTAAGAGATACCAAAAAGAAATATTGTCAACAAAAAATTTCTTCCTCTAAAAATCCCAGTCAGACAACATGAAAGTTATAAATGAATTATGTAATAAAAATCAATGCAGAAGTGTGCATAAAAGAGTGTCCTGTGTAGGAAAAAGGATCTGCTAATTTTAAAAATTCTGCAATTTTTTGTGGAATTTTGCTGAAAATTTTTTGTCTATGACTTGTATATCGTCAAAAGTCTTCGTGTTTCTATATTTGGAGGGCGTAAAGCCGCACTGTCTAAAAAAATCAATAAGGTTTAAATTTGAATAATAATTTGTCGCTATAAATGTTCGAAAAACATTTGTTTTGGTGGTAGGCAGTGTAGGCACCCTTACAACTAAAATAATGTCTTTGTCCTCAATGTGATCTACCATTATCTGTGTAAGCTAAAAATTAATATTATTTTAATTTTTATTAATAAATAATTAAAAATCTGCAATCAAGTAGTTAACCTTACTTAATAAATCTATCTTTTGAGCTAGGAACTATTCCGCGTCATCTTAAAGTAAGAAAGGGAGTTCCATTATTTAAAACAGAGGATCCGACGCTTATGAAAATTATATTGACCTGTAACTATTTCCAGAGCTTTGGTAAAAATTTTAAATACTATTTTTTGAGCCGTCTCTATTTGTTTTGAAGTGGGTTCTCTTCTTCGGCGGCCTTAAATGCGTTTGATGAAAGATTGGTGGGATATCTTGATGCAGGGAGAGCCCTGTGAGATTATTCTGCGATTTCAGCAAGGCATTCGACTGTGTCAGCCATGATTTAAGTTTTACAAAATTGCAGGCCTACGGTATCAGGGGAAACGCTTTAAATTGGCTTATGTCATTTTTGTCTGGCTGAAGACAGTTTTTAAGTATGAAATTTTGCAACAAGGAAAAAGTGCAAGACCTAAAATTAAGCCAGGTTCCTGTAGATCTAGGGGTTTCTTAGGGATCAATTTTGGGTCATGAGCTTTTTTCTATTTCATATAAGCAAAATTGTGTTATTTACACCTGATGCCGATTTTACGCAATATGCCGATGACACATCTGCACTTGTGTCAGACAGTTGTGATATACAATTACAAAATAAATTTAATAGCTTGGCAGATAAAATAATTAATATTTCCATTAATATTATTTAAATTAAGTAAAAGAAAAGCGTAAATTTTTTAGGTATTGAGGTTGACAAGCATCTTGACTGAAATATTTACAACGACTCATATACTGACTCTCGTCAGTCCAATAGGAAAATCTTAAATTGGGTATACTTACATTATACATTTTTTTTTCTTAACCATTTTTTCAAATCCTGCTGTTTTTTTATGTTTTTATGATTTTAAAGCAAACTTCTACTTTATATTTTTCACCCACACATTTAATATTCATTTGTTTGTGGATCAAGTTCTTTAACATTTTTAACTTCCCGCTAAAAAAAATTGATTTTTTTTTTTAAATCGGGAAGTTATTGGTTTCACCCCGTTTTTCAAAAATCGAGTTTTCATCGGATCTCAACGTTTTGAGGTCTTAGGAACCTCTCCTGACTATTTTTACGAGGGTGTCTGTATGTCTGTATGTACGTGTGGATGTGTGTGTGGATGTATGTAAACCTCTTATAACTTTTGAACGGCTTGACCGATCGGAATAAAATAAAAAACATTCCAAAGAGTTCTATCTAACTTAGATTCCCTGTAAGTTTGAACCGATTCGAGCCGGTAGATTTCGAGAAATTTCAAAATAACCGAAAAAAACAATTGGTAAAAATAATGTTTTTTGGGCATATCTTTTTGGCTATTGCATCGATCAATTTCATAACCTAATCAGCTCTCAAGCCACGTCGAATGCCTTTTTGCAAATTAAAATCGGTTGATTCGTTCGTGAGATATCGTTGTCGAAAAATTTCAAAAAAAGTGTTTTTTTTTAATAACTTAGAGATTTTTTGACTAACCGATTTTGCTCTCCTGGTAACGTTTTTAGGTCTCAAAAAACTGCGTCGAATGCCATCTTGAACATCAAAATCGTAACGGGTTAAAAAGTTATGGCATTTTAACATTTCAAAAAAAGTCAAAAACGTCAAAATACGTCACGTTACTATAGCTTTGCGGTTAAAACTAGCGGGAAGTTGCAAGGATGGCCTTTCAGGTCAACCTCTTTTCGAATTTTTTTTTCTTGTTTCTACCCAATATGCAATCAAGTTATTAAAAAAAAATAATAAAAATAATGTGAATTAGTGTAACACAATAATACATTATGATACTTTAAATGTATCACTTCTGATTACTCCGATTAGCATACTGTGCAGATATTACGTCTATGATTGCCACAGATAGAGCGGTGGCAGTACCCGCAAAAATTGGTTGTCATTCGTCGTAGTCGACTTTAACATTAAAAACAAGTACCTAGTACCTTTTTGCGGGTTAAAGGTTTTCGTCAGCTGCTTGGGTTTTTAAAATTCCATAAATATCCTGCCGAATGTAACGTCTGAAATTTTGGAATCTTTGGAATCTGTCACATGCTCAGTTGTATCATAAATTGATAAGGGGCAAAAAGTTAATCATTTTTTTTAATGTATTTTAGCAATATTGATATATGAATTAATACTAGCAATATTAACCATTCCGAAAAAGTCACACAGTGGCCATCTCCGTGTTTTTCGGGTATATCCCATACTGCTGCACAGCTGATCGAATGTGTCGACTTCTGATTTTGTTTTATTATGATGAATCATATCTGGTTTGCTATTTTTAGACATTACTAAACTTTTATGGAAAATAGATAGCAATAGTACTAGTTATTTTGGTTCGGAGTTGTAAGACACTAACGTGTTTAGTTTATCGAAACAGAACATTGATGATCCACACTCTTTATTTTTGGTCTGTAATAATTCTTGAGGTACTTAGTTTTTATTTTTTCTCAGTATGCCCAACATGGTTAACTTATAGAAAGCTTTTAATATTTCATCGTCTAGAGAAATTGAGGTAAATCAGTTATCCATGGTAATATAACGATTACTTCCATGGACAGATTTTGTCTCCTTGATATAATAATTGTGTTGTTTTTTCCCCAGGTACGATGGCAGAATTGCATACCATGACGATTTTAATTTCATACTTTGATGGTTTATTAGGAACATATTTTCGAAAAAGACACCTTCCTCTAAATACAAGAAGCTGTTCGTCGATTGTAAGGTACAATGATGGAGTATCGAAGTTTCTGCAGATTTCTAAAAGGAGTTCCCATATGTCTTTACCCGAAGCAAACGAATCCGACTATCTTCTTTATTTTCTAGTGAATTTATCATCAAATCTAATACAAATAATACAAATAATAATCTACAACAAAAATCTGTCACAACTCATGCAAGCTCGATATAAGCTACAAAATATGATTGGACTGACTATTTCTTGTAGTTAAAATGATTACCTTTTTTTGCAGCTGAAAATATCAGAATTGCTAAAAATGCAAGCAAATTATCTACGCTGATTTGCTTTATGGTAGTTGAAATTGTACTTTTCATGGTGCCTGTTAATTTTTTGGTTTGTGAATGTAACAATGGACTATGAAAAAAATGTCTAAAATGTTCTTTTATCTGTTCAAGATTACGAGCATTTTCTTTGGAGCCTGACATAAAATGTATAAAATTTAGAGAAGCCGTTTTTTTAAAATACTTAAGATTTTTACAGAACACTTATGACCATTTTTGGCCTTTAAGATATTCTTCACCGGTAATGCAAAGCGTGGGTATCTGCGCCGATTTTTTATTACGGATTCACCAACAGAAGAACTTTTAACAGTTTATTCTTATATAAAAGAGTATTGTATCGGTCTATCTGCATCTACTTTATCGTTGACTTTCACGTTACCTGAATTGCTGTGATCTGAACTATCTTGTAACACTTCGATGTTGTCTTTTTCCGAAAAACTTTCACTATTTTCATATGGTTCTTCGAACTAAGAATCTCTACCATTCATATTCTTTTAAATTTAATTCTGCAATTCATATTTTGTCAAAGGTTTTCTCGACATTTTTTATACTGTTCTTTATTTGAGTAACATATAAAAATTAAAATAAAACATTGCTCCCTTACAACAAAAAAGTAAACTAACGTAATTACTATTACCTACGTCGACAATTTTACGAAAAAAGGTTGAAAATAATATCGGTAAACCGTTGCGTTCTCACAATAATGATTTATAAGTGCGATCGAGAAGCTATAGGGAACTAGATGCATGGGATGTACCTGGAAGTAAACGAATTCAAACAAAATGGAGCGACGGTCCTCATTTTGATAATAGTAGTGTTCAAGGGTTAATTAAGGTCTACCTATATTTACTAATCTGCTGCTTTATTGTTTTTTGGTTACGTGTTTACGTATCTCGTATCTGACATTTGTTCTAACTATAAACAGTATATAATGGTTTAAATCCACATTTAATTCCTAGATTAAACTAAAATTATGTAATTCTGTTTTACATTTGCATTGTGAGTACATAAATAGACATAAAAATTACTTCATTTTCTCGGAAAACTCTAAAGAGGCTAAATGGAAGGTATATAGAAGACACCATAATTAGTATTTAGTTATACATTCTTATACATGTAGGTTAATTCTCCTTGTTATCTGGAAAGGTTAGTGGACCAAAAAGAGCCCACAATGGTATTGAAAATGGAACTGAAAAAACACTGTTTATACCCACATAATATGCTAAGTCACTTCACCAGTAATTAACTGGAAATTTTTAATGTTTTTAATGCGCGAAATACATAAAACTGTAAGCAAGGTAATGGGAGTGCTGTTCATAAGATAAGGTCGTATCATTACTTAAATCTTGGTTCTAGAAGGCCTCCTACACCCTATGATCAAAACTTACGACATATGCGTACGCATGTGACCAAGTTATTTTAAAAACAAGAAAATATAAGAACGTAGTGTGCGATAAATTTCTGGGAAAATGACAAATAAAGTGTTTTAAAACACGACATTAATGTTTGCGGTAAAAAGAAACTAATTAAATTTTTCCTGCGATAGCAAATTCAAGGTAATCATGTGAATCTACACAGCTATTATAAAACCCCACACTAACCTCTAATGCTGATATTTGCTAGTCAAAAAACTACTAGGCGTGAGTAGTCAGAAAACTGAACCAAACCTGATAATCGGCATGCTTCGTTTTAACCATCTGGATCACATCAATCAGACTACCGGATGTGCTACCTAGTCTTATTATTCTTGGTATATGTGCTTCTTCAAATCAATATAAACAATGCCTATAATTACCAACGAGACAAAAAATCCCACTGTAATAAAGTTCATTAAGTAGCCAGATAGCTAAATCCAAACAAGGTCTGGGAATAGATATATTACGCAATTCTCTAAATATGAAATTAACACAAACTATTGACAGCTTGTCTAAATTAGCCGAAAAAGAATTACAAGAACTTCTGTATTTAGGTACACAAATTATTCTTAGGATTACTAGCCTTATATAGATCGCACGTTATTTCAGAACTACTACTTAAATAAAACCAAATTTTAACTGACAACACAATTCTTCTAAACTGGATAAAACGTAATATCGTCACCTATTTTTAGTCGTATATAGAATGTGCATTATTTATCTTATGCTTTGTGAGTTAGTGCATATAGGTATGTTGGCTGTTTTGTTTTACATTTTGATATTCCTCCGCTTATCCTGGCAAATTCTATTACACAAATACATTTATATGGAACTATAAGCGGTAAAAAGACATACTTTTGATACACTCTTGTTATTTACGGATTAAATATTTCGTATTTGATAAAAAACATGTCGATTTTTCTTATTTGAACTTTCTTACCCGTTTGTCGTTTTTTTATCGATACGAATAAAAATTTTGTGACCATATATTTTATGATAGGTTGACAGAAAAATATTTTAAATATTGATATTTTAAAAATGGTATCGTGTTTATCATATAGTGGCAGAATATTTTATTTCATCCTGTCCAGTAAATACACTTCCCTATAATCAATTTGGCGCCGGTAAGTAAAACATTACGGTATCAGGTACTGTAATGTGTTGCCTAGCAACGCTGCTCTGATTGCTTAAGGGAAGACAATTACTTTTAATTTTTGACATTTAAAAATACTATAATGACTATAAAATAAAAATAAAATAATTAATTACTTACTTTTACATCCATATTTAAAAGGAAGTCAATGTTATTCAATTTTATATTAACAATTAAACCTTAATAATAAAAAAAATATTTGACAGTGACAGATGGCTTTCAAGGTAATTTGACATAACTAATCAAGTTACGAACTATTTTTAGTCAAGTTACGAACTACTGTTAACATTTTTATGAATTTATTAATTAATAAAAACAGGATGAAATAAAATATAATACGATACATGGTCGTTAGGTGTTATTACAGTCCTCGTTTTCATTTCCAAACTCGGCTCCTACGTCGCCTCGTCCGTAAACTAACTCGTACTGTAATAAGTCACCTACCGACCTTGTAACGTATAATACTATTTATTTTATAATATCAAAATATAGTTTCTCGTTTTTCGCCATATAAATAAATTAGTATGTTTATAAAATTAAATATTTATTAATATTTACACTCTTTAAAGTAATCAAAAATTTATTCACTTTACTTCATTAATAATAACGTCTTTATTATCTATTGTGATGTGTGCCCCTTAAACTAGATATTATACCTACCGTAATGGTTTATTTTAATTAAACCATCTTGGATGTCAAAGTAAGCAAAGTAAAATTTAGTTGAATTTTATTTGACTGATGTCTTTATGAAACTTCAGTTGATGTAAGTACTTTGCAGATTAAATTATATATAAGTTTCGTAATGTCTTTTCCGTCGTTGAGTTGTCCTAATTAAGTTTTCTTTTTTATTAAACGAGATTGGTTTAGTAAAGCAAACTACATAAAGAAATTTATCTTCCAGATTAATTTAAATATTAAATGAAACATAAATTATTTTATTAGGACAAGACTTTTCTTTTATTTTATATTTGTTTTGATCATTTAGTCGAGTTAATATGAAAAAAAAATAGACTAAACATATGAAGAAGTTTTTTTCCAAATTTTTCTTAAAACAATTTAAATTTGTACTTTTCTATTAAAAACAATGCGCATTTCTATAAAAAAGTGCAAGTGAAGAAACAATCACCTTTTATGTAATTTTGTTTATAATTTGAATTATAAGCTTCTTAAAGAATAAAGACTTTTAAAAAAGTAGCTGTCCTAGTAAAATTCGTACCGCCTAACAATTAATAATTTTTTTTGTACTCATTGCTTTTAAATGTTTATTTTACAGTAATCGCCGGAGTGCGTAAAAGTTTCTTTTACGCGCTCTTGCTTTCTACTTTACAGGTAATTTGTTTTAAACAGTTGGCAACAAAAGTGACAAAAGTGTCTAACACTTAGTTTATGTTACACAAAGGTTAATGAATTTATTTGATCATCATCCAAAACTGCTGATATATTTGGTTTACAATGCTCGGTCACCCTTTTTATATTAGCAATTAATTTGAGCATTGAATAAATGCTTCAGAGAGAGCTTATACTACTTTGCTGCATAACATTTTCATTAATATTCTTGAGTTTTTGGTCCATAAAACTTATATTTAAATTTTATTTTAAATTTAAATTATTCGTTAAAAAAAACATTGTTCAACTTTTTTGGGAAGGAGTTTTTCGCTTTCGCACTAAATGCAGAACTCCCTTCGGTCGTGTTGCAAATAAAGTGCTCATCCGAAAAATTCTACTTCCCAAATACGTTAGGTAAATAACTATTTTCTCATTGTCCGTTTTTTCTAATTTTCACGATATTGCTTATTTTTTCATTGTTTTCATATTTGTTTGTTTTGTTATTTCCTTTTTAGTTTTCAAGTGTTATTAACAATTTTTTTTGTAATTAATTTTGTAATTAATCGACACAGCCAGTGTCTCAGGTTTATACGTTTTACAGCGGAATGAAGACGACGCGTGTAACACGCGTGCCGCTTTATTAACAATAATAGTAGGTACTTAGTATCTACCTTACTATACTCCAGCCGTCCAAAAGATGGAATGATCACGTGAACGGCACGCACTGTTTGAATATTACTCTCCCCAACCAACGTCACAAGTCCGATTAACACCACTCAACAAAAAAGTACCCACTCTCGATGCTTACAGTTTATATTATCTCTGGTATGAGTACAGTGTAAACTGTTCTTCGTTATTTCAGTTTGGAAGGCGTGGCATAGTAGGATTACGTCAGCCAGTCACTGATCACGCGTCCTTGAATTCCATCTTTTGAGCGTCTCGGGTATAAGTGTTTTAATGGTAGGTAATTAGTTTTTTTCGCTTTCGATAACTTGTCTTTCAACTCCTTGTTTGCATCCTTAGGGATGAATTCCAATAAATCATAAAACATGTTATCATTATCAATAAAATATTTTAAACAGTCTGAATCTTAATTTTTATACAAATCGGGGCCGATATAAAAATTTTGTCATACAAACTTTCAACCCCTATTTTACCTCTTTATCAAAATCCTTTCTTAGTGGTTATTTACATAATTCAAAATAAACACCTGTTCAAATTTACGTTTCACAGTAGTGATGTCAGTCGATGCAAATTTCTCTTTATATATATATATATATATATATATATACATACAAAAGGGAAAAATTATTGGGCATGTACGCAAAAAGAATCAATAAGACCACGAGTAGGAATGGTAACCGCAGACATGCATGTTTCTGGCTCATTAGCCGTCATCAGTGCGGCATAACCAAGTAGGGTATTGCACTTGGCTAGCAAAAGTGTTGGGTACTTGGGAGCAAAGGATGTTGGGGAAACATGTGTAAAGAAACATAAAAACACAAAAACAACGAAAGCTCACACAGGAGTCCTATCGCCATTTTGTGCTTTCAGCCAGCTGTGCCAATGGGTTTTCGGCTAGCAACCAGTGTCGCAACGTTGGCGAAACGGACTCATTGTGTTTGAGTCGTTCTAAGCCCAGGATATTAAATAAACAAAGTGCCAAGAAAATGCGTATTAATATAAACAAAAGGGAAAAATTATTGGGCATGTACGCAAAAAGAATCAATAAGACCACGAGTAGGAATGGTAACCGCAGACATGCATGTTTCTGGCTCATTAGCCGTCATCAGTGCGGCATAACCAAGTAGGGTATTGCACTGATGACGGCTAATGAGCCAGAAACATGCATGTCTGCGGTTACCATTCCTACTCGTGGTCTTATTGATTCTTTTTGCGTACACGCCCAATAATTTTTCCCTTTTGTTTATATTAATACGCATTTTCTTGGCACTTTGTTTATTATATATATATATATATATATATATATATATATATATATATATATATATTCTAGTTAGGGACTAGCAGGTACAGTGGTCAAGGCAAAAAGGTTTAAAGTGAAACTCTTTTTTTGATTTGTTAAGCTTTCGGAAACTTTTATTTCCTTCATCAGAACATCTGTAATGGTTTGGATATAATGTTATTTTACAGTCATTTATTAAAATATTGAACTTACCAAGGTGAGTTTGTAAATATGATGGTAATGAGTAAGTTCATCCAAAAGAAACATTAGAGGCAGTATTAATATATATTAGAGGTACATAAAGTGTTAAAGGAAACATAATATTAAAAACATCCATTAGGTTTGTTGTTCGTTTGTATACAAAAACTAAATTGCATAGTTTATAAAATCTAGAAAGAACTCACTTTTTCAGTGTTTGGGTGGTGGTGATAATTTGTTTTTCGAAAATAATTTTAATGTATTGCTACTCGTCTCACTGGTAAATTGAGTTGTTTCTTCGGAAATACACAGATGTTTCTTGGTTAAAAGAACTTAAAACTAATAACAGAAGACCAAGGAACTGAACAAACACAATATTAAAAACGAAGCAGGGCACAGCGTTGTGCGGCAGAAGATTTTTTTTTATTAAAAATTTTCATAAAATAGTTTATAACAACACATAATGGCGATGACAATTTAAAAACCTTTTGGACGTGCGCGGTATTAAACTGTTTCTTGGTCTTTTGTACAGGATGGTCAAAAAAAAAAATTAAAAATGACCATTGCTCAACTTGAGCAGCCGCAAAGGAAGCATCACTTGAAAATGCCAGCTGAGATGTTGGCGAAACGTCGTGAAGACACAAACAACCAACGGATTGAAACCCGGAACACCACTACTGTTCATTCTACCATCCGTGAAACACTACATCATAACATATATATATATATATATTGATATATATATAATTTTGAACTATATATATATATATATTATAACATATATAACTTGCTCAGAATTATTTTATAAGTTATTATGCTATAATAATAATAAATTTTTTTTACCTTTTTTTTTTAACTTTAAATTTGAAATGAAATTATAATTATGGTAAATGCAAATTTATGTCTCTGATTTGAAATATAATGTGATTCTTTATATATACCTGGCAATACTCATATCTCAGGGCAGAATTCAATGATTTAACAAATTATTAAATAAATTAATTTTGATACTTTTATATGCAAAATATAATTTTTTAACACTCATAAACCAAACAACTTATAATGATGACTTTTTAAAGACGGATTTCTTAACCTCACTTTATATCTTAAACAGTTAAGCGGTGAATAGTAAAATGCAATATCATAATTATGCTTAGTGAATTAAATAAAAATGAAAAACTCAGAATCTTATTACAAACTTGAAAATAGAAAATTTATCTTATAAACTAGTGAAAAATTGTTCAGAGAAATAGTGGAAAAGAGTTCAGTTATAGTATAAAAAAAATAACACACAAATTTTTCATTTCTAAATGAAAAGTAAGGTACCGTAATGCCTGATTTGTACAATTTCTGTTATATCAAATCTACTAGATTCATTATAAATTTACTATTTTTTATATTTTCTTAACTATTGTCTAATATAAATTTAAATTTCAGAATTTTTCATTTTCTCAAACATTAAACCAATAACAAACAAATATTATGGCTTTGGAAATTGATATTGCATATTTTAAACGTAAGTATTTCTTTATTAAGTCCATGAATTAAATTATTTTATATTAGAAATTCTGTATCTTTAATATTTATTTTTTAACAGTTATTTTTCTTGTTATATTTAATTGTCATTATTTAATTTACATTATTTGAAATTAACAATATGTATCCTTAAAATTTATATATTTTCTTTTTATATTTCATTTTCTTGTTTTACTTAAACGTGATTATTAAAATTTAAATTATGTCAATTAACTAGATTAATTTTTAAAATAGATATATCTTGAATATCTAATCTTATATTCTATTTTCTTATTTTGATTTTCCTTTTTTAGGAATGAAGAGAATAATTCTTAAAATACTGAAGAAACTTAGAACGAATTATACAAATTCTAATTCTTTGTAGTCCACCCTGGGATCAAAAATATTTTCCTTTTTCTTTATTTAATCATTATTTTATTAAATATAGCATATAATCTTATATATATATATATATATATATATATATATATATATATAAAACAAAACAGGGTGCCAAGTATGCGTACTTAAGACAAACAAAAGGGGAAAATTAATGGGCATGTACGCAAAAAGGATCATATTGTCACGAGTAGGAATGGTAACCGCAGACATGCATGTTTCTGGCTCGTTAGCCGTCATCAGTGCGGCATAACCAAGTAAGGTATTGCACTTGGCTAGCAAAAGTGTTGGGTACTTGGGAGCAAAGGATGGTAGTGAAACATGTGTCAAAAAACACAAACAACGAAACTCACACAGTAGTCCTATCGCCATTTGTGTCTTCGGCTGGCCGAAAAGAAAATCTAATGATCCTATGATCCTTTTTGCGTACATGCCCGTTAATTTTCCCCTTTGGCCGTATCAAGATATAGTTATGGTGAGATAGACGTTTGGTTTCGCGGTATCGGTATGATAACGATGGGTAATTTGGGACTTGATGGTAACTAAATGGTAATAGCTTGACTTGGTGATGATTCGGTGACGACCGTGTGATGACTGATTTTTCTTTCTGAATATTTGTGAGCCTCAATGTTCCAAGGAGAAATAGTAACCTAAGGACTATGATATGAATATATAATTTAAAGAGAACTTATTTTTAGAAATATCAAAGAAATAAATTGAAATTTGTTATAAAAATACGAAATTGATTAGAGACAAATCATTTCATTTTTTATAAACCCAATAAATAAGTTAATATTATAATAGGGTTGTCTTTTTGGTTTTTCATATATCCGCTTAGAAGGCGACACCAATAGAACCTTAAGACAGAAATTGAACCTCAATCTTTTGTTAACATAAATCCAGAGTTTTATTGCGATACAACAGGTCGGGTAGGCACAGTTAATTTTAAAAATTAGCAATTTAGTCGGAAAATGGATCTAAGCCGAGAACATGTTCGAGCAATAATTTTGAACAATTTTTGGGGAGAATTATACCAACAGCAATGTCTCACTAAAAAGATTTCTGTGTTTGGGTGAAGAGCACCAAACATTTCAACTATTTCCCGCTGCTATTGCGAATTTCAACGTGGTCGCTCCAGTCTAAGCGACGGATCCAGGCTAGGACCACCCAAAATGCCGTTACATAGCAAAACATTGATGCGGTTTGTTAGCTAATTAAGGATAACCGGCGTGTAACATACCAGGAGTTAGAGGTATCATTCGGTGCTTTAAAGACCTTGATCCATAAGATCCTACATGAAAAACGGGGTGTTGTGAAGTTGTTTCCTGTTGGATTACTTATTTGCTCACAGAAGAGCAACAAGCAGTTCACGTGAATTGGTATCGAAAAACATTGAAAGAATTTAACAGAGGAAGCTCAAAAAACGTTTGTAAGATTGTTAGTGGCGATAATTCTTGAATTTACTTTTACCAACTAGAAAATAAACGTCATCCACTGTGTGGGTGTTTTATGAGGAGGAAAAACAAAAAAATTGATCCGTTCTCGAAGTACATCAAAGAAAATGGTCGCAACTCTTGTGTCAAAATCTGGTCATATGGCAACAATTGGTTTAGAAGTCAGTTTGTGACTAGCCGTGACTTAGTTACTTTCAAACATCAACAAGACAAAAACCAATACCAACGTGAATAAATAAAAAAACAGCACTTGTATATTGAAAGTTTTCTAGAACAGTCATGGACAATAAGATTGTTATAATTTTTCCTTTATGGATTCGGGATAAGTGATAAACGGCAGACAAACTTAACAATTTTATTGGTAAACACAAATAAATAACAATTTCTTAAACTAATTTACACAACTTTGATACAATCACAATAACTGAATAACGTATTGAAAATATCTCGTACAACAATCGCACTTTATCGCTAGCTATTACAATTACAATTTATTCCCCGGTCCGAAGCGATCCTTTTTATATAGAATTAAATTCTTCTAGAAACATTCCTGCAGTTATATCTCGAACAGAAAATTCTCGAATTATTTTGACGTTGTAACAGCCCACAGAAGTTTGGATTTCGGTCGGAAACAAACTAGACTCTAAGAATTCCAAGAATTTTAACACCTCACACAAATTCAAAATGTTAAAAATAAAAGTCATAAATATAAAAGACTTCAAGATAAAAAATACTTAAAGCTAAATAATTAAAGATAAACACAACATATATTTTTTAGTTCAGTGAAATTACACAAGAACAAGTCATAAATATTTGACAAATTAATAGCACTATCACACATGAAATTAATTGGAGATTTAGATAATATATTAGTTTGAGCTCGTTTGCACAAAAATGTGTTTTTTCGTCTAGTTGTTACTCGAGGAACTAATATATTAATTTGTGATAGGACAGGACAATCCACCTTTCCAGTCAATAATTTCAATAAGAACAGCACAGCAGCTTGAATTCTACGTTTTTGAAGAGACACAAAATCAAATCTGGTTAATAATTCATTATAATCGCAACCTCTCAACGGATATGCTCCTGTTAACTTAAAAACCAAATACTTCAAGAATTTTTTTTGAACCTATTCAACGATTTGAATGTATTGGGCGTAGATAGGGCTCCAGATTATAGACGCGTATTCTAATTTTGAACGAATTAGACTATAAAATAACGAGGTTAATGCCAGAATATTATTAAAATTTTAACAATTGCGAATTATAAATCCGTATAGGCGATATGCCGAATTTACAATAAAGTTGATGTGAAAGGTAAAAGTAAGTCTAGTGTCAAAATGAACTCCCAGGTCCTTAATAGTGCTAGTTCTTTCCAAAATAGTTGTATATGGAAACTGCAGTGGATTTACTCTACGACTACAGGTTAAAATTTTACATTTTGATGTATTCAGTGTAAGACAGTTTGTTATGCACCAGTCATATAATATATTTAATTGACTTTGTAAAAAGAGGCAACCCTCTACTTCTGTTATCTCAACATATAACTTTAAGTCATCCGCGAACATTAATTTGTTGCTATTCAATGTATGGCATAAGTCATTGATTAATAATAAAAACAACAAAGGTCCTAAATTGGATGATTGAGGAACCCCACTTTTTGAAAAATCGATATACGACGAGAATCCGCTGTAATGAACAAACTGTTTACGATTTTGTAAATAAGAATTAATAATTTGAATGTATGTGTCATTAAATCCCATGCACGTTAATTTGTGAACAAGTAATTTATGATTTATTTTGGAGAAGTCTGTGTACACTGCGTCTACCTGACCCCTTCTATCCAGGTTCTCACACAAGTATTGACTAAAAACTGCCAGGTTGCTAACTGTTGATCTTGATTTCATAAATCCGTGTTGGTCAATCGAAATTACGTTTTTAGTAGCCCAGTAAATCCTGTTATACAGAACGGTCTCCAAGATCTTTGCAATATTATTTAATATTGAGAAGGGTCTGTAGTTTTTAAACTCGGATCGATTTTCAGCTTTATCAATAGGGCAAACTTTAGCAACTTTCCAGGATTCTGGAAATACCGAGTTCTTTAGCAATAAGTTAAACATAGTTTTTAGAGGATGAACCAACACCCTTAAGCAATCTGTATAAACCGATGTCGTTGTATGTGCAATTAACTGGTCATTGCAGTTGGTGCTACCTATATCTTAACAAATAAAAAACATTTTGTTTAACTCTTTATTTTATAGATAATATATATTTTTAAAGTGAAAATTTCAATAGGATTTTAGGAAATCTTATGGATTTGTATGAGCATCATTCTAATATTTAATTTATGAAAGGAAAAAAACTATTAAATTGTGGTATTAACATTTTTTGTTGCAAATTTAATTTACCTTTCTCCTATGATATTAAACATATACTTTTTAATTTAAATTTTTGAAGCAAAATTAAAGAAAAACTGTTATTATGACAAATTATGTCCGATAAAATATACCATCTATAAAATCCAACAATGTTTAACAATATGAAAGAAAAATGGAATCTCAAAATATCCACTGTAAATTTCGTTCATAAGAAAGTGGTTTAATTTTTTGAAGTGTAAGCTCTACTGTGGATCTACCTTGACAACAGCCATACTGACTATCATAAATTACTTTGTACCTACTTATAAAATATGTAAAAAGTTCAGAATTTATATATTTTATATTATTGCCTTGATTTGATGGCGATAGGCTTAAACGAAATATATTAGCTTCTCAAGAGACAGGCAGCACTCGAGAAGTTTTCATTTATTAGGATAGATAGCATAAAAAAAACTTAAAAAGATTGTCTTTTTTTTTAATTAAATACATATAAAAGTTTTTAATAATTTAACGTGTATTTTAAATTGATCATTTGATGTTGTTATTAAAAGATAAAATTAATATAAATTAAGAAATAAACTTTACAAGCTTATTAATTGCCAAATAACTTTTTTTTTCATTTTTAAATAATTTATTTTAAATTTTAAGATAATTTCGTCTCCAAATAGCAGTTTTAAAAAGTAAATTTTGAAAAAGTTGTTGGTCATGACTTTCAGTTGAATATAAGCTTCTTTATAAAGACACACTTGTTTTGTCGCAAGTCTTGGTATATTAAAAAAAAGATTAGTTTGGCACAGAGAACAATTTCAAAAGTCCGTTTATATTTTTCAGATAATTTGTGTGATTAAAAAACATAATATTAAAAGATTAAAAAGATACATTAAGGAAAAAATAGACGCAGGGAATAGCTTGTGCTATGAAATTACCTAATTTACAGGTTGATTGAGAAGTTTTTAAGCAAAAATGATTTAATTAAATTGGTTTTTTATTCAATATAATCTCCCTAAGCTTAAACACAATTTTTCCAATGATCCTGTAAAGTGTCCTTACACGAATATTCCGGAAAAAACAAATAATATGAATAAAGAAATAGCAGACCAAATAATAAAGGAATTGACTAACGAAATAGTGAACCGTAAAGATTAACTAAAGAGGGTTATAGATGTTTCTGAAACAAAACTGCCTCTGTCTATACTGATATCTGCATTAAAAAGGCAAAAATGTCTCAACAAAAAAAATTTGATAAAAGGCAATACCTAAACTAATTGTCGAAAATACACCTTATAGCGTCGAAGTTCTTTTAGATAGTAAAAAACTTAAGAACTACAGATAAAAAGTTTAATAGTGCTTCACCTACTCCTAATATTAGAAACCTGGTTCAGCAAAACCCAGAATTTTCCAGGAAGACGCAGAAAACTATATAGTTCGAACGCATAGCCTCACTTCAATACTAGTAAATAAAGATAACGGTGCAGAAATAAGGAACAAGTAGAAGTTTATCAAAATTGGAATGAATACGCGATCAAACTTGACATTAACGCATAAAAAAATAAATACCTACCTACAGTGACTTACCGTTTAAATAATGCAGACGATCTTCAATGAAACTAGCTTCTGTCAGTGACTCAATATTTATTAAAAAAAAGATCCTATATCAAAACTAAATTAGTAGAAATCTTCTAAAATAGCACATGCTATTTTTTTTGTTTCCAATATGCTATACTTAAATATAAATAAATATTTAATTATTTTATGCATAATTTTTATGTCACAGCTAAAATGATGCAGATGAGACGAAACAGTACACTACTTTATCAATTTAAAATTTGCGAAGTAGACATTGTATTTTTAGTTGTTTTTCTGTATAATTTGACATTTAAAAGAATTTTTTTTAAACTGGCCATAAATTAATACTTTCTGGTTTATTACATTGTGTATCTAGTAGGAAAAGCGATACATTCCCGGACGACAATGTAAATTGTTGACCGAGGCGTTTAGCTGAGGCCAACAAACATTGGAGTCCGGAAATGTGCTTTTACTACGATATACACATACTATTTTTTCTGTAATCGCATTAAATATAATCGTAAATTAAGAAAGTTTTATGTATACATAACTGTTTTTGATAAACATCTTATCTTCTATGAAACCGTTTCGTTGACATTGTTTGTTAATCATTGTTTATTAGTGACACAAAAGTGTCAGTTCGGTAAGTTACATATTGCTTAAAATATTTTATTTCATCCTGTCCAGTACATAAACTCTATTATCAATTCGGCGCCGGTAAGTAAACGTAAGTGTAACGAAATATCCGACTAAGGAAAGGACCATTACGTAAAAGCCTCTTTCTAGGTTTTTCAAAAATGTTCTCTCTCTTTCTAGTGTATAGGTATTATTTAAGTACGATTTATGTTTCGCGTTCATTCTAGAATGTTCTTTTGTTTTATATAAGGGGATGTATGGACAGTTCAAATAATAGTTCATTGTATTGTCAATCAGTTTAGACGTTAACCAGCAGAGTTCTGTGTATCTTTACAATTTTGTGAATAAATTGTGTTAAAGTCCCCATAAGTGTTTCAAGCCAAGATATTGTCAATATAATATAAGAGTAATAAGAATGAGATTGGCAATAGGTACATGTAAAAAGACAGGATGACGATGGACTTGTCAAATTAGTGTGGGAGGAAAACAACGACTTAGATGAAAAGATAACATAAACGGATATGGGGATAACGATTCCGATAGGTCTAATGCAAAATCGAAAGGGCTGAAGGCGTATTGTTTGATCAGTCAGGACCCACCAAGGGTTGTAGAGCTACGAAATAATGAATTTTGAATTAAAAGTTCTACGTTACATAATAATATAAACGAAAAGATTTACATGGAATTAAATAATAGTGACTATTCACAGTGTTCACACTGTTCACCCTCTTGCATCACGCACCGTTTTATAAAGCAGTAAAAGAGTGTCTTCAAAGAATTATCAGAGAAGACTTATTTTAGCAGACCTCTAATATCTTACGAATGTTCATAAAATGCTAAGGGTATTAAATACAATTATTTCTTTTTTTTGCAGCTTTAGGGTAATAGAATTAGTATGCATAATGAAGAATTTTTATCTGTTAAAAACGAAATAAACTTTAGAAAACTCATTAAATGCGCCATAAGCAATCTGTGGCTCTCTGTGAACAATGTATTATAATTAAATTTTAAGAACATTTAATCTTCAAACAGTAAAATATTTTTAAAAAAGCAAAACAATACAACAATAAGTATTCTAATGCTTTTGTGCATAATGTGTATTTTAATTTTTTATCTCTAATTTTCAAAAAGATAAAAAAAAAATAAAAAAAAAATTAAATTAAAGTTAACAAAAATGTTTAATTGTAACTATTAACAATTTAAGGTTTATTTTGCAAAATGTATGATAATTAGGGCAGATGTAAACCGGGCAGCAAGCAAGTAATAGCAAATAATCCGATAGGTAATCCAGGCACCAGAATTTTTGAACGGATGTAAATGGGGCGCGAAAATAATCCCTTTACCTGAAGGTGTAAAATTATTTTTGATCCTAACTTGTAAACTGGGCGCGTGATCTTTTTTAAGCAGCTTCCAGGTAATTTTTTTAAATCTTAAATAATCTTTATTATTAGAAAGCGTGTTTGATAATATAATTTATTTTAAATTTGTTCACTTGCTTAGGTCAAATGCACTTATAGTTTAAATTATTTCTTCGTTTGAAAGCAGATAGATCAAAGTAAAAAATGTCGGTGTCAGTGATTAAAGGTGAACGTGGAAAAGATTTGATTTTATATGAAAATTTCACGTTTTAAAAAGTGGTGAGACATCGTGAAGATGTAGCCAAAAAAGGCTGCATTGTAAAGCTAAACTTTACACTCTTGGTACCGAGAACCTTAGATATTTTTTGAAAGGATAATCATGAATCAGATTAGCAAAAGTAGTAGGAAATGTATTACAAATATTTGTAAAAGGAAGGCCGAAGAAGATGTTACTGAAAGACCTTCAAAAATTATTTGTAAGGCATTAACATCTCATTTGCCATCATCTCTCACAACCACGGATGTTAGTTACATACGAAGAAATATTTATAACTGTCGTCGCAAGATACGAAGATACTACCAGGTCCGCTACCTAAAAATATAGAAGAAGTGCACAGAGCTCTCAGTGCATATCGGGAAATATTAACAAATAAAGGTGAACGTTTTTTGTTTATTAACAACCTAGAAAATAATATTATTGTGTTTACATGTGAAACAAACATAAGTATTTTAACGAAGATGAATACACTGTATGTGGATGGAACATTTTTTTTTTGTACAAAGTTTTTTTGTCAATTCTTTACAATTCATGGACTCTAGATTGGCCACTATGTTAGTTTTTTGTTTATTACCGAGTAAGACTACTAAATGTTACAAAGAGTGCTTTTCTTTACTAAAATTTATGTAAAGTATGGTCTTTTGTTTAATCCAAGACAAGTTTTTGTTGATTTTGAAAAGGCCATACATGTAGCATTACTTTATATTTGGCCCGATGTTGAAATTAGTGGTTGTCGGTTTCACTTACACCAAGCATGGTATAGAAAAATAAAGGAAATCGGATTGAGTTCTGATTATAAATCAAAAACTGAAATCGGCATCTGGCTTAAAAACACTATGAGGATTATTTGAATCCAAATGAAGTAGACGACTGATTTGTATTCGATTTAATGTCTTATAAACCACACAATGAAGGTTTGGACAAACATTGTGGATTATTTGTTAGAAACATATATACTATATAGGGGAAAACGCAACATTTGCTCAATCTGTGTGGGCGGAAGAAACTGCTTAGGTTACGAGAACAACTAATTGTTGTGAATCGTTTCATGCAAAGTTTAATTTCTCTTTTTATTCATCACATCCCTTTATATATATCGTGGGTATACTGCAACTCCACTTTTTGTTACCAAGTGACTTCAAAAGATCATATCTTTATCAAGAAAACTTGACCAAGTCAAATTTTAATACATATTAGGTTATGCTAGACATATCGAATATGACCAAGTCAAAGCAGAGAATTTATATTTCAACTAAAAGTGACCATATTGACTTGTTCGTTTTCAGAGCTTATCCTCTAACAGGAGAAAATAACAATCTGGACTTGGTCATTTTTAGCGGTAGTTTTTCGTACTAAGTACAATATAAACATTGACTTTAGTCATAGTGTGGTCATAGTTTTGTGCGGTTAGTTTATATTTCTGTCCAGAATATTTTGTTTTTAAGGCGATTTAATTAAAAACTTATAGTGATAATGAACTCTCGAGGGAAGTTTATGGTGTCTTTATGCACTGCAAATGAAGTACACGTGGATGCTGAAGGTATGTTTAAGTAATTTAATAAAAACTAATTTTTAGGTTAGGAATGTAATTTTTGAAATTCGAGATATTAAAAATACTGATTTAGTTTATGTAAATTAAGTGACTCAATTATCATTTCAACCCTTTATCTTTTCAGGAACGAGTACTGTAGATATACAAAATAAAAATAGTAGCAAAGCAGGAACTTCCAAAGTATCGCAAAATGTACAATACGGGTTGCGTCAAATTCAAGGTATAAACCTAGTTATTTTTAAAGAAATATTAACTGCTATAAAACAAGTCTTTAATTTTAATAAATATTGTGGTTTTTTATTTGTTTTAGCATCTTCCTCAATAACGACTCAGAATGACAGCGACAATGAACCAGTTGATGATGAAAGTAAGAACAGATTTTCACCAAGCAGTATGGAATGTGGTAGCAGTGATGAATATTTTCCAGATGATAATTCTATTAGCGGTAGCAGCAACAATGATCAGGAAAATAATAGCCATAATGATATATATTATATTTCTTGAAAAGTTAAAAGAAAGTCAAATTAAAACATATGTCAATATACAAAGTTTAAATGAAACTGCTATATTGAAAGACAAAAATGTAAAAGCTAAGTTGGCACTTCATAATCTTGTTAATAAATATAAGTTATGAGAAATAAATAGACTGCATTATCTAAAATGTACTTCTTTTTTATAATGTATAATTAAATAATTAAAATTAATAAAAAATAAAAAAAATGTTTTTTTTTTAATAGATACTCGAATAACGCACACAAACTACAAAGAACCTAAAATGTACTTTCGAAGTAATAAAAGAAATAAGAATTTTAAAACAATCTCATGCAAAATATATTAACTTGTTTAAATATTATACTATTTAATTATGAAAAACCCGTACAAGAACAATTTAAGCTTGCGCCCCATTTACCTATAGGATTAAAATGACTCTAAAATCCTCGCGCTCAGTTTACATGTCCGGATTATGGAGCAGGTAAACTTCGCGCCTAGTTTACCACCGCCGGAATTTTTAATTCTTAAAGGAGCATCAACCAACCGGGCACCAGATTACCTGCTTGTAAAAATCTTATTTTCAATTTTATTTATTAATTATTAATAATATTTTTTAAAAAGTAAAATTAAAAGCAAAAAAAAAACATGAAATATTTCAAAATGTGTTTATTTATTACATTTTTAAACGATTGCACAAAATAATATATTCTAGAAGGTAATAGGTAACTACAAAATATTTACACTAAAATATGTTACAAATTAATAATAACTATAACAAAAATTCTTTGGTAGCATAACAAAAACATTTTATAAAATTTATTCTGGTTATTTTTTTTTTGTTTGATACATAACCACTAGATTTTCCGAATTTTTTAATTTATTTTTGACTTCTTTGTCTTTTATTTGTTACGTATTTGTTATGGTAGGTATGTGTAGACTTTGTATTTTAACATAATGTATCTGTTTAAAATTCTATTAATTTTCCAATAAAACTATATATAGAGGGGTGTGTAGTGTTAAACGAGGAATTAAACTTTGAGTGAAGGATTCACATGCGTTAGTAGTTCTACGTATAGATGGACTTTCTTCAGCCCAAATACTAGGCGAAAATGTAGCATTTACTAAAATATATGTGTGTTATAATGTTATAAATAATCCGCATTGTGATCCAAAGCTAAATTTTGTGGTTTATATGACATTAAATCAAAAAACAAAGCTGTCTTCAATTTCACACGGATTTAGAAAAGTTAGACCAAATGTATGTTCGATCCATTGCCTTACTTCAGAATCATTATTTTTATTCTCTGCTCTCAAGCGTAAGGATTGAATTTTTCTAAACCAAACCTGGTGCAAATAATAGCGACAATCACTTATTTTTACAAAAGACCAACTTATAATAAGTGCATTATGGATCGCTTTTTCAAACCCTACAAAAATTTCTTTAGGAATAAAGTCAATATTAAATTGTTTCGTTATTTGTAATTTTAACAAATTAATTAAATTTATATACGTTTTTTGCAAATTTTCACCTTTAACTGTAATTATTTTAAACAAATATTGATCGACAGCTTCATGAGTTTCGACTGCATTTCTAGGAAGAGGACTCAGTAACATTTTTCCACGTGTGTTATATACCTATATTTCTCTTTAAGCGAGAAATATTCCTTATTGTCAGTGATTCCGGGAAATCTTCAGTAAGGGCTCTTCTTATAATTTTTGAAGGTTTCTCCGAAATATCATCTGCAGGTCTTCTTTTACAGGACTCGTTAATGCGTTTTATACTTAAATTAGAAAGTTTTTTATATTTTCGCCGTGTTCTGTGTCTCTGTGTCATTCCGTGGAATTTGTAATCGAATTTAAACCTATTTCCCGACTACCTAGAGCTCTGAAATTTTCAGGATAGCTAAGAACTGGATGACAATGCATGTTTCAAGTGTGTTTAGGCATATACATAGATTTCGAAATTTATACCGAATTGATATTAAACATGATCTAAGTTGTGTATAGATAATATTATTTTGAAAGTTATTAAATAAATCGTTCGTGGCGTAGTTGGTAAGGCGGCAGATCAGTCCACTTGTGACAGTTCTATTATGTTATCATAATGGGATCGATTACGCGACAGAGAAGTTTTTTTTTCTTTTTTTTTTTTGTTCTTACATGTGAAAACAGTAATTATTATTTTAACTGGTTATAAAATAAACTGTTTTAGAAAGTTTTTAGATACAACTACCCTTGTTTTTGTTAACAAGGAAACAATCTTCTCTATGATCAATCACAGCGTTGTATGACTTAATATTTTTACAATGTCAGGGATGCTGTGCATTCTTGAGATGACACAAAATATGACCTATAAATCAGTAAAAAACTTTCTATTATAAAAAGTTCTTTTTGTAAATTGTGCTTATTTTATTCATCCTGTGGGTAATTGTGTACAAAGTCGCTCCTTGATATTGGTAGTTTCGGGCCAATAGTGAATATATTGGCTGGGCCAGAGACAATATAATATAAAGAGACTTTTTGAAAGATAGGGCAAAAGCGGTACAATGTTTGTTTGTTTACCCCCAGAACTCGGCGCTGAGGTGGTGGCAGATAGGAGAACTATACCACCTAAACTCGATCAGCTGGTGAGGTGAGCTGAAATGCTGAAATTAATACTATAATGGCGGTTCAAGTGACAGTGTAGCGTAAGTATTATTAGTATTAGTTTTAATTTAATATTATTTTAAGATAGTTTTAAATTCGTAAAGTGTATAAAAGTACAGTGTACAGTTTCAACTATGTCATTACCGAATTATTTTAAATATAAATGCGCTGTGCCACATTGTTCAAGTAAATATTTTTACCCAATTCCCGATCCAAATTTTAAGAATAAAAAGTTAGATAATCAGTTTGATACCCAACCAATAAGTTATGTGGCAGGTGCTTTGGTAAAAAAATTAAATTTAGATTGTAAAGATTGTAACTCAAATCTGAAAACTAATAGTTTGGAACCTCACCATACTTTTACGTATTAAAGAGAATGATGATTAAAGACGTCTTACGTCTTACGTTACGAAAGAATTTATACCCTGTCCCGCCAATTTTTTGAATCGATGAGCTTCTTGCCCCAATTGTTGGCGCGCCACCGTCGCTCAAAACATGAGACCAATTTCATATAAGGTATCAGTACATCTCTTTATTATATATGTTAGATCTCAAATTTTCGATTTCACTTTTTAAAAACTTTTATTTCTTTAAAAACACAATTTACTTTTTTATTACAAAAATTACAAAATTACTACTACTAATAACAACTAATAAAATTAACTAATCTGATTTTGTTTAGGAAAAAGCTTTTTTATAATGTTTTTTATGCTGATTAATATTTTATTTCATTATTTGAGTCTTTTGCTGACAAATGTCCGGTGTTGCGTAAGTCTAGTTCGCGTGTGAAAGTACACTGAGTTCAAGGTCACTATTTTCACATATAACAACTCCCTTTCCTAGAAAAAGTTGGTGCATACAGCAACAACTTTTAAAGTTGGATTTCAAATGTTTCTTCTGTAGGAACTGGGTTGACACAAGGTCTTCGTCTGGGAAGCATCCTCTGGAATCGTTCTTGAATTGATCCTTTTGGTGGCGGTGACGGTTGAGGGTCATCATGGGGTGTACTTATTGCTTTATGATTGCATCTTCTTCTATGGCATTTACAGAGGATATACACTAAAATTATAAAAACTATAGTCGAAATAGTTAACCATGAAACATGTTTGTCGAGGAATGGTTCATCCATTAATTTGTCTATTTCGTCGGAATATAAATCTAATTTGTGTTTGGCAATTTCTAAGTCGTCGGTATTGATTTTGTTTAATTTAAGTGGTTTTAGGCCTTGTAGGTGTGAAATTTGCTTCATGTGATCGCAGCATCTGAAAGGTATGGTCACTGGATGACTTTTATAGGTGACGTTCTGGAATTTATCAACTAAGTATTTGGCATGGATCCTGGTACTACCAACAAAAGCACTACATTCTGGTTCTAGTTTAAGTACCGTATTAACAATGATAATTTTGGTTGTTGTTTCCTTTTTTCCACATTTAATTGATATTGGTAAGGGTTCGGAGACAGCTATTAACCAGAGGTTGAAGTCTATTTCTTGCACATTGTATTCTTTGGCATATAACAATGACATCTGGCAAGTTCGGGGTAGTGTACTGGATGGCTTTAATAATTGTGCTTCACAGGTGGCATCACTGTCCAAGGGGTAAGGAAGAATGTCTTCGCATAGCTTCTGTTTTCTACCTAGTGATTTGCATTTCTCCATATTTCGGGGTAGTACATATAACATTGAATCATCATCACGCGCTACATATTTTTGGCTAGTAGGGAGTATATGGTAAAGTCCTGTCTGACTATCGTAAATGGGAATGGGGTATAAGTGAAAGAGGGTGTAAGTTTCAGGATCTACTAATGGGATCTTTAAGACAAAGACAATTTTAGAATCTAATTGGTAAGATTGAAGATCAATTATATCGATGTACTGGGCTATATTAGACGAAAATATTGGTAAAGGTAGATTATTTTTCTGTAAAGATTGTGAAATTTCTTTAAGAGAATTAATTAAATCTGTTGGTGAAATAATAGAACTATGAAGAATTTTTAATCGTGAAAAAGTGATTGCGTCTAAGGTATCATCAAGATAATTTTCAAGGAATACATAGCTTTCCATTAGTGACTCACATAAATTTAGGATCTGTAATTGTGCCTGATAAAATTCGATATCATCTGAAATATGCGTGATTGTTCTCTGAATAGATTCTATATTATTATTAAAAATTCGTTCATCCCTTTGAAACTTTTGGATGGTTTCGTTAAAGCTTTTTATAACGGATGTTGTGACTAAAATTTGTTTTTTCAATAAAATTTCAAATTGGTGTTCATCCCGATTTATTTTGTCAATACAATCATTAAAATATTCGCCGTCAGATGCATCTAAGTTACCGCTGATTGATTTCCAAATTGTTCCAATACCGTTTAGTAAT